>CM060612.1:27781953-28114453 GCA_030578255.1 Tiaroga cobitis
TATAAAAGCTATTTCTATGAACTTACCAGAGACACGTAGAAGTGAAATATCGCTCTGAATGCCGTTAATGAATCTCTGACGGACGCCATCGCGACGCTGAAGCTTCAGCCGCGGCAAAGCAAGAAGGAGGGAAATGCTAATATTCATTAGCTACAGCCGGCTAGCTCGCGCCATGCTCAGTGGCTCCGCCTTAATTGCGCTTGTACAGCCTGAAAATGGCTTTAGCTTTTCCTTTGGTCGCCGGCAGCTGAAGCGCGAGAGATTTGAAGGAGACGATGAATGGAGGGAGAAGACGTGTGTTGATGAGGGGGGAGGGAAAGATGTCTCTTCCCATCAGCCGCTAATGGCCACTGATATTAACGTTGGAAGCCGCCATGTTTCTTCGTCTCGGCTGATTTTCCCGCGTCGGGTTTTGGGTTTTCCCCCTCTGATTCTGAAGTGTCGTTTGCAGTTTAATTCAGCGGTTATTGGCTCTTTCATCAAAGCACAGTTCACTGGGTCATTTAAATGTTGCCTTCGCCAAGATTACTGCCAACCGAGCTCGATGAAATTAATAATATGTTGTGGAGTAACGGAGCGATATCTGGGAGAGAAAAAAAATGACACTGTCCACCACTTCATCTTCAGAGACGCATGTGAGGGGGATGCTTTAAAAAGTTCAGGATTATTCGTTTCAGGACACATGCAAGATTCAAAATAAAGATATTCAGTCTCGTGTTTTTTTTTAAATTAAATGTATATGGAATTTTTACAATTCGATTTTTTTTTATTAATTATGTTTATATAATAATATATTAATTGATTAATAATAGTTATAAAAGTAATACAAAATATTTAGTTTTTTGCTTTATGGTTATTACCTGAAGTTTTATTTTAATAAAATTTAATATAAGCTACATTTATTAATTTAGTTGACTTTTAAATTATTTGTAAGTATTAATTTATTAATTAAATAATAAAAGTTATAAAAGTAATAAAATAAACTATTTGTTTGTTCCTTTTTTACCCATTCACATAATTTTTCTTTTTTCATTGTTTTGATCTTTCACCTTAATTTTTTTTCCTTCAAAATAACAAAACTACTTTTTACCTGAAATTTTAATTAAATTAAATAAAAGCTAATTTCATTAATTTAGTTGAATCTTTTAATAGTTTTTATTGCTCATTTTCTTAATCAAATAGTAAAAGTAATAAAGTTTGTTCCTTTTTTGATCATTCTTTCGTTCAATAAATTGTGTAACAACAAGATTAGAATTATACGTAATAATCAGCGCAAATAACGTGAAAAATTGTTGCAAATTGTGTGGGCTTCCTCATATTGATTTAGACTTTCTTTCTCTCGCAGATCACTCAAGAAGAGGGCGAGTTCATGATCACGTTCCCGTACGGATATCACGCCGGATTCAACCACGGGTTCAACTGCGCCGAATCCACCAACTTCGCAACCCTACGATGGATCGATTACGGCAAGATGGCCACGCAGGTGAGCGTGTTTGAGATTCACACCACAGACGACGCCTTTGTATGTTTGTTCTTAATCTCGTTAATTAGTTCTTCACAACCTTTAATTAATTTTTTCGTTCTTGCTGCTTTCATTTGTTTGTTCAGTAATTCAGTCTTGTTTGCTGCTTTCGTTTGTTCATTCAGTTTTTGTTTTCTTCATTCATTCTGCCACCTAGTGGTCAGGAGATTTGAAAAATGGCTCTTTTTGCTTCTGTATAGTTTGGCCAAAAAAAACAAGACTGGTCTCTTTAGATTCGGTGAGGCATGACGAGTCGAACAATACCCAATTTTCCCATATCTGCCATTTTGTGTGTTGGCCATTTTGAATTTTGTCGTAAAACGCTATATTTCACGAACGCATTGGCATATCATTACAAAACTTGGCATGTGTCTTCGACAGAATGCCCTGAAGGTACTCAAAAGGTTTTGCGGCAGTGCCACGTTGTGGTTAAAATGAAGTGTCAAAAATGCTAATAGCTTTTGATTAGTTTAGCCTAATATCATAAGACTGGTCTCGATAGATTCCTTGGATCATGCCGAGAACATCGATACCGATTTTGCCATAGTTGGCCGAACTTCCTGTCCGCCATCTTGATTTTTTTTTTTTTTTTAATTCTTTTTTCGAATTTGACTCGGATCATCTTTAGACTATGCTGGCAAAAATGTATGCATTTCGTGCCAATAGACGAAAACGTTTTCGTTTACCGCATCAACGAATTTGATGGCGTAATGCCAAACTGCATCTGAGGCTTTATCTCTGCTAGGCTTTGGCGTATTGACAGCAGACTTGGTGTGTGTAACTGTCACCTCACACTGACCACACCACATCAATTTGGTGTCAGCGCCACCTATTGGTCAAAAGTAATAAGCAATTATGTCATTGAAAGTGATTGTATTTGTGGGATTTCATTTTTTTTTAGCTCTTTCTTGATCTTTCACATTTTTATTTATTTCACTTATTGTTTTGCATATCTATATTATTCACAATAATAAAACACTGCTTTTTATCTAAATTTTTTTTAATTAAACATGCTAATTTCATTAATTTATTTGACTTTTAATTTTTTTTTAATGAACATTTAGTTAATACCTGAATTTGTATTAATTAAACAATAAAAGTAATAAAAGAAATGTCGTTTGTTCCATTTTTGTTAATTCGTTCACATCATTTTTCTTTATTTTGTTCTTTAACATTAACGAAATATTTACTTTAACATTTTGCGTATATACATTTTTTTATTTATTATTTTCTTTTTTTACAACAAAATGCTGTACCTGAGATTTCATTTAAATTATTTTCTTTCAGTTATATTCGGTGAGACATGTTCCACATCATTACCTTGTCTGGCATGTTAAAGCGTCTGTGGATTTGCAAGTTGTGTGGTGATTGTAGAGATGTGAAGAGACGAGAGCTCGGCGGTGGCGAGTGTGTGAGACCGAGAGGGTCAGAGACACACACACACAACATCCGCTAATTAAACCACACGAACAGCACCGTCTTCTGTGAGAATCTGCTCACGGTCCTCGTCATTATTTCACTTCTGATGGAGCAGCTCATTAGCCAGAGGTCGTTAAACCTGCACATTCATCTCAAAATGCTGACTTTTAGCATGTTGCAGAGTATTTTATGTGCGTGAATGGTGGACTACAGCGATTAATGTGGAGGGCCATTTACACAACTCCATTTTCAACTATAAAGAAAAAACGTTTTATGCGTTTTGGTCGTTCATTTACACGACAATGGCGTTTTGGGTCTGAAACCGCAAAACTTTTCAAAATGGGTACAGTTATCGACTTATCGTCTCAATGTAAACTATGAAAATGCGAATTTGTGAAAACGGTGATGTCATGCGCACCTTATTACAGGCGCGTGGTTTCTTTACGTCGCCATCTACTGGCCTGGCATGAGAATGCAGCGCTTTTAGTCGTTTTCGTGGATCTGTGTGAACAAGAATCGCTTTGACAATGTTGTCGTACGCAAAAAAACGCAAAGATAAAACTTTTACGTTTTTAGTACTTTGTTGTCGTCTAATCACACCCTGAATATGATTAAACGCCCCATAAATATGATTAAATTAAATACCCCAGCCTTTTGGTGATATTCAGTGTATATCACAATAATATTGAAGTATTTAATCTCAAATGGCATAAAAGTGTGTTTTTTGTCTTTTTTTTTACTTTCAAAAGACATTATTGCATATTTTCCACTAAATTAACACAAAGAAAAAATGGTGTAAATATATGATTTATATTAAATTGTAGTTTGTGCACCGATATATCAACCCTTTAGTCATAAATAGAAAATATTTACCATATGTTTTAACACTTTTAACATTGTAGTGCCACAAACGAATCACTGAATCAGAGAAATTAGTTGAATTTACTTCAAATTTAAATCAAATGCTATTAAAACACACAAGTCGGACTGTAAAACTAGTCTAACGGCTGTCTTTAGCGCCTTACAATTGTTGTGGTATTGCTTAATTTGACATCATTGTGAATGTAATGTGAATATTTCACCCATCTCTTGTAGTCTGTGTGTGTGTGTGAGATCCCGAGAAGCCGCTGAACAAATGAAGATGCTAGTAATAACACACCTGCATCACGTCCAAACGGCTCTCGAGAGAGTGAGTTATTAACATGCTTCTCAGAGACTCACCGCTCTCTCTCTTCAGGGCCGAGTGACGGTCTCCTCCATTTGGACTCTCACTCCGTTTGCATTTATTCAATTAGCAGGGAGGAATAAAGCAATACAAGACATCGATCCCAGAGACGCACGCCAGTGTGGATATCATCATTTGTTCTGTTTTTTTTTTTTCATTTTACACTGTAACATTTTGTCTTTATTATCATTTGTTTGTTGTTTTATATTTTCATTGTTGTAATCTGTAATGTGTTGGTTTGGTATAAAAACATACACACACCCAAAATTGCGAGATATATATATATATATATATATATATATTGCATATATACACACACTTTATACTAAAAATATAACATTTACACTTAAATATAACATTTATTTATATATATATATATATATATATATATATATATATATATATATATATAATACACACACACACACACACACACATATATATATATATATATACACACACTTTATACTAAAAATATAACATTTACACCAAAATATAACATTTATATGTATATATAACGCACACACACACACACACATATATATATATATATATATAAATATATGAAACACACACATATATATTTATATATATATATATATATATATATATATATATATATATATATATATACATATGCACACACTTTATACTAAAAATATAACATGTACACTAAAATATAACATTTACATATATATATATATATATATGTATGTATATATAGAAAACACATTTGTGCAAAAGTTTACCGTAAGTACGCTTTTAGTAAAGACATTTATAATGTTACAAATAATTTCTATATAACAGATTCTATATAACTTTTTTTTTCTTTAGCGAATCTTGAACAAATTCGGCTTTTGTGTCACAGGACTAAATCACATCTTCAAAAATATTAAAATAGAAAACTGTTATTTGAATTTTATTTATATATATGTATGTATGTGTGTGTGTGTATATATATATATATATATATATAATTCAAATAAGTTTAAAAATAAATAAATAATTAAAACCATATGCATTTAAAAAGTGCCAAAATGTATGTATATATATATATATACACACACATTTTGTCACTTTTTAAATGCATATGATTATTATTATTATTTTTATTTTTTTATCTTTTCCCTGTTTCATTTTTCATTGTTACAATGTAAAATAATCACAATGCGTGCATTTTTTTTACAATTTAGATATTTTTTTAAATACTATATATATATATATATATATATATATATATATATACGTATGTTTTTTTAATTGTTTGGGTTAGGCTGTGTTTCTGATACTCCGCTTCCAGTGCACTCGTCTCGGATCCTTCTAGTCGAGCTGCGGTTGCATTTCTGAGTATAATACGCCAGACCTGGAGTTCTGCTGCGAGTCGTTGACATTTGGGAGTGAAGAATAGCGCTTGTTGCCGTTATTACACACACACACACTCGGAGTTAGCGGTGTTTGTGTGCGGCCTGTCTTCTCTTCAGCTGCAGAATGTTTCTGGTAATTGAACAGCAGCTCGAGCGAGCGCTGGAAATAAGGGCCAGATGTAATACACCCGACCGCAGCTCCAGGAAAATGACTTTTATTCTCATCCGTCTCTCTCTCTCTCTCTCCCGCTGACTCGCCGTGTTGATTGAGAGATGTTGGGTTTTTCACTTCAGCACAAACTCTGCGATTAAAAGCCTGTTTGTTCCCCGCCGCAGTCGTCAGCACTGATGATTTAATAATCTCGCGTCTGCACACCTGGATGATGGAGACGTGTTTCATCTAATCATCTCGTCTGCATTCACCTCGCAATCATCTCTCTGACACGATGCTGATCGCCTGAATCTGAACTTTTATCACGCAGCTGAACATCTTTTTGAACCCCAATATTTTGTCGTTTTTAAGGGCTTTTTAAAGGTCATTTGCATATTAGAATAATGTAATATTATTTAATTATTATTTTCTAAGTATTTCACTACAATTTTACTTTAAATCTACTCTTTGCAGCTTTTCAACTGTATTTTATATTTACTTTTATATATATATTTTTTAATCTAATTTATGTATTTTAGCAAGACTGGATGGTTTTGATCCCCCAAATTTTGTAGCTTACGGACTTTAAAAAAAAAAGTAATTTTAGGTCATTTGCATATGTATTAGAATAACTTTATTAGATTAATTATTCTTTTTTAATTTTATATATTTTTATTAGCATTTTCATTTTTTTCACTTTTTTATTATTTATTTATATTATTATATTTAATTTTTTAAATGTATTTATATTACTTTGTGTTATTCATTATTGATTCATTTATTTTATTATATTAATGAATATAATTTTGTTTTTTTATTTAATTTTTATAGTTTAATTGTTTTTATTTTTCGCCTCCAGTTTTGTTAAATGTTTTCTTTACATCATCAGAACTATTTATTTATTAGCAACTTAAAATATCCGCTGTTGTGCCGATAAGCCCCGCCCACAGTGGAATCTCATTGGTCTAAAGTGTCACTCCAGATAGTTGTGATCCAATCAGGGACTGTCTGTTTTACACCTGTGGATATTGTGTGTTTAGAGTGTTTTTGTTCTTCTGCAGTGCACGTGCCGTAAGGACATGGTGAAGATCTCCATGGACGTGTTTGTGCGCTGTCTGCAGCCCGAGCGCTACGATCAGTGGAAGCAGGGCAAAGACGCCACGGTCCTGGACCACCAGAAGCCCACGAGCCTCAGCAGCCCTGAGCTGGAGCACTGGAGGAAGAACAGGGTCACGTTCAGAGAGAAGCTCCTGCGCAGGTGCCAAAAACAAACCTCCACTTTTTACCTGGGTTTTGTACATTACATTACAAGTGAAATCGCGCAATAGAGAGCCTAAGCCCCTCCCCTTCCGGTCGACCACCATGGGACCTTATTTCGGAAAAATATTGTATGGTAGTCAATGGCGAGAGACAACAAATATTTTGATCCCGTTTGAATTGTGCCCTTAATTACACATATGATGTTTGTCAATTTAAAAGATACATTTTAATGTCAAGAAAGTCGCAGTTTGATGTAAAACTCCACATTTCCTCTCAATAAATGAAGCTAACTTTACTGAAGCTAACTTTACTGAAGCTAAGCTTACTAAAGCTAACTTTACTGATGCTAACTTTACCTAAAGCTAACTCTACTGAAGCTAACTCTACTGAAGCTAACTCTACTGAAGCTAACTCTACTGATGCTAACTTTACTGATGCTAACTTTACCTAAAGCTAACTCTACTGAAGCTAACTCTACTGAAGCTAACTCTACTGAAGCTAACTCTACTGAAGCTAACTCTACTGAAGCTAACTTTACTGATGCTAACTTTACCTAAAGCTAACTCTACTGAAGCTAACTCTACTGAAGCTAACTTTACTGATGCTAACTTTACCTAAAGCTAACTCTACTGAAGCTAACTCTACTGAAGCTAACTCTACTGAAGCTAACTCTACTGAAGCTAACTTTACTGATGCTAACTTTACCTAAAGCTAACTCTACTGAAGCTAACTCTACTGAAGCTAACTTTACTGAAGCTAACTTTACTGAAGCTAACTCTACTGAAGCTAACTCTACTGAAGCTAACTCTACTGAAGCTAACTCTACTGAAGCTAACTCTACTGAAGCTAACTCTACTGAAGCTAACTCTACTGATGCTAACTTTACTGAAGCTAACTTTACTGAAGCTAACGTCTGTCATTGTTTCTATATTCTTACGTTATAATCGTAACGTTACGCCGTCATGCCTGAGTGTTTTGTACCAGACTGCACACACACGAGCAGCGGATCTCGCTCGTTGTTTCGCTTCCCGGGAGATGTAGTTCATTGAGTGATTTTCACATAAAACTAAATGTTACTCTTCTGTTTTATGACAAACTGCGACTTTCTTGACTTTCATAATTATCTTTTAAATTGACAAACATCATATGTGTAATTCAGGGCTCAGTTCAGACGGAATAAAAAGATAATTCGTCTCTCGCCATTGACTACCATACATATTTTTTCCGAAATAAGGTCCGGAAGCGGAGGAGAGGGACTTAGGATCTCTATAGCATTTAAAAGTAGTACTTTTTTACTACTTTTTTGTTTTTGTTAGTGCTGTGCAATGATTAATCGCATCAAAAATAAAAGTTTGTGTTTACATAATATGTGTGTGTACTGTATATACTTATTTTGTATATATACTGTAAATACACTCACATGCATGTATATATTTAAGAAAAATGTGTTATTTATATATAAAATGATTATATTTATATATAATATAAATTATATATAAATATATATACTTGCAAATATTTCTTGAGTATATACATGCATGTGTGTGTATTTATATATACAAAATAAGTATATACAGTACACACACATATATTATGTAAACACAAACTTTTATTTTGGATGCGATTAATCACGATTAATCCAGCACTAGTTTTTGTATATTTAAATAAAAATGTATTTTTTTTCCGATAATGTACCAGAATTTTATTTTGTGATTTTGGTTTTAGTTAACCAAAATAACTCTGATACAGGCCTGATAGCGCTCCGGCGGCGTACAGACGTGTCTGCGAGAAAAAGAAAGAAAAAAAAGTTTGCGTTCACAGATCTGACAATTGACCCTTCGCTAAGCCCCGCCCTCCTTAGTTACTGTTGCTACGCCTGTCAAGCTTTCGACTGCCACGTCTATTACAGTGTGAATGCACCGGTGTCAGACATTCCCAAGGAGATAATTAGTCATTTTTGGCGAACATGTGAAGTATCTGAGAGAGCAAGACAAAAGGGACTGCAGTATGCATTCGAGGGATATATCCACGACATAATATGCAACCGATTAGAGAATAATTTCATCAAAATTTAAGCTAAAGCCTATAACGTTAGGTCCCAGCGCAAGCAGCAGCCGCCTCCTTAGCAGACCATTCACATGGGAAACGCACAAATGGAGGAACAGGTATGTTCATGCACAGCAGGGTAAGTGAAATGTGAAAATAATCTAATAATTACAAATCAAACAGCTTATCCATCAATCTAACACCGGGAGAGCCGCGAGCGGATTGGGGTAAAGTTACTCAGGGGTAGGCCGCCGATTAACAAAATGCTGAAATATATTTTAAAGTATGTCAGTGAGCCTCCGTCTTGCCATTAATCGTCTTATTTTACGTTCAAATATATGCATTATGAACAAAGAACCGCCATTATTTCCAAGCAATAGGTTTTTTTTTGTTGTTAATCCTGTCGACATTTAGTTGTGAATGGGTCTCCCACACTGCTTGATCCACGCCCGGCATTTCTCCCCTTTGGCTTTTAGGTTTCGGGAAGGGAAAAAATGCCACCCCACCGTCCAAACTTTTAGGATACCGGGTATCAGATTTGCACAATCCATGTTTCCCTCGCTCGAAAGCTTGACAGACCTCCCGCGCCTAGTTACGGTTGCTAAGCCACGATTGGCCAGTGGCGGTTTTCGGGCGTGGCTTAGCGAAGGGTAAATTCCCAAGATCTGAGAGGCGCTTTCACTAAACCACACCAGTAAGCCCACTTCAGCCACAGACCTGCCAACCTGTACGCATTTTGCGTAGCGGGTACGCATTTTGACTTCAAAGTACGCTGGTACGATTTCTCACCCTAAACTTCGCAAAAACCCAATAATATCTGTCTGCAGAGCCACAGTTTCACCACAACAGTTGTACCCGCGCATGCGCTGTCACATTGTTCTGTCCTAAAACGATCTAATGGTTATTGTTACCAATTATTTTTGCTTATTAGTTATTTTTTGCTCCTACTGTTGCTTGCTTCAGGGTCCTTTACTGAAATAAAACAATGCTTGTGTCATGAACAGTTTAATCGTTTAAGTTTTTCCTCCAAAAACGAGCAGCCTGGTATTAAATGTACGCACTTAATTGTTCAATGCCTGATATAACACACAAACTTCCGAATAGACATTAAGTCAATATAAGTCTATTCATTCTTAAAAGTTCATTAAATCTGCCTGGGGTTAATGTGCAAACTTGAACACAGATGAAACTAATGACTTGAACACAAACTATTTACAGTAATTTTAAATATTTTATTAATTTCGTAGACAAAACTCCCTAACTCTTTCTCAATATTCGCATGCGCGGGTAAAACTGCTGTAGTGAAATTGCGCATGCGCGGGTAAGTGACGCCTTTGTGCACGCGCAGTCCTCAACTCAAGCAACAGCAAAAGAAGCGGAGTTCGACCAATCATAGCGCTGGGTTCATTCGCCAAATTGCAAGCGGAGATGATTGACAGATGCGGAAGGCCTATCATTAATAGAGACTGAAAATTGACACCAATAAAGAATCCCGCTCGATCCCGCTTCCACTCCCGCCGTCGAGTTCATAAGCGAGGACAGTAACGTTAACTTTACAGTAACGTTAGTAGTCACGGACAGGTACTTCTGACTTCGGAAGGTAAACGGGCTGGGCTGGATGTGGAAAGCTTAAATATTGTATTGAGTTAACTTGATCCTCTGGATTCGATTATCACAAGGGAGTGATCGCATGGATTATCTTAAAATACTCCGTCATTCATGGTCACTCCGATAAGAGGAAGACATACAGCCATGCAAATTATAAAATGCTTAAGTATTGATGAACAATAAATCTAAATATAATTAAAATCGCTATTGCTTAGTGATTATGAAAGTGCTGTGATTTGTGGATGACTGATAAGCGCGAGTCTGCAGACAGCCGTTTATTTGTTCATTCTCAGTGTTGAGAAACGTAGCCTGCATGTGTTACGTTATTGTGTTAATAATAACTAAAGTACCTAATTATGTTACATTATAATTTTGAATGAAAACTAGCGCGTTAGTTACTTATGAATTAGAAAGTACCGTTGTATCAGAGCTGCGCGAGCTCGCTCTCTCACAAACACGGACGCGCGCACACAGAAGATAATTGTAAAATGAAAATTGACGGGCAAGTTTAAATTTTGTTCTTGGTTGTAATTTTTTTTCCTGTCAAAAGTGTCAGAAAGCATTTTTTATTATCCATCCGTGTTTTTAAAATTCGTTAAATGACGGACGTTTTACTATTAACACAGCCCTATGTCAGATTCGTCTAAACTTATACTTGATATTCTTTTTAGAATAAGTGATTCGTTTTGCTATTATTGGTCCTGTGACAGGAATATTCATTGTCAACTATTTCTATAAGTATGTTTGTATTTGCTGACGTTTATTCAGCTAATGCGTGTCCTGTTTAAAATGTAAAAGCCCTTTTTTCTTTTCTTCTTATCAAGTATCATATTTGGATATTGGAATAATAAATTAAGTAGAACTATCTTAAATGTACACATCTATTTTTTTACTGTTTTCTAGGGGTTTCTTAAAGGGTCACTCCACCGCTGGAAAGATGAATGTGTATTTAAAATGGGTAATTTATGTAGAAGAAATGTGAAATTATTTTTGAATTTGGAGCTTTCTAGACTGAGAAAAGACAGAAAATGTATTTTTGGCTTATGTGGATGAAAGACAACAACTCCCAGAATGCACTTGCTTCGCTGCCCTAGGAGGCCACGCCTACCGGTAACAGAGCGCAGTAGTTAAACAACAAGTCTAGGCTACTAGTGAGTCTCTGTGATGAGTCTGCCCGAAAATGTGTTTCGAGATCGTCCAAAATGTCCGGGATTCGGCTTTTGCGTTCTACAGTCGCCATTCATCATGTTTACTGTGGCGAGCAGGACGAGTGAGGGCCGCGGGAGAACGGCGCGAGTCATGTTTACTGTGGCGAGCAGGACGAGTGAGGGCCGCGGGAGAACGGCACGAGTCATGTTTACTGTGGCGAGCAGGACGAGTGAGGGCCGCGGGAGAACGGCACGAGTCATGTTTACTGTGGCGAGCAGGACGAGTGAGGGCCGCGGGAGAACGACGCGAGTCATGTTTACTGTGGCGAGCAGGACGAGTGAGGGCCGCGGGAGAACGGCGCGAGTCATGTTTACTGTGGCGAGCAGGACGAGTGAGGGCCGCGGGAGAACGGCGCGAGTCATGTTTACTGTGGCGAGCAGGACGAGTGAGGGCCGCGGGAGAACGGCACGAGTCATGTTTACTGTGGCGAGCAGGACGAGTGAGGGCCGCGGGAGAACGGCACGAGTCATGTTTACTGTGGCGAGCAGGACGAGTGAGGGCCGCGGGAGAACGGCGCGAGTCATGTTTACTGTGGCGAGCAGGACGAGTGAGGGCCGCGGGAGAACGGCGCGAGTCATGTTTACTGTGGCGAGCAGGACGAGTGAGGGCCGCGGGAGAACGGCGCGAGTCATGTTTACTGTGGCGAGCAGGACGAGTGAGGGCCGCGGGAGAACAGCGCGAGTCATGTTTACTGTGGCGAGCAGGACGAGTGAGGGCCACGGGAGAACGGCACGAGTCATGTTTACTGTGGCGAGCAGGACGAGTGAGGGCCGCGGGAGAACGGCACGAGTCATGTTTACTGTGGCGAGCAGGACGAGTGAGGGCCGCGGGAGAACGGCACGAGTCATGTGGCTAGCAGGACGAGTGAGGGCCGCGGGAGAACGGCACGAGTCATGTTTACTGTGGCGAGCAGGACGAGTGAGGGCCGCGGGAGAACGGCACGAGTCATGTTTACTGTGGCGAGCAGGACGAGTGAGGGCCGCGGGAGAACGGCACGAGTCATGTTTACTGTGGCGAGCAGGACGAGTGAGGGCCGCGGGAGAACGGCACGAGTCATGTTTACTGTGGCGAGCAGGACGAGTGAGGGCCGCGGGAGAACGGCACGAGTCATGTGGCGAGCAGGACGAGTGAGGGCCGCGGGAGAACGGCACGAGTCATGTTTACTGTGGCGAGCAGGACGAGTGAGGGCCGCGGGAGAACGGCACGAGTCATGTTTACTGTGGCGAGCAGGACGAGTGAGGGCCGCGGGAGAACGGCACGAGTCATGTTTACTGTGGCGAGCAGGACGAGTGAGGGCCGCGGGAGAACGGCACGAGTCATGTGGCGAGCAGGACGAGTGAGGGCCGCGGGAGAACGGCACGAGTCATGTTTACTGTGGCGAGCAGGACGAGTGAGGGCCGCGGGAGAACGACACGAGTCATGTTTACTGTGGCGAGCAGGACGAGTGAGGGCCGCGGGAGAACGGCACGAGTCATGTTTACTGTGGCGAGCAGGACGAGTGAGGGCCGCGGGAGAACGGCACGAGTCATGTGGCGAGCAGGACGAGTGAGGGCCGCGGGAGAACGGCACGAGTCATGTTTACTGTGGCGAGCAGGACGAGTGAGGGCCGCGGGAGAACGGCACGAGTCATGTTTACTGTGGCGAGCAGGACGAGTGAGGGCCGCGGGAGAACGGCACGAGTCATGTGGCGAGCAGGACGAGTGAGGGCCGCGGGAGAACGGCACGAGTCATGTTTACTGTGGCGAGCAGGACGAGTGAGGGCCGCGGGAGAACGGCACGAGTCATGTTTACTGTGGCAAGCAGGACGAGTGAGGGCCGCGGGAGAACGGCACGAGTCATGTTTACTGTGGCGAGCAGGACGAGTGAGGGCCGCGGGAGAACGGCACGAGTCATGTGGCGAGCAGGACGAGTGAGGGCCGCGGGAGAACGGCACGAGTCATGTTTACTGTGGCGAGCAGGACGAGTGAGGGCCGCGGGAGAACGGCGCGAGTCATGTTTACTGTGGCGAGCAGGACGAGTGAGGGCCGCGGGAGAACGGCACGAGTCATGTTTACTGTGGCGAGCAGGACGAGTGAGGGCCGCGGGAGAACAGCGCGAGTCATGTTTACTGTGGCGAGCAGGACGAGTGAGGGCCGCGGGAGAACGGCACGAGTCATGTTTACTGTGGCGAGCAGGACGAGTGAGGGCCGCGGGAGAACGGCGCGAGTCATGTTTACTGTGGCGAGCAGGACGAGTGAGGGCCGCGGGAGAACGGCACGAGTCATGTTTACTGTGGCGAGCAGGACGAGTGAGGGCCGCGGGAGAGCGGCGCGAGTCATGTTTACTGTGGCGAGCAGGACGAGTGAGGGCCGCGGGAGAACGGCACGAGTCATGTTTACTGTGGCGAGCAGGACGAGTGAGGGCCGCGGGAGAACGGCACGAGTCATGTTTACTGTGGCGAGCAGGACGAGTGAGGGCCGCGGGAGAACGGCACGAGTCATGTTTACTGTGGCGAGCAGGACGAGTGAGGGCCGCGGGAGAACGGCACGAGTCATGTTTACTGTGGCGAGCAGGACGAGTGAGGGCCGCGGGAGAACGGCACGAGTCATGTTTACTGTGGCGAGCAGGACGAGTGAGGGCCGCGGGAGAACGACACGAGTCATGTTTACTGTGGCGAGCAGGACGAGTGAGGGCCACGGGAGAACGGCATGAGTCATGTTTACTGTGGCGAGCAGGACGAGTGAGGGCCGCGGGAGAACGGCATGAGTCATGTTTACTGTGGCGAGCAGGACGAGTGAGGGCCGCGGGAGAACGGTGCGAGGCCGGTGGCGTGATTACTGATGAGAGACACCTGTGAGACGCACCGGTCTCGTATCTCTCACAGAGGAGCGGGAATTTTCTTAGCAATGTTAAAACGCACATCAACCGATCACTTGTTTAGCGTTCATGTAAACACTACATTCAGATTCACCAATCGGAATGAATTCAGTTAGATTGAAACAAAAGCTGTGCATGTAAACAATGAATGGCGACTGCAGAAAGCAAAAGCTGAATCCCGGACATCGACGGCCGGACATGTCCAGGAAAAAGAGGATGGTAACCCCTAAAGTTACTACACAGCTTTCTCCACAGAACAAGAGCCTGCTAGCTTAGCTTCCAAAAAAGATGGCTGACACTGTGTGTAATCCCAATCCTCCATAATGCATCCGTCTGCGTATTCAGTACCTTCGTCCATATTTTCAAAAAGTTTCTGCCGGTGAAATCAAACGCACTGGCACTGATCTGTGATAGCTCTGTTAGCGCATTAGGTCCAACCTATGGGCGGGTTTGAAAGGGTGGGATCTAGTGCTTGTAGCCTTTACAGAAATCCACCCTTCTTACACTTCCTCCTACAATGACGTAAAATGACGATTTTTGCGTCATTGTAGGAGGAAGTGAAAAAGGTAAATAGCAGATTTCTCTCGTCTCAGGGGAAAATGAGAGAGTGTTGCACGACCATTCAATAGTATAACTGTGTTTCTAACAATGGAAAGCTTAATGCAAATGGGTGGAGTGTCCCTTTAATTTTAGACTAGTTGACCAGCACACATTATTTTGCAATGCAATATTAATCATGAATAAAATATAATGCAGTGCAGTGCAAGTGAAATTTAGGATTTGGGTCGAATTCAAAAAACTTAAGAAGTCAAAACTAGAATTATGAAGATAGACATGTGTTTGTGCGTGTCTTGCATTCTCAAAAAATAATGACAAAAATATATGACAACTAGGGGTGTAACGGTTCACAAAATTCACGGTTCGGTTCGATACGATACACTTGTGTCACGGTTCGGTACGTTTTCGATACAGCAAAAAGAAAGAAATGCCTGAGAAATTTCCTTGATTTAAATTTTTCTTATTATATTTTTATTAAAACTAACATCATAAAGTATGATGTTTTTTTACTTTGAGCAATGATGGAGCTATACTTGAGCTATACTTTAAAAATGCGTACCGAAAACCGAACCGAAAGCCTCGTACCAAACGGTTCAATACGAATGCGTGTATCGTTACACCCCTAATGACAACTCGTCACTTTCTGTCAGAAATTAGCGGAGGATAAACTCGCCCTTACGCATCTGTGCCAGGGAAAACAGTTCATCACCCCTGCTGATACTAACAACAATAAAACAATCTATAACATAACTACTAGTGTGAAAACCTTTGGTTCAAACTAAAAGTTGTTTATCCGTTTGCATTGTGTGCTGCAGATCTCAGGCGAAGGTGAAGCAGTTCCGGCGCCTGAAGCTGGAGGAGGTGAAGGTGCTGGCGGAGGAGGGCGTGGAGCTGGACATGAGCGAGTACATGCGTAAGGTGGAGGAGCGCGAGGAGCAGCGGCGGCAGCAGCGGGACGAGCGCATGGCGAAGGAGGCGATGCTCACGCTGGAGGCGCTGGAGAGGGAAGAGCAGGAGCAGGCCGAGGCAGCGCTCCGGGGAGGAGGAGGTGACGCAAATCCACCTCAGCATGTTTTATTAAAACGCTTTAAAAAAAGCTTAAAGGGATAGTTCGCTCAAAAATAAAAATTCTCCCATGATTTACTCACCCTCAAGTCATCCTAGGTGTATATGACATTCTTCTTTTAGACGAATACAATCTGAGTTATATTAAAAAAATGTCCTGGCCCTTCCAAGCTTTATAATGGGTGTTTGTGTTTTGAAGTCCGTAAAAGTGCATCTATCCATTATAAAAGTGGATCTATCCATTATAAAAGTGGATCTATCCATCATAAAAGTGCATCTATCCATCATAAAAGTGCATCTATCCATCATAAAAGTGCATCTAAAAGTGCATCTATCCATCATAAAAGTGCATCTATCCATACAATATCCGTACATACATTTCCAGTGGAGGGACAGAAAGCTCTCGGACTAAATCTAAAATATCTTAAACTGTGTTCTGAAGATGAACGGAGGTCTTACGGGCTTGGAGCGACATGAGGGAGAGTCATTAATGACATCATTTGCATTTTGGGGTGAACTAACCCTTTAATGTGAGTGATTTTAACCTTTTTTCGGGAAATCAACCCCCGAAGAGCGCCTTGAGTTTGATGAAAGCCCCTGATGCATTTTGAAAGGGAAGAACGGCAGTTTTTAAAAGCAAAACATCTTTTGTACAGCTTTGATTGGGCTAAAATCTTACAATAACATCATAAATACAAAGTTTAAACCGATAATTATCAGATCATCTGCATTTTCCTGTCGATTTTCAGCTTATAAATGACAAAATGGGCTGAAAAATACCATTGAAACGACTTCATTCATTCATTCATCTTTGTTGTCGTTCACCAGGGGAAGATGGAAAAACAGATTTGCAGGATCCTCCGCCGGAAAATGGAGAGAAGAAGAAGAGGAAAAAGAAGAAGCCGAAGCATCCAGACGAGATCTCCTTCCAGCAGGCGTTTGAGCAGTTCGCCTCGGTGAACGAGATGCAAACCCAGAGTAATGGAGCCGCCCCTCTGTCCGGCCTGCAGGTGCGCCGTCTCCCGATCCGCAGGGGTTTACTCCAGCGATATGAGCATCGATACCGATAATCCTTTATATTTGAAAGCCGATAACCGATATATCGGCCGATAAATCTAAATCCAAATTCTTATATAGTTTCCATGTCTATGGAAGTAAAATAATGGCAAATGTTTTTGAAATTAGCCTGGGTTTCCTCATACTGCCTTTGCGCAGCGCGATGTTATTCACGCTCATAGGCAGTCTGGATACCATGGACCAGATTTTCGCCTCAGCGAGGGGACGAATCACAGAACGGGGAGGACGCAGCAAGACGATGATGACGTCTATGCGACACACCGAAGCAGTTTGTTTATACCGATGGATCCAACATGGCAGCAGACGCGAAGTTACCTTTCGACGCAGCCTTAGATACATACGCCATCCGTTACACATAAATCTCTGACCCATTGTCTTCTTCCTCGTCTAATTTCTGTCGCTCTACATACGTCATCTGGTATAATTGAAACGATTGGCTATGAGCTACGTACAGGCGCATTTGATAGACATTCGTAGCGCCCAATAAACGGCTCTGGGCATTTGTAAACCACGCCTCAAATACGAGAAAATGAACGTGGTTCCCAGACCACGTGTCAATGTCAATGAGACGTGGTCTGACGTTAGCCAGGCTACTGTTGAATTGCACTACTTGAAAAAAATATGCATTGCATTAACCCATGCTTGCATTTTAATGCATTGTATTTTTAGGGACTGCATTTTTTTAAGCTGTGAATATTTCAATTCGATACATTTCGAACACATTTTCAATTAGTTTTTATGAATGAATGGCTTGCTTTAACTGTCGCTCTGGTCTTCGTCTACAATACGCACTTGCGCCCCCTGCTGGTGAGGCGACTACAGCAGATGGAGATTATGCTCGGTAATCCACTACTTTTCCTGCAGTTCCTGGATCATGTCAACGTTGAATTTACTGTCGAATTTGAACCACTGAATTTGCAAAGTTAATTATTATAGGTTGTATGTTTAAACAGTTTGAATATTTTGGAATTGAAATATGAAAGGTGAATATGGATTATTGCAATTTTAATAATGAAAATGTGTTTGAAATGTTTTGAATTGAAATATTCACAGCTTTAATATTCAACCATGCTGAATTTCAGCCCATTAAAATGCAAGCATGGTTAATGCAATGCCTATTTTTTTCCCAAGTAGTGCAATTCAACAGGCTTTTTTGTTTCAAAGACATTTGGCATTATTTTTTTTTCATACATGTCCCAAGCACACAATTACAACGATGTTCTCGTTATAATTTAATGTCGCCTATGACAGACATTTTCCTTTTCAGAGTGATTTCAATCATATTTCAAGCTATTAAAAAAACATCATGTTGAACAGTGCACATCTAAAGTGTCTCAGCTGAAGGAAATAATACATTATTTATCGGCATTAAGATATCAGCCACATTTTCTTATCAGGCTGATAACGATAACATTAACCCTCTGAGGTCTAAGGATTTTTGGGGTCCTTGAGGTGTTCTGACATGCTCTGACATTTGTGCTTTTTTCAGTTATTTATAAACATGTTAATGGCAAAGGTGTAAATTCACTCAATAAAGCACAAACTGGACTACCGTAATTTCTCAGCAACAATTATGAAACATGTTTGTATTTTTGAGAGAATATTGCTTATGCATGGTTATTGAAAAAACTAAAACTTAAAGTGTCTGAAATAAGGCCACAAAACACATACTAAATATGTGTCCACAAGACTTGTGACTAATCAGTGTTGTTGCCTAGAATTTTTGCTTCAAAATGATCTGAAAATCATCCTGCCTAATCATTTACACAAACACATACACTGATTTAAATTTTATTAGACACCTTTTGTTTGGAAAGGCAATATGCGTGGAGGCGTGTTCACACCTGAGAAGACAAAGGCCGGATAATGTGCCGCATAATGAGCTGCATATTAATTAGCCCTTTCACACAGGTGTGTCACAGGATCCCAAAGAATGCAAGGACAAAAGAAATTATCTATATAGCCTATACATATTTTACAATTAGAAATTGTAACCAATTACAAATAGGTTACAATTACAACAACAATTAGAATTTTAACAATATTTCAAGTGTATTTCTTTGTAAAAACTATACATTTTATCATACGTATTAAAAAAGGTAAGGATTCATTAGTTTGAATATTGGAACAAACACTATAATAACATCTTAGTTGATAATTCAATATACCCACTTTATTTTTGACAAAACATCATACTATAATATATGTAACTATGAGCAGAAATTGGTGAACAAAAGCGTACCTATTTAATGTGACAGTAGTCTTTTTTTACAGTCAAAACTTTATAAGCTATCCAAAACTAATCACAAAATCGTGTCTAAACATTCATATTTAGTCTGTAATATATTGTGTATGATATATTAGTATATACATGTGAATTTGCAGCTTGTTGCTTATACAGACATTTTATTTCAACATATTTCAGTCTATTTTTACTCATACAAACTATATTGCTATAGCCTACTAAGATGTGTTTATGTAAACATAACGTTTACTAATGTAGGTGCGAGAGTGAATGAACAAGGCACAGACACGCGCTGTATAACTGTAAACAAAGCGCGCGCGCCTTTGCCGTTCACTCATCATTTAGCCTACACACATACACGCAATTCATATTTAAACAGTCTTTTTGCGGTTTACAGTCCGACACTTCAATATCACGATTAGAACAAAGCACTAGAATAAATGACTTACTACATCAGCTGGATCCGTTGCTCCTCGAAATGAAACTACCAGCACTTCTGGTACATTTTCCAGGGTTAGATATTCCTCACAGTGAAAGGATACGCTGTGTACACAGCTGTACAAGATAGCCTACTTACTAAACACGATGTGTTTTATAATCCAGCTGGTGGGCGTTGGCATGTTTGAACGGCTTGTCTAAAATCATTTGCGTTTGAATAGCGCGCGCTCTCCGTGGGCGTGGCACATTAACGCGTAATTAGGTGTAATGAGCTGGAAAGAAAAATACTGACATCTCTCTCTTTTCATACAGATTACATAAGCTAAGAATATTTGTTTTTTTATATAAATTAACTCATTTAAAAGAAGAGAGTTCAAGCTTCATTATGGAAAAACACTCGTGCCTGTATGACAAGTATTCGCGGAATTAAAAATGATCTTAGGACGCGTTTCAGAATGGACTTCACTGACAGAGAGAAGGCAGAACGCGCATCATGTTTGTTTTTCTTTATTTGGCGAAAAGCACAACACTTTGTTTTTATTGTGAGTATCCACAAAAAAAATAGACACTTATCAGGATCTAATGATGTACAACACTTAATATGTAAGATCAAAATCAACAGAGTATTTTGAGTTTCTTTTGCACTGATAAGAAAAAAGCGAGACTATCGCGCCGGCGCGATAGCCGACCTCAGAGGGTTAAAGGGGTGGTTAAGGATTTTGGACATCAGGCCTCATTTCCAAGTTAGCCTTAGTGTTATTTATCAGTGGAGACAGTTTTCAAAAAATTTCATCCAGT
Source organism: Tiaroga cobitis (assembly GCA_030578255.1). NCBI lineage: Eukaryota > Metazoa > Chordata > Actinopteri > Cypriniformes > Leuciscidae > Tiaroga > Tiaroga cobitis. The sequence continues at coordinate 27,802,795 of CM060612.1, forward strand.
CGTTCCAGTTGCATAGTTCGCCGGTGCTAGGCTAGCGCGAGTCAACGGTAACTGCTAGCCTGCCATTAAAAACAGTTTTACCCACTCCACAGTACACCAAAAGCAAAAACATTATAACACCAGACTATTGATGTAAATGTTGATGTTAAGGCTAACTTGGAAATGAGGCCCGATGTCCAAAATCCTGAACCACCCCTTTAAAAATGAACATATATCAGCCGATACCGATATGGTGGCCGATATATCGTGCGCCCCTAGTTTTACAGCCTTTAATTCTGGTCTACAGACTTTAAACATTGAGGTAAATGATTGTCAAATGTATATTTTTTTATTGTTCTCAGCCGAGTCCCTTCACGAAGCTGAAGAAGAAGGTCGAGGTGAAGAAGAGCAGAAGGCATCCGCTCAGCAAGCCGCCCATGCGTTCGCCTCACTCCATAGTCAAACAAGAAAACTCCAGCGACGAGGGTGGGTACCGCTTCCATGACATCATCAGTGCGCGACCAAGAAGCGCAATATACTCTCAGTATGAAATATGTATTATTAATATTTCAGTCCTCGTTCTTTAAACACGCAGATTTCTGTTTGTAAAACCGTTCATGTGTCACATTAAATTCAGCATTTTTTGAAAGAATATGTTTATGATAGATTTCGGAATGACGTCCTTAAAAATAATGCACATAAATTGATGAGGTTATTCTTGCATACACTTAAAAAAATTACAATATAATATACCAAAAATATACAAACAGTCTTAAGTGTTCTTAAAGGAGAACTCCGGCGCAAATGTCAAAAATGACATTTTGCGCCGGAGTTCTCCTTTAAGGTTGTTCGTGCAACCATTCTTGCGTAAAGTGTTACGAAAGATTTACCCGAATTCGTTTTGCTCCTATTTTTTTTAGATGGCGGTTGTAAAATTGGGTTATATTTTGAAATTGTTCGTAAAACAATTTTTTTATCTTAATTGTCACTTTCAGTTCAAGAACTTTACGTAAGAATATATTTCCGAAAGTTTTTCATGACTTTCGCAATGACGTGCTTAAAATGACGTACGTAAATTTATGAAGTCATTCTTGCATGTATGTTTCAAAAATGATGTTCGAAATATATAAAAAGTCAAATTATGTTCTTAAGGTTATTCGTACAACCATTCTTATGTTATTTTTCAGATTGAATTCAATATTTTACGTAAGAATATATTTACGAAAGATTTTCATGAACTTGTCTTGCTCATGTTTGGAATTTACGTCCTTAAAATAGAATGACGTACGTAAATTTATGAGGTCATTCTTGTATGCACGTTTAAAAAATGACATTCAAAATTATGTACAAAAAGTCTAACGATGTTCTTAAGGTTGTTCGTACAACCATTCTTGCGTAAAGTGTTACGAAAGATTTACGCGAATTCGTTTTGCTCCTATTTTTTTAGATGGTGGTTGTAAAATTTTACTATATTTTGAAATTGTTCGTACAACCATTCTTATGTTATTTTTCAGATTCAATTCAATATTTTACGTAAGAATATATTTACGAAAGATTTTCATGAATTTCGCAATGACGTACGAAAAATGACGTACGTAAATTTATGAAGTCATTCTTGCATGTACGTTTCAAAAAGGATGTTCGAAATGTATAAAAAGTCAAATTATGTTCTTAAGGTTGTTCGTACAACCATTCTTGCGTAAAGTGTTACGAAAGATTTAACCAAATTCGTTTTGCTCCTATTTTTCTGATGGCGGTCGTAAAATTTGTTTGTCAAATTTTCGTAAAATTTGTTTGTCAAAAACTTGTTTTGCTCATGTTTGATCAAGTTTGGAAATTAGCGTCCCTAAAATAGAATGATGTACGTAAATTTATGAGGTCGTTCTTGTATGCACGTTTCAAAAAATGACATTCGAAATAATATACAAAAAGTCTAAAGATGTTCTTAAGGTTGTTCGTACAACCATTCTTGCGTAAAGTGTTACGAAAGATTTAACCAAATTCGTTTTGCTCCTAGTTTTTTGATGGCGGTTGTAAAATTTTATTATATTTTGAAATTGTTCGTACAACCATTATAATGTAATTTTCCAGCGTTTTACGTAAGAATATATTTACGAAAGATTTTCATGAATTTCGCAATGACGTGCTTAAAATGACGTACGTAAATTTATGAAGCCATTCTTCTATGCACATTTCAAAAATGACATTAGAAATAATCAAATGTTCTTAACGTTGTTCGTACAACCATTCTTGCGTAAAATGTTAAATTGACTGCAGTAAATTATGTAGTACTATTTTACGAAAGATTTATCCGAATTGCTCCTCTTTTATAGATAGCGTTAGCAATGGCGTTCAAAAAAACTAATTATAGTTTTAAAATGTTTGTAAAGCTGTTCTTAAAAAAAAATTCTTGTGTCTTTTAAATACAGTTGGTAATTATGTCTATAAAATCTAATGATGTTCGTACAACCATTAATAAATTGTTGAATTGCAGAAATCTGTGTTAGAATAGTTTTATGAAGAATTTACCTTCATTTGTTGTGCAAGTTTCATAAATGACATTCGTAAAACTCAATCATGGTAAAGTTGTTTGGATGTCTGTTATATAAATACCATAACTGCTGCGCCTGTTTCTTTTTGTAGATAAACGTTTTGTTTTGGTAATACGAGAAATATTGTCATCCTAGATAAACGTCTGATGGTAAATTTTCCACTGAGGAGAAAGTTGTTAAAAGTTAGATTAGTTTTTCCAATATGAATGTTTCTAGAACACGTTTCATTTCAGAGTGTTCTGATTTGGCGGAGAGTTTGTTTGTTTGCTGTGAAAGCGTGTACTTGCGAGCACAAAGAGCAAAAGCAATAAAGTATGAAAGAAAGCAGCCACAAACAATAAGCGCTTCATAAAAGCGAGCGGCTGGGAGAAGGTTATTGATTTGTCTCAGTGTTATGAACAGACAGACAGCTGTAAACCGGCACCGCCTGCTGTCACTGTAGGGGGTAAAACACAGGACAGAGTGGCATCAGAGCCCCCCCACAGCACATCTGCCCCCCCATAGCACAGCTGCCCCCCCCATAGCACATCTGCCCCCCCCATAGCACATCTGCCCCCCACAGCACATCTGCCCCCCCCCCCCATAGCACATCTGGCCCCCCCATAGAACATCTGCCCCCCCACAGCACATCTGCCCCCCCATAGCACATCTGCCCCCCATAGCACATCTGCCCCCCCACAGCACATCTGCCCCCCACAGCACATCTGCCCCCCCCACAGCACATCTGCCCCCCCATAGCACACCTGCCCCCCCCACAGCACACCTGCTTCTATTCTCTGCAATTAGTATTACAAATAAAAATACTTTGTTCTATCTATCGATCTATCTATCTATCTATCGTTCTATCTATCCATCTATCGTTCTATCTATCTATCGATCGTTCTATCTATCTATCGTTCTATCATTCTATCTACCGCTCTATCATTCTATCTATCTACCGTTCTATCATTCTGTCTGTCTATCTACCGTTCTATCTATCATGTCGCGACATAACGCCTATGTACCTGTGTTACTTCTGTGTGACTCTTCTGAAGTGTTTAATTTGCAGTGTATCTCACGTGTGTGTGTGTGTGCGTGTGTGTGTTTGTGCGCTCCTGTAGAGCTGTACTCAGGACTTCCAGCAGGCGGAGGCTCGGTACCGGAGACCAAGAAGGATCTGTGGCAGAACCTGTTGCAGAACTGCTTGCCAAACTTCCTCACCGAGAAGCAGTTCAACGCAGCAGTGGCGACCATCGAGCCTCACTGCGCCGTGTGCACGCTGTTCTGCCCCTACACACAGGTAATGAACGCTTCACTGTCAAAACACTGAAATAATCCCACGTAATCAGACCAACCGTGCTGCAAAAGCCCTGAATAGTGAAGCCGAAAGCGTCTCGATCGCCCCCCGGTGGCTGGTCCCAGTATAGCTCATAAACCCAGAGTCTCGATCGCCCCCCGGTGGCTGGTCCCAGTATAGCTCATAAACCCAGAGTCTCGATCGCCCCCCCGGTGGCTGGTCCCAGTATAACTCATAAACCCAGAGTCTCGATCGCCCCCTGGTGGCTGGTCCCAGTATAGCTCATAAACCCAGAGTCTCGATCGCCCCCCGGTGGCTGGTCCCAGTATAGGTCATAAACCCAGAGTCTCGATCGCCCCCCGGCGGCTGGTCCCAGTATAGGTCATAAACCCAGAGTCTCGATCGCCCCCCGGTGGCTGGTCCCAGTATAGGTATTAAACCCAGAGTCTCGATCGCCCCCTGGTGGCTGGTCCAAGTATAGCTCATAAACCCAGCGTCTCGATCGCCCCCCGGTGGCTGGTCCCAGTATAGGTCATAAACCCAGAGTCTCGATCGCCCCCTGGTGGCTGGTCCCAGTATAGCTCATAAAGCCAGAGTCTCGATCGCCCCCCGGTGGCTGGTCCCAGTATAGCTCATAAACCCAGAATCTCGATCGCCCCCCGGTGGCTGGTCCCAGTATAGCTCATAAACCCAGAGTCTCGATCGCCCCCCGGGGGCTGGTCCCAGTATAGGTCATAAACCAAGAGTCTCGATCGCCCCCTGGTGGCTGGTCCCAGTATAGCTCATAAAGCCAGAGTCTCGATCGCCCCCTGGTGGCTGGTCCCAGTATAGGTCATAAACCAAGAGTCTCGATCGCCCCCTGGTGGCTGGTCCCAGTATAGCTCATAAAGCCAGAGTCTCGATCGCCCCCCGGTGGCTGGTCCCAGTATAGCTCATAAACCCAGAGTCTCGATCGCCCCCCGGGGGCTGGTCCCAGTATAGCTCATAAACCCAGAGTCTCGATCGCCCCCTGGTGGCTGGTCCCAGTATAGTTCATAAACCCAGAGTCTCGATCGCCCCCCGGGGGCTGGTCCCAGTATAGCTCATAAACCCAGAGTCTCGATCGCCCCCCGGGGGCTTGTCCCAGTATAGCTCATAAAGCCAGAGTCTCGATCGCCCCCTGGTGGCTGGTCCCAGTATAGCTCATAAACCCAGAGTCTCGATCACCCCCCGGTGGCTGGTCCCAGTATAGCTCATAAACCCAGAGTCTCGATCGCCCCCTGGTGGCTGGTCCCAGTATAGCTCATAAACCCAGAGTCTCGATCGCCCCCCGGTGGCTGGTCCCAGTATTTGATTATTTTGTAATAAAATTGCAATCAAAACAAATGACCCCCCCCCCCCAAAAATCATACATTAAAAATAGATACATAAATACAAAACATAGATACAGACTGCAATAAGTGAAACTTAGGATAAGTATAATAACAAAGATCATCAGAGGTTTACAAGTTCAAATTGTCCCTCAAATTAAAGGTGCTGTATGTAACTTTGTTTACTCTACTAAAGTATAAAAATACCATGATATGTTTGCAGATATTGAGTTAACATACTCGTTTCTCTGAGAAACACTTCTACAGCCAGTTATTTTACTTATTATTTTGTCAGTCTGTTGTTGTTACGGTCTGTGTGACTCCGCCCACTGCCTGTTCAGCCAATAGTATTTCGACACCCCGAGATGCCAGTTGGCGGGAAACACCGTATCGTAGCCTTGGAAACGAGCAAACAAACTGGGTCAGAGATTGCAGATTCCACACAACCTAAAAAGCCTCTATCTATCTAAAAATCGCTATGAACGAGACCATAGTAAACACGGATAAATCAACTCATTAAGTAAGTCTCCTCGGCTTTCATTGTCAATTGCACTCGCTCCTGTTGCGTGTCCTCAAACTGGCAACCCACGTGAGCGCCGAGTCTGAGGAGGCGGGGAAACAACGATCTCTGATATTTTGAATTTGGACTGCAGTACCTATTTCGACCACTAGCTGTCAGCCTTACAGACTGCACCTTTAAATTCTTCCATCTTAAAGCTTTCCTGTCAACATGCTCACCTCTCTCATGTGTTTTTGTGTGTGTTTAGCCGGTAAAGGACTCGTTCCACGTCTCGGACCCGTCTGGGCTGGTGTCCCGGGTTGGGTGTCGAACCCGTCCGCTGGTTCCAGAGATGTGCTTCAGTGCCGGTGCCGAAAACACTGAACCCCTGCCGTCGAACTCCCACATCGGTGACGACGGCACCAGTGTTCTTCTGTCCTGTGGAAGCTGTGGCCTTCAGGTCCACGCCAGTGAGTTCAGCTTTTTTTCTCACGATCCAAACGCTCGTTAAAGCGGCGTCGTGTCAGCGGCCCCTAAGTTAATAACTAATGATCTTTGCGACGGAAGGGAATAAATTAAAACTAACTTTAGCTGGACAGTAACTTTATTCTAGAGCTGCTGTAAACCCAAAACAATCTTTTACTGTAATCTCTTATTATCACTGTAAAGCTGCTTTGAAACAGTCCATATTGTTAAAAGCGCTATATTAAGGAAAGTGTCTTGACTTGCAGAAGGTTATTATGGCAGTGACGTGTTACGCTAGTGGTCGGTTCACACAGAACTGCCTTTGTAATACACCGCGCAGCTTTTAATCGATGTAAATGAACTAGATGAACACCTTTGACTCCGTGTCTCAGTGTCTTTCACATTTATACCAGACCATACTTGACTGTTTATCTATGTTTTGGGCTTATATGCTGTCCTTTGTTTATGTTGTTAAAAAAAAAATTTAAATATATAAAGAGAGAGAGAGAGATTTTCTTTGCTAGTTTTCAAAAAGCAAATGCCGAGCAAATTGTTCTAAATTATGTAGATTTTTTATTTATTATTAAGAATAAATAAATGTATTTATATAATGTGAATACACATATATAAACACACATATATGTATATATATATAGGTACATAGTAGAAATAATAATAATAAATTATTATTCCTTTGTTTTTAGATGCATTTTCTAAATTGGAGAAGCTAAGAAGACTGATATAATATAAAATATAAATTATATGTATGATATAAATTCTGTGAACTAAGAAATATATAATATAATATAATGCATTATTTGTTTATTTTTGGGTAATTGTTGTTGGTTTTTCGATGAGTGAAAAGTTCCTTTCATTCTGTCCTGTAAAAATGTATATTTAATCTATTTTTAGAACATAGTAATATAAAATGATATATATTTATATAAGTCAAAAGGACCTTTCAGTTTTTCTGTAACAAGGTGTATATTGTATATATCCAACATTTCGGAATATGAATGTACAGTAGGTCAGTTTGAATAAGTGAAATGTACATTTTCATTAGTGTTGCATTGTTCTCTTAGCCATGCTCCTAAAACAAGTAGTGGTTCACTTCAAAATCACATGTGTATCTTCAGCCGTTGCGCCTATTCTCATATTTCAGGAGCGTGTGCTAATAAACGCCCTTGATTGTCTCTTTATCTCGTCGCCGGGCCCTCGAGAGCCTCTTACGGGGACCCGGACGCCACTCCAGCCGATTTACCGTCAGTCAGGCTGAACTCCAGCACTGCTATTTATTTAGAGGGGAAATAAAAAACTCCTGAAGAGGAAAACACAGACGGCAAAAGTGGTTTGTTTCTCTTCGGCGCGAGTCTAAGCCGCGTAGCCAATTAGAGTGTGTGTGTGTGTGTGAGTGACTCTGTGCTCTGATTGGGCTTTTTTAAACGAAAATGACAGTTCATATGAAACTATTTCACTTCAACTTTTGCTTGATGTTTCTGTTTTCCTGAAGCATTCGACCGTGATATTTGATTATATTTACCATCAAAATTGGCATGTTCTTCACTGTGATAAAAAAAAAAAAACCTACGCGTTTCGCTTGGACGCTTTCCAGAGTCGTTAGATTGTAAAGTGCGACCCGCCGTATGTCGGCTTGTGTTTACGTCGGCTCCTCTGAGCGTGAAGCAGTCGTGTGATTGCTCTGGGATGAGCCGGCGTATATTAGTCTGCTTTTAGATGCACTAATCAGTTTACCGTCACTCTGTCAAACTAATTAAAGCTGTCGCTGTGTCATAAACACACCGTTTCTGTCACCTCCGTTCAGGCTTTCTGTAAAGAAGCACAGCTTATAAAACAGGTATTTCTGGCTCGTAAATCTGATCCGATGACCCACGTTCGATTAAAATAGCTGATGTATGTGATATATATTTCTGCATCAGGTTTATTAAGTGTCCTACAGTTACTGTGTTATTAGTGAAAGCATCGTTTATTGTTATTGCTCTTTTCAAGTGATTTCTTTTGGTTCTTTCATTTGTAAATTGGTAAAGTTTTGACCCCAGTTGGCTCTTTTAATTTTCTGTGTTCCTCTGCTGTTCATTTTCACCACATTTTTCCCTGAAAGAAATAAACCACCGTCCAAAATATAAAGGATCCGCCGGTCGAACCGTTCTAGAGGGGAAAACAACACCAGTAACAACAGCATCTCTAGGGTTGGGTGTCGTACGAATTTTAACTGACTATCGATTCTGATTCGTATTGATTGCTAATTTAAGGTAAAAAAAATTTGAGTAGTTAAGTTTGTAGCTGAATTCCTTGAACAAAAATCAACAGGCTAAAGAACACTTACACCAGGAATTTTTACCTGTGGTTTTAAAATACCCAAAACAACAAGCCTAACTAATATAAATTTCAGGTATTCGGGTACAGAAACTGTTGTTAAATGTAAACTAACACTGCACTTTATAAATTAAATGTACATTACAAATATAGTTATAGCGAGTGAATTTTCTCTGTCTTTGTTGTTTGATTAGTGTTATTATAGAGACGGCAGGAATATTAGGCTACTGTCACTTTAAGAGCCGCACGGATCCAATATACTGTTACACGCGTTTTCTTTCTCAACTGTTAACGTTCATCGAAGACAAAACTGATTGTGTGTGCTGGGGTATTTTTACATATTTCTGTGTATTTGTCCGTTCAAGTGTTTATTTAGTATGAGCGGCGGCTTTCTGTGCGCGCGTCATTTTGGATGTGAGCGCGCGGGTCTTCTTGCGCTTGAATGGTTTAAAGCCATATTAAAATGCATCGATGGGAGGAATCGAAATGCGCTCGTCTTATCGATACCCAACCCTAAACATCTCTAGCTTGTTTGCCTTCCAAAGCCTTGAAGAAGAGGCCGTGGAGTGAAACGAACCACCGTCCAAAATGGTTGAATCGTTCTAGGGGGGAAAAAAGACTCCAACAACAACATCTCTAGCTTGTTTGCTTGCCAAAGCCATGAACAGCTTGTGAAGTGAAAGACAGCTTGTTAGTTGTGCTGTCTTTGCCTCCTCATTTCTTGATGCTATTTTCTGCTAGCCTGGTTTCATAAGCGCTTGAACTCACAAACATTCTTCCAGCGGTTATGAAAATGACTTTCCCGAGCGTGTATAAGCGCGTGTGTGTGCGTGTTGCATATTAAACTAATGCCCGGAGGCTGTATTTGTGTGCCCTGGCGGAGGCCATTACGGCTTGAGCGCGCGGCTCCCGCTGCTAGTGTTTACCTGCGCGGATGAGGTGGGCACAGCTGCTGAAAGCTGGTGATTTCGATAAGACGAGGACGAGGGGGAAATGACAGCATGTCAAAACGGGCTTTCCATTTGTGTGAGCTTTCACCTCCAGCTGGAGCGTTTCTTCTAAAGCGATCGCTCGCACAATATCACAGTCCATCCCTGTGCCTTGCAGTCGAAGGGAGCCTGGTGTAATTACGGGAAACAGCGGTTCTTGAACGCTGCGCGGCAACACAACCTTCACGCGACAGCGCTACTCGTGTGAACGCCATCCTTGAGTTGCCAATGGGAAGGTTTCGATTTGCGTACAGCTTGTGTAATTGGTTGGAAATGTAAAGGTGTGAGTGACTTGAAATGTCAATTGAAATATGTCTAAATACTCCAACTAAATATGTTTAAATTTAATGTTTTTTGTACGATTAATCGCATCCGAAATAATAGTTTGTGTTTGGTAGAATTATTTTGTATAAATACAAACACATGCATGTATATATTTAAGAAAAATGTGTTATTTATATATAGAATAATTACATTTATCTATAATCTAAATTATATATACATATATATAGAGTATATACATGCAAATATTTCTTAAATATATACATGCATTATCCAGAGTTGGAAATTTAATTACCAGGTCTCTGTGCAAAAAGTGATTAACAGGTAATAAATGGATCATAACTATTCCATAAATAATATTTTGGGATTTTATAGCAATAAATTATAAGTAAAAAATATTGTCGAACTAAAATTTAGTTTTTTTTTTTTTGTCCATTAAAATAAACATTACAGTCATTTTTGACCGCCACACGATTTTCTTTTTACTTAATTTAGTTATTTAATTGTTTGTTCTGTCTGTTTCTAGTTTCATTTGTCGATTTGATTTAATTTTGTTCTGTCATTTTTTTAACTATTTTTTCCGTTCGTTTCTTTCTTTTTGTCTTTTGTTCTTAATTTGAACTCTTTGTTCATTCTTTTCATATCAAACTATGTTGGAGAAAGAATGACAGAAACGATTGTATCTTTGAAAATAACGTACACTGTTGAATCGCAGTTTTAATAAATAAAATTTTCTTTTCTTTTTTCCGTCAGGTTGTTACGGAGTCAATCCCGAGACGAAACAGGACGGCTGGATGTGTTCCCGATGCACCGCGATGGAGTGGACAGCCGTAAGAGTCGAACACGTTTCACTCGTTTATCGTTGCGTTAAAACATTGCGTTCATTATTGTGTTCTTGGTTGCAGGCCTGCTGTTTGTGCAGTTTAAGAGGAGGAGCTTTAAAGAAAACCACAGATGACAGGTCTCATATCTTAAACTCTATTACGAGATAGCTTCTGTTAAAGTGGTAGTTCACCCCAAAAATGAAAACTTTGTCAGTAATTACTCTCCCTCGTGTTGTTCAACCCCGTAAGACTTTCCTTCATCTTTGCAACACAAATTAAGATATTCCTGATTAAATCTGAGAGCTGGATCACTCCTCCATAGGCTTCTAAGGGATCGAAACTTGTCGGTCCAGAAAAGTTATTAAAGACATCGTTAAAATAGTCCGAGTGACTACAGCGGCTCAACCTTAAGTTTATCAAGCGACGAGAATACTTTCTGTGCGCAAAAATAACGACTTTATTCATTTCCTTCTCTGTGGGCCTCGAGATTTCTCGTAGTGTAACAGCGCAGCGCTTCTGGTGTACGTCACACGTGACGTACAACCCAGAAGCGCTGCGCTGTTACACTACGCGAACTATCTCGAGGCTCCGGCCGGTTAATAAAGGCCTTCTGAAGTGAAGCGATCCATTCGTGTAAGAAAAATATCCATATTTAAACCTTTATAAAGTAAATTAACTGGCTTCCGGCCAAACGAACATATACGGATTCCTCTTAAGTCTAAGCGCAACTCATGCGAGTAATGCGGCGCACTGACGATATTTACGCCATGACGCTCTACGCTACTTCTGACGTCATGAGTTGCGTAAGTTGTGCTTTAGGCGTAAGTGGAGACTGCGTATGTTCGTTCGGCCGGAAACTAGAATTTTACGTACAACCCAGAAGCGCTGCGCTGTTACACTACGAGAACTCACTCGAGGCCCACAGAGAAGGAAATGAATTGTAGAATAAAGTCGTTATTTTTGTTTGTTTTTTGCGCACAGAAAGTATTCTCGTCGCTTGATAAACTTAAGGTTGAGCCGCTGTAGTCACTCGGACTATTTTAACGATGTCTTTAATAACTTTTCTGGGCCGGCAAGTTTCGATCCCTTAGAAGCCTATGGAGGAGTGATCCAGCTCTCAGATTTAATCAGAAATATCTTAATTTGTGTTGCAAAGATGAACGAAAGCCTTACGGGGTTGAACAACATGAGGGCGAGTAATTAACCCTTTAATGCTGGTTTTGTAAGCAAACGTTTGTCTGCTGTCGTCAGGTGGGTCCACGTGATCTGTGCGGTGGCTGTGGCCGAGGCTCGTTTCGTCGGCGCTGTGGAACGAGAGCCTGTGGACGTGAGCTCTGTGCCCGACACCAGGAAGAGTCTGGTGAGTCACTGTCCACTTCAGCTTCAGATGGAGACACTCAATACGGGAATACGCTGATTTCACGCAGCCGCCATTTTGAAATCGAAAGCGAGGCTCCGGTGGGAAGTAAACCGGGAGTGCCGCCTTTAATCACAGGAGAGTCGCGAATGCGATGGCGTATTGTTGTGTTTAATATAGAAATTAGTTATTCTAAAATGTACATCCATTTCTTTCATACTTTAGACTATATACAGTGAAATTCATTTATAAATAAAATTATTTTTTATATATAATTCAGAACGTAAAAAAAGAAGCACGAGTGAACTATATACATATCCTATATTGGATATTAACATCCAATAGTGTAAATCGCAGCGGTTGGTAGTCCAAGGCATTGTTGTCATTATCTGTATTTCCGGGTTCTTCCCACCGGAGCCTCGCTTCGATTTCAAAATGGCGGCTGCGTGAAATCAGCGTATAGAGGCTGCTCTTTTGTTCATTCAGTTTTTTTCGCTTTGTTTCTTACTTTTCCGTTCTGTCGTTCATTGCGCATCATTGATTTGTGATTTTTCATTCTGACACTTTTCGTTATTTTCTTATTTTTCGCTTTCGCCCGTTTCGTTCATTTCTTTTGTTCATATATTAGTTTCGTTCATTTTCTGCTGTTGTTTTCAGTTCTTTCTGTTTCTTTATCGGCCTTTCGTTTGCGTTTGTTTTCGCACATTGTTTCTTTCATTCTTTTGCTGGTAGTTTTATTTGTTTCGTTGTTTTTGTTTCATTTTCCACTTTTTGTTTCTTATTCGTTGGTATTTTTCTTTTCTTTTCATTGTTTATTTCTTACATTCATTCTTTTGTTAGTATGGCTTTTACTTTTGTTTGTTTTACTTAATTTTTCGCTCATTCATTTGTCTGTTTCTTTCATTCTATGTTTTGCTTTTGCCTTTTTCGTTTATTTATTTTGCTCTTTCTCTGTTCATACATTAGTTTAATTAATTTTCTGCTGTTGTTTTCAGTTATTCTTTCTTTTTCTTATTGGCCTTTCGTTTGTTTGATTTCTCACATTTTTTATTTTATTCTTTTGTTTAATTTACTTTTGTTTGCTTTACCTTTTTTTGCTCTTCACTGTTTCTTTCGTTTGTTCTTTTGTTCACTCCGAATGTTTTTATTTCTTGCTTTTTTGCCTTTTTCATACTGTCATTATTTCTTCCATAATTTTTTTCTTTCTTTTTGTTCACGTTTTAGTTTAATTAATTTATTAATTAATGCTTTTTTGTTTGTTCTTTCTGTTTCTTATTAGTTTGTTCTTTGTTTCTTTTTTCATTGGTATTTTTCTTCATGGATTCTTCTTTTGTTTGTTTTCATTCATTCATTTTTCCTTATTCGTTTGTTCTGTTTCTTATTCGTTTGTTCTTTCATTTGTGCTTTGTTTTTTTAACCTTATGATCATTATTTTGTTTCTTTTGTGTTGTTCATTCTATTTTTGTTTCTTTTGTTCATTTGTCTTGTGCTTTAGTTGTTCCTCTCTCTCTCTCTCTCGGAGGCAATGATGCATTATTAATGATGTGGAACTGCTGAATAATCAGGTGTCGTTCCTCTGCTATGCTAAATGAAGTGCATTGATTATATAGGCAGGTTTCTCCATCTGAACGCGCACACACACACACACACACCAGCGCTGCTCAAACACAGAACACAAACCATGAGTGACATCATTTCCTCTGATGTCGTTCACCACATGATGACAGTAAAAATGATTCGCTGAGGCAAAAAACGCTCGTTCACATATTCTCCTCCTGTTTCTTCTGTCCCAGCTTTCATTCTTTCGTTTGTGCTTTTTAATTCATTCTTTGTTTCTTTTGCTGTTTGTTTTCTACTTTTGTTTGTTATTTGTTTCTTTTGTTTGCTCTTTCTTTCTTTTTTGTACTTTTTTTTGTTTCATTCTTTTTCTTTTGCTGTTTGTTTTTTTTCTGTTCTACTTTTGTTAGTTTTTTCTGTTTCGTTTCTTTTGTTCACTCTTTCTATTGTTTTGTTTTTTATTTCATTCTTTGTTTCTTTGTTTTCTACTTTTGTTTATTATTGGTTTCTTTTGTTTGCTCTTTCTTTCTTTTGTGTGCTTTGTTTCTTTTGCTGTTTGTTTTCTTTCAGTTCTACTTTTGTCAGTTTATTTTGTTTAGTTTCTTTTGTTCACTCTTGTGTTTTGGTTTTTCTATCATTCTTTGTTTTCTACTTTTGTTTGTTATTTCTGTTTCTTCTGTTTGCTCTTTCTTTTTTGTGCTTTTTTGTTTCATTCTTTTTCTTTTGCTGTTTGTTTTCTTACTGTTCTACGTTTTTTTCTGTTTCGTTTCTTTTGTTCACTCTTTCTTTTGTTTTGTTTTTTCTTTCATTCTTTGTTTCTTTGTTTTCTACTTTTGTTTGTTATTTGTTTCTTTTGTTTACTCTTTCTTTCTTTTTTGTGCTCTTTTTGTTTCATTCTTTTTCTTTTGCTGTTTGTTCTTTGTTTTCTACTTTTGTCTGTTTTTTTCTGTTTCGTTTCTTTTGTTCACTCTTTGTTTTGTTTGTTTTTTCCTTTCATTCTTTGTTTCTTTTGCTGTTTCTTTTCTACTTTTGTTTTGTTTTTTATTCTTTTGTTCGCTCTCTTTTTCTTTTGTACTTTATATTCCTTTTCATTAAGTTTTTTCATTCTTTTTTCTGTTTGGCTTCTACTTTTGTTCGTTCCATTCCCCCTCCCCCGCTCATTCGCCAGTTTGTCGTCTTTATTTATTCCTTTCACTTTTTGTTTGTGCTTTTTTCCGTTTTTACCCTTTTCGTTTCTTTTGTCGTCTTTTCATCATTTTTGTTTCTTTTCTACTTTATCGTTTCATAAATCTCTCGTACTGTTCATACGTCTGACATCAGCTTGTGGAAAAGAGCAATTTTGGAGCAAATCAATGTTTATATGAACATCAAACATTTATTCTCGTGGATTAAAAGAAAGTCTCTTCTCGCTCACTGCAACACAAAATGGACGCCAGGTCTGATGTATGAATAAATAACTGAGAGGTTGATGCTCGTAAATCACATATTTGTTCCCTTGCCTTGTCCGTTGGCCTGTCTTGTGATCAATCCCTGAGGAATGATAAATCAGAGCCTTTCACCCGCCGATGAAATATTTCCGAGCCGGCGCCGCACCGAAAGGCCTGCGTACATTACGGCCGCTTGGCCACAGGGGGCTGAAATGAAGTATTGACAATTTAATAAAGAATTTTTATTCCCGTCGATATCCCCTTGTCCGTGCGCCGTGTGTGTGTGTGTTTGTAGGCAGTTTATGTGAAAATGGAGGAGAAGAGGAAAAAGACGGGGAAGAACGGACACAAAGAAAGGGGGAAAGATGAGCCGAAATGTTTTCCAGTCAGAGGATATTCGCATAAAAATGGCACAGTTTTAAACAATCGACTGCTCGTTGAATTCATTTGTCTTTCTGGTGTTTTTATTGTTGTTTACTGTGAATAAATGTTCCTCTTCCTAATCTTTCATGGAAATGTAAGCTTCTGCGCTATTGAAATAACTTTCCCTTTCA
The DNA here is from genome assembly GCA_030578255.1 of Tiaroga cobitis. Lineage (NCBI taxonomy): Eukaryota > Metazoa > Chordata > Actinopteri > Cypriniformes > Leuciscidae > Tiaroga > Tiaroga cobitis. The sequence goes on from CM060612.1 coordinate 27,818,239, forward strand.
GCTGACACATTAAAATAATGTTAACCAATAGCCAAATATCTATTTAGCATCGACTTAGCATTCGCCTCAGGATAGATAAAATCACTTTTCCTCATTGAAAACCCTGCAATTAGTCAAGTTACAATAGTTAAATGAGTTGTAAATGACTTTTGATGTTTACATTTCCTTGTTGTTTATACTTTTGCACTTTTTTTTGGTTTGTTTTGGTTCATTTACTTGTTGCTTGTCTCATTGTTTGTTTCACTTTCATTTCTTGGTTGTTTTTATCCTTATTTTGTTTCTTATGTTTTTTCATATTCTTTGTTTATTTTCTTCTTTTTTGTACACCTTTCGTAATAATACATGTTAGCAATGTATTATTTAAATGTGCTTATTCATGCTAGCAACATGTTTAAGCATGTTAGAAATGTGCTAGTACCATAGTAGCAATGTTAAATAATGCTAGCAATGTGTTCATTCATCCTAGAAACATTCTAGCAATGTTCAAATGTGCTGGCAATGTGTTCATTCATGCTAACGGTGTGTTAAATCACGTAAATGTTGTGCTAATTCATATTAGGAAAATGTTAACAACATGCTAAAATTTGCTAGCAAAGTGTTAAATCATGTTAGAAACATGTAAGCTGTGTGATAAATCATGCTAGCAATTATATATCTGTTTTCTGATGGACTGTATTTCTAAGCTTATAAACAACTTTAAACTTCAAACTTCTCAAACATCTGGCTTTCTCAAGCCAGGCTTTCTCAAGCCAACATCAAAGTTTGTGTCTTGACAAACGTTTTTTATCTAGTTGAGAATCCTATTTATCCTGGGAATTTGTAATGCAAATGACATTATATATTGACATTTCCTCGTTCTGATTTTCAGAAGTGCTTCTATTGCCACAAAACGACCAAGCAGATCTTCGGCGCGTGTATCCAGTGCTCGTCGGACAACTGCTCCACATCTTTCCACGTCACCTGTGCGCTCCTCGCCGGAGTCGCCATGAAGCCGGCCGATTGGCCGTACGTGGTGTCCGTCACCTGCCACAAACACAAGCAGACCAATCAGAAGGTGCGTAGCTTTGGTAACACACTTAAAGCAGCCTCAACGTTAGTAGACTATATGATGGACAGATGCACTTTTATGATGGATAGATGCACTTTTATGATGATAGATGCACTTTTATGATGATAGATGCACTTTTATGATGGACAGATGCACTTTTATGATGGACAGATGCACTTTTATGGATAGATGCACTTTTATGATGGACAGATGCACTTTTATGATGGATAGATGCACTTTTATGATGGATAGATGCACTTTTATGATGGATAGATGCACTTTTATGATGGATAGATGCACTTTTATGATGATAGATGCACTTTTATGATGGACAGATGCACTTTTATGATGGACAGATGCACTTTTATGGATAGATGCACTTTTATGATGGACAGATGCACTTTTATGATGGATAGATGCACTTTTATGATGGATAGATGCACTTTTATGATGGATAGATGCACTTTTATGATGGATAGATGCACTTTTATGATGGATAGATGCACTTTTATGATGGATAGATGCACTTTTATGATGGATAGATGCACTTTTATCATGGATAGATGCACTTTTATCATGGACAGATGCACTTTTATGATGGATATATGCACTTTTATGATGGATAGATGCACTTTTATGATGGATAGATGCACTTTTATCATGGATAGATGCACTTTTATCATGGATAGATGCACTTTTATGATGGATAGATGCACTTTTATGATGGATAGATGCACTTTTATGATGGACAGATGCACTTTTATCATGGACAGATGCACTTTTATCATGGATAGATGCACTTTTATGATGGATAGATGCACTTTTATGATGGATAGATGCACTTTTATGATGGATAGATGCACTTTTATCATGGATAGATGCACTTTTATGATGGATAGATGCACTTTTATGATGGATAGATGCACTTTTATGATGGATAGATGCACTTTTATGATGGATAGATGCACTTTTATCATGGATAGATGCACTTTTATGATGGATAGATGCACTTTTATGATGGATAGATGCACTTTTATGATGGATAGATGCACTTTTATGATGGATAGATGCACTGTTATGGATAGATGCACTTTTATCATGGATAGATGCACTTTTATCATGGATAGATGCACTTTTATGATGGACAGATGCACTTTTATCATGGATAGATGCACTTTTATGATGGACAGATGCACTTTTATCATGGATAGATGCACTTTTATCATGGATAGATGCACTTTTATGATGGATAGATGCACTTTTATCATGGATAGATGCACTTTTATCATGGATAGATGCACTTTTATGATGGATAGATGCACTTTTATCATGGATAGATGCACTTTTATGATGGATAGATGCACTTATCATGGATAGATGCACTTTTATCATGGATAGATGCACTTTTATGATGGATAGATGCACTTTTATCATGGATAGATGCACTTTTATCATGGATAGATGCACTTTTATGATGGATAGATGCACTTTTATCATGGATAGATGCACTTTTATCATGGATAGATGCACTTTTATGATGGATAGATGCACTTTTATGATGGATAGATGCACTTTTATGATGGATAGATGCACTTTTATGATGGATAGATGCACTTTTATGATGGACAGATGCACTTTTATGATGGATAGATGCACTTTTATCATGGACAGATGCACTTTTATGATGGATAGATGCACTTTTATGATGGATAGATGCACTTTTATGATGGATAGATGCACTTTTATGATGGACAGATGCACTTTTATGATGGATGGACTTCAAAACAGAAACGGCCAAATACTGTTATTAAAAAGCTTGGAAGAGCCAGGACATTTTAAAATATAACTGAAAGAAGAATGTCATATACACCTAGGATGACTTGAGGGCGAGTAAATCATGGGCTAATTTTCATGTTTAGGTGAACTAAGCCTTTAAATGAGAGCACGTGTTCCTCAAGCTGACGGGTTGGCTCTGTTGCAGGTCAAAAGCAGCTCGCGCGAGTTGTCTCTGGGTCAGGAGGTCATCGGGAGGAGCAGCAACGGTTGGTTTTATCGCTGCACCATCACCGGCATCGGCACGCAGAACTACTACGAAGTCAACTTTGACGACGGCTCCTACTGTGATAACGTCTTCCCAGAGAACCTGCTGGTGAGCTAAACACACCAACAAATAGTCTCTTCAACATATTTTGGGATTTACGACCGTTTTGGGTCCCATTTTATATTAAGTGGCTACTTGCATCAAAAAATAATGTAAATAATAAATACGATGTACTTATTGTGTTCATGTTGTATTGTAAAACACTTTTGCTGCTATTGAGGTGTGATACGGGTGAGGTTAGGGACAGGTGTGTGTGGGATGGGTCGGTTTAAGGGTGGGTTAAGGTGTAAGGAAAGGGCCAACAGTGTAATTACATAAATTAATTACAGCTTTAATTACATGCAGGTATTTTCAAAATATAAGTACAATGTAAAAAACTATATATACACACTAAATCCATTGTATCAAATTATTAATTTCAATGTTACAATGTACATAGTAGTTAAAGCCACTTAATATAAAGTGGGAGCCAGTTTTTAGTTGTTAAAACCTCCTTGGTTTTAGTCATGGTAAAATTGCTGTAATGTACGGCCTCTTGTGGCTTAAAGTCCCACTGAAGTGCCTTGCAACGCGCAACTTTGTTTGATGCGTTGACGTAATTTCCACTGAAACAGGAAGCTAAGGCGGGGCATATTCAATGGCTCCTCCCCCTTTTTAAATAGCCAATAGCGTTTAGTTTTCCTCACAGACTGACAGCACCATGGAAGAGAATCCGAGCGCTGATGATACGTTGGATTCAATAGTAGGGCTGTGAATAAACTCTAGCCATTTCATTCTTAACCAACATCCAGTTGGAAAACAGAATAAAAGACAAATTTACACTAAGGTGGACAATAAAGTCTAATAAATAAAATAAAATAAAACTCGAGCGTTTGAGCAACCGAACACACATCTCCAACCCATGTTGCTCCGCGAAGTGTCAACAGTCGCTTCAGCCAGGTGCTGTTTATAGCATAAGGGGGCGGAGCTTTAGATTCTAGAGAGAATTTGATTGGACAGAAGTAGCTGATGTCCGTCATAAAAATCCTTGATCCATTTTAGCAGAAGTGAGAGACTAAGTTTTGAATGCTTATATCTCCTAAATGTGAATTTTGTCGTTGTTTTGAAACACACCAGCTTATTCACAACCTTAAGCCTAACATATTCATACTGGAAGTTAAAAAACGTACATTTTGATTTTAGGGGGCCTTTAAGTTCTGGTCCTGATTGGTTGAAATCTGATTCTAGGTTGTTTTGGTTGGCTTTGGCGCATTAATTTGGCTCATCCAATCAGATTTGATCTATTGTCTCTTTAATGTCTGTCTCAGAGTCACGACTGCCTGCGGAACGGCCCTCCAGAGCAGGGCGAAATTGTGGTGGTCAAGACAATCGACGGACGGATTCTCAACGCGTCTTTTGTCAAGGAACACGTCCACCGATCCTACCAGGTAACTGTGACGTCTCACATTTATTTTTGTATTTATTTATCCAATGAATTTGGTTTTTGTTTTTTTCGGTTTGGCTTCTACATAAATACAGTTAATTCATGTTTTGTTTTTTAAAAGTTATTTGAAGTCCCCCTGTAATCATTTTATCCCTTAAAACTCATCTGTGATCACCAAAACCACATATTTAGAAGTTTGTTCCTGTGAATTTTTTTCTTTATGCCTTAAAATATCTTGAATGTAACTCGACACCCTTGCCTCATTTAGTATGCGTGGTTCTATGAATATGCAAATGAGCCCCGCCTCCACTCACTCACTCAGCTCAGAGATCCACTGGTTGACGATCACACGTTGATCTGATTGGTTACAAGGTCGTTTGTGACGTCAGAAACACCAGCGATTTCAAACCGTGTTTTTGAGACTGTCTTTGTTTCACTGCAGTTTTAAGCAGAAAATACTCAGCAATGCTGTCGACTTATGAACTTACACATGGTGTGTCTTAAAGCGTATTTAAAACACCACATAGACATAGAAACAACATGATTTTTAAAGACAGGGGGACTTTAATAAAATAATGTCAATAGATTTACTAAAAATGTATTTATTTTATTTATAGAATAATAGATCGCCACAGTGTCGCCTGGTTAGGAAACGAAATCTTTCGGTTAACTTTCTCTTGATTCCCGCCCTTCTCCGAGTCTTTCATGAGTCCACATTTGGTGTAAAGTTCGCTTTCCTCGTACACAGAGCAGCCGCTGACGTCTTGAGCAAAAGGGAGGAGAGATTAATGGGAAAATGAGAAGACTAGGCGTATGTGCCGCTTGGGGGATTTATGGAGTCTGTACATGAATCTTATGAGGTGTGATGGACCGCAGACAACGAGAATAGACCGCCATTCATCTGATATTTCCCGTACACGCGACACTCCGTCACAGGAAGTGCTTTTGAGTTCTTGTGCAGGGACGAGACCATGTTTTTCCTCACATTTGGCTCACATTTGAATGGAAAAGTGACTCCGAAACTACCAGAAAGCTAAATCGAAGAAAAAAAAAATTCTAAAATTAGGCTTACCAAACTGTGTTAATACATTGTTTGACCCAACTAGTTTTGGTTCACGTCAGATTCTTTCTCATTAAAACCCAAACACACACACACACACACACACGATACGGTGTTTCATTGCTCGGCTGAACTCTTTAGAGACTCCTCTGTCAGCATTAACGAACCGTTTGATTCTCTCCGCCGCCACAAGACTCCATTATTTATCAGATCCGTGTGAGTCACGGCACTCCGTAACAACCACAGATCACTGACGTCACTTTAGCCTTTGCTAGACGCACCGAATATCCCCCAACCACCCCAGGCGATCTGTTACTGGATGTCTGGAAGTCTGACAGGTCTTGAAGCTGCTGCGAATTGATCTGGAATAGGGTGTTGATTGCAGACTGGTTGAAAGTTTGGAGCTTATGTTTGTTGCTCCTCTGCTCCAAAAATAAGAGGAATATTCTGGGTTAAATGCAGTTTTTACAGCTCTATCAACGCTAATAACATTAGGTTTAGCATTACATAAGTGATTTCTGTGCATGGTAGGGCTGTCAAATAAAAATTCGAATTTGAATATTCGTCGAAAAAAGCAAAAAGCAAAAAAAAAAAGGTGCACATTCGAATGCAAAAACCGTGCGTTCATCAGCTGTGTGTTTTCGTCAGCCGAAAACATTGTCAACAGAAAGCGCTCAGCACTCGCTGCAGATCATGTTGAGCGTCTGGGGTTTTTGACGAACAATATATAGATGAGGTGAGAAGTGGAGTGTTTCTGAATGGCAGTTTGCTATTGTGTGTTCATGTTGTTCATTACACGTCTGTTGAAGCGTGTTTTCTCAGGTTACTGATGCACTTAGTTTTATGCACTATTGTAACCTAATGTTCCTTGAATGCACAATTAACCCTTTAGAACCGGCTGTGTCGTCGCCGACACAGACCAGCGAGCTGTATTCATTATACCGTAACTCTTCAACCGTTTGCACTAGGGATGTCAACGATTAATCGACGATCGATTAATTGTCGATAATACATTTGATCGATAAAACTTATCGATCATCGATTAAGCAGGATCATGCGCGTGCGTGCCGCTCAACCGCGAAACATGTAAGCGAGCGCGCCGGTGTGGTGAAGTGTTGAGTCCCACTGAATGACACACACCGGAGTTGTTTGGGACTATTTTACAGCTTCATCATGACTATAAGTTTGCGTGTGCATTCGCAGCCTTTTGTTTTGTGCAAATGTAAGTTGTAATAGTTTATTTTGTGTACGCTTATCTATATCTGATTGGTCTCATATTGGATGCATTTGGTTAAGAATCGACGTGATCTTTAGCGCGCTCAGCTCAAACGACAATGCACGACTAATAATGACTATTGGGACTGTCATATTACACAAGATTATAAAGAGAACACTATTGTAATAAAACATTGTGAATTATTTGGGTTTAGATGCCATGTCGCGTTGTTCCAGGAAGAGTGCGTCAGAGACTTTGAGCGCGTCCACCACAATATGAGTCATTCTGAATGGCACGTAACTCAGTTTAAGTTCACTTGTGCATTCACGTCATTTTGTGCAGATATAATTTTGTAATATTCTGCTTATTTTGTATATATCTGATTAATATCAAATAGGATGCGTTTCTTTGAGTTAAATAAACGCTAACAAAGTGCTCAACGGTTATTCATTCAGCGCGCGCCGCTCAAGCAGAATGCACAACTAATAACAACGATGGTTAATTTGGGACTTTCATATTACATAACATGAGAACACTATTTTATTAAATGGTTGTGAATTCATTGGGTTTAGTTGCCGTTTTCAGTGCGTTGTTCCAGCACTTCCACAACAGTCACACATTCTGACAAGCACGCATATGAGGCGGCGTTGGTGACACATTGTATTTGCCGTTATATTTATATATTAAATAATTAATTAAATTTATCAATCACATCAAAACATTTTACAATCCTACTAAGCATTTATTTAGATTAAAAAACATTCTTATTAATTTGGTGAGTAACATAGCTTTTTGAGCAGCATTTGCAGACCCTGTAATGCTGTTTGCCATTAATGCTAACGATTAATCGATTAATTGATCGTTAATTTAAACGACGATCGATCATGGGAATTTGTGAAAATTGACATCCCTAGTTTGCACTATCAAAACCATTCAAATTGCCCCTGACAGTAGACAACATGCGCTTTTCGGCAATAAACGGCTTATTACGGTAATTTCATGCTTTCCGTCAGCAAATGACAGCAGCTTTCTGGCAGAGCGGGAAGGAAGGATTTGAACGGAGAGATACGAAGCGCGGCAGGTTAGAGTGTTTTGGATTGCGTAAAATAATAAAAGAAACTAACCAACACATGGAGAAAGAAGTTGTAGACAGCAGGAGAGGGGTATGGGATGATTTTTAATCAAACTTGGGAGGCGGATAGCCATTACTCTTTCACGAATCTTAGTAAGTGGTGTGCGCATGTGTATGTGTGCGTGCCTATGAATGCATGCATTTGTATGTGCGTGTATGAAAAAAAAGTGTCCTAAATGAAAATTGTGCAACCCAATGTCACAAAAAAGACTTGTATATATGCATTATAGTTCATTTTTCAACTTTAAAGTGTTAGTTTCTTTCGTTCGTGATTTTTCTGGTTTTCTTCTAAATAAAAATAAGTATATTTATTCTCGTTTTTTTTTTTTTTTGTCTATTTAAATTCTATTTACAAACTCACCACACACAATAATGTTCAATAACTGTAATTTTTTGAAAGATAATCTTTTTCTGAAAAAGATGACACCTTGCACGTGAAGAAAGCACATTGTTTTAGAATTTTACTGTCAAAAAATCAAAATATGTGAAAAACACCTATTTTAGCTTCAGGTTCTAAAGGGTTAAGGAAATCATATTTTATTTAAGAACATTTATGTTTCAGTTTATACACTTTAAAAAGTGAATGTCATTTAATTCCAATAAAAGATGCCATGCTTGATTTGGTTTATATTTTCCTAATGTGCTCGCTTGCGCCCTCTTGTGGGCATAGGAGACAATACAGTACTTTTTTCCTCCTTTTCCCTATTAATTATAATATAATTCGAATTTTGCTAATATTTAAGAAAGAAATTTGAATTTTGACAGCCCTAGTGCGTGTAGTTATGCATTGTTAGTTCATGTCCCTTCCTGAAAGATGAAACAATTAAATCACAATTATTATTCAATTTAATGTGCTAAATGCCCAACAGTTTGTAGATTTAGATCATTTTCTATTACGTAGATGGAGCTGTACTTGCATAACTGGAAAACTGCTTCCCGAGGGTGTTAGTAAGGTGGCCGCTGAGACACAAGCTTGGATCGCATCATATCATTTGGTTCCAAGAGCAGTGAAGGATCTGAAGCATCTAAACTGACTGCATTTCTTTCCAGGTGGAGTTTCAGGACGAGACGCAGATCTTACTGAAACGCAGTGAGATTCACTCTCTCAACCAGGAGCTGCCCAAGAGGGTCATGTCTCGTCTGGTAAGCGCTTTAACTCGCTTCAGGCCAAGTATCGTATGTTTCTGCACACATAATTCATCAAGTGCAAGTTTAACACTTTCCTGCTTTCGTGTTTGTCAAACTAGAGGTTTTTCAAGCTAACAATTAGATCTGGGACAATATATCGACGCATCGCGATTTGTGAATCGATTCCAATTTTTTCCGAATGCATCACGAATCGATTCTGAGCTTAGTTTTTAACAGCAGAGGGCGCTCTAGGCTGGTTTTTAACAGCAGACGGCGCTCTGGGCTGGTTTTTAACAGCAGAGGGCGCTCTGGGCTGGTTTTTAACAGCAGACGGCGCTCTAGGCTGGTTTTTAACAGCAGAGGGCGCTCTAGGCTGGTTTTTAACAGCAGACGGCGCTCTAGGCTGGTTTTTAACAGCAGACGGCGCTCTAGGCTGGTTTTTAACAGCAGAGAGCGCTCTAGGCTGGTTTTTAACAGCAGACGGCGCTCTAGGCTGGTTTTTAACAGCAGAGGGCGCTCTAGGCTGGTTTTTAACAGCAGACGGCGCTCTAGGCTGGTTTTTAACAGCAGAGGGCGCTCTGGGCTGGTTTTTAACAGCAGAGGGCGCTCTAGGCTGGTTTTTAACAGCAGACGGCGCTCTAGGCTGGTTTTTAACAGCAGAGGGCGCTCTAGGCTGGTTTTTAACAGCAGACGGCGCTCTAGGCTGGTTTTTAACAGCAGAGGGCGCTCTGGGCTGGTTTTTAACAGCAGAGGGCGCTCTAGGCTGGTTTTTAACAGCAGACGGCGCTCTAGGCTGGTTTTTAACAGCAGACGGCGCTCTAGGCATGTTTTTAACAGCAGACGGCGCTCTAGGCTGGTTTTTAACAGCAGACGGCGCTCTAGGCTGGTTTTTAACAGCAGAGGGCGCTCTAGGCAAGTTTTTAACAGCAGACGGCGCTCTAGGCTGGTTTTTAACAGCAGACGGCGCTCTAGGCTGGTTTTTAACAGCAGAGGGCGCTCTAGGCTGGTTTTTAACAGCAGACGGCGCTCTAGGCTGGTTTTTAACAGCAGAGGGCGCTCTAGGCTGGTTTTTAACAGCAGACGGCGCTCTAGGCTGGTTTTTAACAGCAGAGGGCGCTCTGGGCTGGTTTTTAACAGCAGAGGGCGCTCTAGGCTGGTTTTTAACAGCAGACGGCGCTCTAGGCTGGTTTTTAACAGCAGAGGGCGCTCTAGGCTGGTTTTTAACAGCAGACGGCGCTCTAGGCTGGTTTTTAACAGCAGAGGGCGCTCTGGGCTGGTTTTTAACAGCAGAGGGCGCTCTAGGCTGGTTTTTAACAGCAGACGGCGCTCTAGGCTGGTTTTTAACAGCAGACGGCGCTCTAGGCATGTTTTTAACAGCAGACGGCGCTCTAGGCTGGTTTTTAACAGCAGACGGCGCTCTAGGCTGGTTTTTAACAGCAGAGGGCGCTCTAGGCTGGTTTTTAACAGCAGATGGCGCTCTGGGCTGGTTTTTAACAGCAGAGGGCGCTCTAGGCTGGTTTTTAACAGCAGACGGCGCTCTAGGCTGGTTTTTAACAGCAGAGGGCGCTCTAGGCTGGTTTTTAACAGCAGACGGCGCTCTAGGCTGGTTTTTAACAGCAGAGGGCACTCTAGGCTGGTTTTTAAAAGCAGAGGGCGCTCTAGGCTGGTTTTTAACAGCAGACGGCGCTCTAGGCAAGTTTTTAACAGCAGAGGGCGCTCCAGGCTGGTTTTTAACAGCAGACGGCGCTCTAGGCTGGTTTTTAACAGCAGAGGGCGCTCCAGGCTGGTTTTTAACAGCAGAGGGAGCTCTAGGCTAGTTTTTAACGGCACGCTCAAATGCTCACGAAGAAGAGCGCTCATGCGTTTGTCTGAGTCTGAAAATCTACTCGCACCTCAGAATGCTTTTATGACGCAAGATTAATGTAAACAACCCATTGCAAACACCCTTGTAATTCACTTCAACCTTTTCGGACTTTATGAATGATTATTTTATCGAAGGTTAAAGTGGTGTGTGTAAGGCATTAGAAGCCAGCAGATTACGGCTGTTTCTAGAGCACGCAGCGCCCTCTGCTGTTAAACACTGAACTCAGAATCGATTCGAGAGAGAATCGCGATGCAATCGTAAAAAATTGGAATGGATCCAGAATAATTTCTCGACTCACGATGCATCGATTTATTGTCCCAGCCCTACTAACAATGCAGCTATTTTGAGAGCTACATAAAACACAGTTGTTGTTTTTTATTATCGACAGGCATCTGTGAACCAACAACAACCTCAGGCCCAACCGTCAGACGAACCGCTGGCCGCGAAACGCCCGCGTCTGCCGACACCGCCACCCACGCTAGCCATCGAGCCCTCAGCGCTACCTCCTGAATTAATCACCGCTTTCCTACCCGCTAGTATTACTCCGAACATCAGCACCCCCCCTTGCTTGCCACCCGCATCACTTCCTGTCTCAGCGCCCACACTTCCTGTCCCAGAACCCAGCGAGAGTTACACCCACAGCTCCAGCTACATCGCCTACATGGAGTCTCTCCTCAACTCGGACTTTCCTCCAGAAGAGGATGAACAAGGCGTTGAGCCGATGTATTGAAGCGCCGCTTTGCGCTACCAGCTATTTGTCAACGCTTAACTGACTTTAAATTCATCCACTGCATGTCTTTGTTTCATTTACTTGCTGTCGTGCTAATTTAAGTCTCCCACACATGTACGGTGCACGTGGGACGCATGTGTGTCATTATAGACTCAAGCCGAAACGGACCCAGTACAGAGCCTTGGGGGACGCCACATTCCTCGGACCCCTTTCCACGATCCCTCTCTCCGCCTCTTGTGCTAAACGCAAAGTTTTCAGATGGAATAATCATTTACTGTTTGTGCTGTTTACTTTATACCTGATTTTTTTTCTCTAACGACTGCAAAATATTTTTCTAACTCAAGCCAAAACGTCATGCTATACCCGGTCACTGATCAAAAACAGTCTAAATCTGTACAGTTTCAGGTATTTTTTTCTGTACTCAAGTGTTTGGGAGGGGGTCTCGGGAAGTTTTAGCAGGGCTCATGGGATTTAACAAGTATTTAAGGATTTAAATGTCTTTTGTCACATATAGATTTAATATTTGTATAAAGAAAATCACAACTATGACAGCATCAGAAGCTACAGTTTTCAGTTAGCGCAAACATACGTGTTATGATAGATTCGTGCATCATGTATTCTTCTATCGATTATAACCAACGATAAAGTTTTTCAGCGCCAGATGATTGGATTTGTTTTTGTAGCATTCTTGGTAGAGGTTTATATGGGAAACTATTCACCTTGTCTGTTTTTTTTATTATAATTACCGGTGTTGTTATGATTTTTATTTTTATTTTGGTGAAACTTTGCAACATAATGTTGAAAGATGAAAAAATAAATAAGTTGAAGTTATCCTTTCTATTCAAGAGATTGAAGTGGCGTACATTTAAGCATATAGTCATAGGTGATGTTAAACAGATACGCAATCAGCCTTCTCAAGGTGCTATAGAGGTCTTAGACTACTGAGGGGCGCTCCGGATCACGTGACCCACGGTGAGGTGTACATACTAGACGTCCTACTCACAAAACTGAACATTTTTCAGTGTATCTTTAAGAGTCTTACCCAATGCCATGTCACATTGAAATAAAGGGTCTGGTTGTCGCTTCGGATTTCTTTTCTCCTTTTTGTTGTTTTGTCTTGTGATGTGTAGATTGAGCTATTATCATTTTGGAAGGCCTCCATTGGCGGTTCTTGGAGGTTTGTCTTCCAGATAGCATTGAGAGTTTGCTCCAACGCCCGCCCACTTGATTCATTTAGAAACAAACGCTCGGATGAGACTCTTTCCAGAAAGAATCTCTTTAGCATGCCAAAGATTTCTGAGTCCATAGTCCAAGATGCAGGATAAATAATGCATCCAAGTTAAGACATTATTACGGTTAACGAGTCAAACATTAAATAGAAATTTAACTAATGTGATTAATTGTGTTGACAGCACTTCTTTTTCTTCCCCGACATATTCCTCCTGCTTTCATTTGGACCTTTTTGGAACATGTTTTATAATCCGAGCTACACCTTGAAGGTCATGAATCTTTAGGGATGAAGTGAGTACTGCGGTTTGAACCTCTCATGCTGTTGCGAGCACATCTTCTCCCCTTCCGTTTGATGTGACAACCGTTGTTCTCGTCTCACGACTGATACTCGACACCATTTGTTGTTTCTCACCTGTCAGTGACGCCACGGCCGCTCTAAGGCTTGACACAGTGTGTCGATGGCATTTGTACTCCTCTGTTCCTGGGGTTTCTGCTTTGCATCAACACAGAAACTTCACAAGAGGCAAATTTAATGAAATAACCCACCACAGCTTGAATACTGATGATGGCAAATGTTTATCTGTGCAGAAGTAGGTCTACTAGGAAAGATTCTAATAAAATGTGAAGTGAAACTGTGCTTTGTGTTCAACTGTGTTTATTTCCCTGGGAAAGCTATGAAAAATTTAATAATAATAAATGAATAAAACCAAAAACATGTTTCTAGTGTTCAATTGACTAGGTTTAGCTCTTGCATGCAAGTTTTGTATAGCAAAAAAGTAGTGATGTCTGATTTGTGAGCGAGTTATTTTTTGACCTGGTTCTTTGTAATAAATCAGTTGAACCAGTTCACAAATTAGTCATCAAAATGATTCTTTAAATCCTCATCTATTAATCACAAACGGCTGTAAAGATAATGGACATGTAAAAGTGTCAATCATAAATGCACTTTTGCTCTTGAAAATGCTTAGTTTTTATAAATAGCTTTCTGAAAAATCCACCTTAAGTACTTTTCCGAAGTTCAGAGGTCAGTAAATTGCGGTTTATTAATTGCATATGATCACAATCGAACCGATTAAAAGTTTTTCTCGGAGACCAGAGCTATTAAAAATAAACCATTGTGAAAAAAAACGCCATGAATCATCCGAGGCAAAAACATTAATCTGGTCGAGAGTTGCTTTGTCAAATTGAACCTTCATTGACATTTAGCTGTTCTAAATGCGCCTTTATCTGATTACAAAAACAATTAGGCTTTTAAAATAGCGTCTAATTGTTTTGTGCAACTAAAATGAAACGTCAGTCAGGATTTGTTTGGCGCCAGTGTAGTTCCCATAATACACCGCGGTTCAGTCGCACACAAACTCTGTTCATAACGTTATGAATCCTCTTATGCTCGGAGATATTTCGAGACACAGCTGACTCTGTAGGGAACAAACTGGAGAAATGTGAAATGACACCTGCGCTCATTACCTGCTGCGTATCTTCATTAGTTCTGTGTGTGTGTGTGTGTGTGTGTGTGTGTGGAAGCAAGCTCCGATGACTTTAACCCGACGGAGCACGCCGTGTATCAAACACGTGCAGCTGCGACTCATAATAGACTGAGACGCGGGAAATAAAGCTGCTGCTAAAGACATAAGTAGCTCTTATAAACCCGCTTTGCATAAATAGACTTGTTCGGAGGACACGCCATGATTCATGAGAGTCACTGAGGGAACGTTCACACGACAAACATACTAAAAACGAAAACGTTTTTTGGGGTACAGAATAGATGATAACGTTTGTCAACGATCACATCCGTGAAAACGAGTAAAAACACTGTGTTCTGCTGCAAGGCCGGTAGATGGCGATGTCACTTTGTGACAGAGATAACAACGGTATCGTTTTCAAAAACTTGCATATGAAACCTGTTTTCAAACGTTTGCGTTTCTAGGCCACCAATATGCGGTTGTTGTTTAAACGAATGGCCAAAACACTTCTTTCTTTTTTTGTAAATAGCTAAAACGTTGTTGTGTAAAGTTAAACGTCCCTTAAGAGTCAATCTAGTCTGTTCTTCTTACAAACGGGTCTGTCCATCAGAGTTTGATTAAATCTATCTATCTATCTATCTATCTATCTATCTATCTATCTATCTATCTATCTATCTATCTATCTATCTATCTATCTATCTATCTATCTATCTATCTATCTATCTGTCTGTCTATCTATCTGTCTATCTATCTGTCTGTCTGTCTGTCTATCTATCTGTCTATCTATCTGTCTGTCTGTCTGTCTCTCTGTCTGTCTATCTATCCATCTATCTTTCTCTCTCTCTCTCTCTTGCTCTGAGACGTGATCAGCATCTCGATCTTCATCTTTGATGCTGGTGAAATAGTTTTGAAGTCAGCAGATGAAACGGGGGCCGGTGTGTCGAGAGCGGGTTTCTGCGTGACCCTATAGTGACCCCGGGGCCGTTTGATGTGAACGCGCTCCCCCCTAATTACAGGCACCGGGCCGGCACCGCCTGAGACAAATTCTGCCAGTGCAAGTGACAGCGTCGGTCTGACCTCTCTCTCTCACACACTCTGTCTCTCTCTCTCTGTCTCTCTCTCCCTGTTTCTATATCTCTCTCTCTCGCTCACTCGCTCTCTCCCTGTCTCTCTTTCTCTCTCGGCATTGATATTCCACTCGCGTCTTTACGTCCAGAACAGGGCGCTGGGATCGTGCCAGATTTGCAATTACAGATATTAAAATGCATTTAGAGAAAGACAAGGCAGGCTTTGATATTATGGCGCAGGGCAGTGAAATACTAAAAGAGAATTTAGTGCCGGCCAAGTGAGATCACCCGTCATGTGACAGGAAATGAACAGCCTTGCTGATTTACAAGTGTGGATACTGATGTTCTGGATTCCCATACGAGTTCTGTACAACAGGAAAAAGCAAAAACTCCCCAATGCTAGTTTTCTTTTCATTCATATTGAACAGACAGAAGAGCAGATTACAGTTTGTTCCACCTAGCGGCGTTTAGTCCTCGAGTCGGTACAGAACAGGCTCCTTGAACGCACTCTTGCATAGCACATATTTTTTTGTAGGAATGATTAAAAAAAGGTATTTGGTCAAAATCAGCAACAAAACTGAAAAGCATACACAATAAATAAGATAATGAAAATTAAAACTTGTGCAGAGAGTTTTCTTTGCGGTGACAATGGCGGATGCACAAAGTTCAAGATTACGCTTTTCCGAGAAATCCGAGAAAAAAAGAGCTTCAGCTTTCCACGAGGAGACGGTGAGTTTTTCCATTTCCACACGCATATTTCCTCACTGGACTGTAGTGAGACTCCCACAAATCACACAATGCCAAATGATTTTCTCATTATAACAGCGGAAACGACTTAAAATACAGATAAGAGTTAGACGTCATTAGAAACTGTACGGAGTCTACTGTTAAAGGGTTAGTTCCATGGATATCCATAATAAAGGCTAGATGTCTTACGGCGGAGTCTCTATCGTCATCACCGGCGGCCATCTTGTCACAGGCAAGCTTTCTGGCGGGCTCTGTAGTGCCTGATGTAAGATGAGTGATCAGCACGAACACAAATACTCTTATCTCGTTGAAATCTTGACGGATTTACAAACGGTTTGGTTTCTTACAAACGCTATTAACGTGGCTATAATTCTGGATGATTATTTATTGATACACTTATTATTCATAAGTGTGCAGTGTCATCATAACTACACCTCTGACGTTTATAACAAACCAAACCATTTGAAAATCGGTAGAAAATTGACCAAAAATGAAAATGATGTCATTAATGACTCTCCCTCATGTCGTCCCAAGCCCGTCAGACCTCCGTTCATCTTCGGGACACAGTTTAAGATATTTTAGATTTAGTCCGAGAGCTTTCTGTCCCTCCATTGTAAATGTATGTACGGTATACTGTCCTTGTCCAGAAAGGAAATAAAGACATCATCAAAGTAGTCCATGTGACATCAGTGGGTTAGTTAGTGTTTTGAAGCATCGAAAACACATTTTGGTCCAAAAATAACAAAAACTAGGCCTTTATTCAGCATTGTATTGTCTTCCGGTTCTGTTGTGGATCCGCGTTCAGTGACGCCGCTGACGTAAGACGCTGCTGACGTGTGTCTGGTGCGCCCGAGCTTCGGTTACAGTCTGAGGGAGACGCACGCTGGAAACAAAACAATCTTCGCAAACATGTCTAAGGATTTCCACACAGAGGAAGACTTGCATTTTTTTGCCCAGCCATATTTATTTGAACCCGAACACACGGGCGCACCAGACACACGTCAGCAGCGTCTTACGTCAGCGGCGTCACTGCGGACTCGTGAACGCGGATCCACAACAGAACCGGAAGACAATACAATGCTGAATAAAGCCGTAGTTTTTGTTATTTTTGGACCAAAATGTATTTCCGATGCTTCAAAACACTCTAACTGACATCATTTTCATTTTTGGGTGAACTAAGCCCGTCGATCACAATGAAGACAATCATTGTGCTTTTGTAAAATAAAGAAAACAAACAGGATGCTGATTTCTGACGTTCCCGGTTCCTGTGATGAATGAAACTCCGCGTTGAGGCTAGCAAGCTCTCGTGTTCGTCTGAACTCTTGATGCGCAGATCGTCTCTTCTTCTTCTGCTCTTCTTCTGTATCCGTCATCTGACTGTATCCACCGAAACGTGACGGTTCCTTTATAATTACACCCCTAGTACATATATATAATATTATAACCTATATATTTTTAATAGTATGTGAAACATAACACATTATCTAATGCTCAACATTTAGTCTATTGAATGTTCAAGTGTGTTATCGTTTCACAGTATACTGCAAAAACGGCACTAGTATGCAATGTTACACACAGTTTGAGTGTTGTTTTCAGTCGCGGTTTGAATACAAATGTCTTGTCTACAGGGTTTGTGTGTGTGTGTGTGTGTGTGACAGGCAGCGAGAGAGAGAGAGAGAGCCTCGTCCTCTAAGTTTAATGAAAAACAGCGTCGTGAGTTACTGGCATGCTAATGAAGCATCTTTGTCCAGTCAGGGACGACAAACTAATCGCTCCTCTCCTCCAAACGCTCCTAAACGCTCCATTAGTCCAGAAGTGGATGAGAGATCTGATACGCCGAGCTCGGCTCTATTTATTAGCGTCTCTGAAATGGCTAGACACACACATTTGCTTAGCTATCTAAATGAGGCCATTTGTTCTGTTTATATATAAAGTTAATTGCAGTAGCTAACACAAAACCCTAAAAGAAGTCTTTGAGGAAATCATGTTTAAGCGAATTTTTGCAGTAACCAAATCAAAACCCTAAAAGACTTCTTAAACCACGCTTAAGCTATTTTTTAGATCTAACACAAAACCCATAAGTCTTTAAGTAAGTCATCGTGTTTAAGCAAATTTTAAGGTAACAGCTAATTCCTTAATCTATCCAACAGAGGAGAGACTGAAACTTTACTGTGCAGTGAAACTGTACATAGACATCTAGTTGTTTTTGACTGGAGTTATAACAGACAGAGAAACTGTTCTCAGACCAGCTCTGTGTCCTTCAACCTCAACTAATTCTGCTGCTTAAAACCTCATTTCAGATACAATTAGCCTTTTAACCTGTGAAAAGCCATGAAAGACCCATGAAATCAAAATGGGAGTTTTGTGGCTCTTAGTCCATGTCTATTAGCATTAGCTTTGAGGTCATCGAAGTCGATGAAACAAACTTTCAGCAGAGGTACAAAATGTCTTCCAATGAACCAAAAATAACTGCTGACAAATGATCAAGAATGAACGAGTCTCCTAATAACACATAGCAATAGCAAGCACACTGTGGTCCTTCAGCTAGCATTTGTGTCTTTGTTAGATTGTGAAATAGGCTAAAGTGAACGACAAACGTTGTAAACTCTGCGTTAATTGAATTTAGTTCTGCGCTTAAAGGACAGCATAGGAGATAAGCCGTAACTGTTCTTGCATACACAGGATTAACATTCGCTAGGTGTTCAGATTCCTGCTAGAAAGACACTCAAAGCAATTGAGAGAATGATTGATTGATAGATAGATAGATAGATAGATAGATAGATAGATAGATAGATAGATAGATAGATAGATAGATAGATAGATAGATAGATAGATAGATAGATAGATAGATACGAAAAGCCCTCAGGTTTTCTTGCTCAGTTTTAGCGATATGTCGCGATAAACCTCAATGACAGTCTGACATGTAGATAAATATGCCGTATGATCTAATTCCTGGTATCTGTTGGTCATATTGTAATCATAACTGTAATCACGCGCGCGATTATTACGGCGCGTGTCAGTCAGCGCGCGTTCCCTCCGAGGAAACCTCTGTGTTTCCCTGCGTTTCCTTCTGTGTTTCTCACAGGATTGTAATTAGAGAAGAGCGAGGAAGGCAAGAAAACGCTTCCGCTCCAATTATCTATGTGTGTGTGTGTGTGTGGGTGTGTGTGCCGGCGCGGAGTGGAAGATTTCATTTGAATAAAATTGAATTTAATCACCATGTAGAGAGCGCGAGAGCAGGGGAAATATTTGCAGCCCTCAGGGTCAACATTACATGAAAAAGAAATTAAAACAAGTAAACATATTTCTCCTGTTTGGTGCCATGAGCTGGAGGGGGCTGCACAATTGCATTTGCTGCTGCTGTGTGAACACATTTTTCACTATGTTCCGTGAATATAAGCTCTCTCTCCCTATCTGCCTGCTTATGTCCTGTGAGCGGTTTTCCTCAAATTAACGTGTAATTTAATATTCTGCCCAGTGTGTGGTATAGCTTGGTTAGCATACAACAAGAGCGCTTCTGAATGCTCTGTTGATTATGACGCGAAACATATTTCACGTGTCCATACAGCGTTTTTTTTTTTTTTTTTTTTTTTTTTTTTTTTACATTATAGGGTTATAAGTTCTTCTTTTAAGTTCAGGTTGTAAACTGCTGATAATAGAAGCATGTTTTTGCCGCGAAATAAAAAAAAAAGTCATTGCAACATTTGCGACAATATTACAAGTTATAAAGTTTGAATTGCGAACTATAAACTCACAATTGCGACAAAAAAAAAAAGAAGTCAGATTTGTTCGAATAAAAAGTCGCAAGTAACTTTTAAAAATTTTTTATTTATTCCGTGGCGGAAACAAGCTTTCATAAATAACAGTTTGAAGTGAGTCTTTCTGAACAAGCTAGCCTAACCCTTACATTAAGACGATATGTTAATAGTAATTTAAATACTATTGATTTTTCAAAATTAAATACTACGAATAATAAAGTTGAATGTAAGCGATATTAATGTAACTCTATCTTGAGGGGTTTGTTACCACCAGACCAAAGCAAGAGCGCCTGTCAAGTACGAACTGGCCCGTTCCCACAAAGATTGATAACTATAAAGATAACTATAACAATAAGTGACCCACACTAACAATATCGTTCGGTTTTTCAATTCTAAGCGTGCTGGAGTTTTTTCATCTGCCGCTTTAAATGCTCGAACTCTTTAAAGTCAAGATGGATTCTGATTGGCTGTCAATGGTTTTATCGTTCATCAGCTGGACAGAGATATTTCTGAAATTGAATTCCAACGATATCGTTCCTCTGTGTTGTTATTGTTATAGTTGTGATGTGGACTCTGCTATTCTTTTATATTTTTGAACGATTTTCAGAACTATTTCTTTATCATTATAGTTATCGTCCAGGGTATGAACAGGCCTTAAGAATGTAGACATCTTTTATTGATTATAATGGGTGAAATTAATTTTATTCTGCTTTTTTGTGTCGTGCACATGCAACAACAGTGAACGTTTTAGTTAGTTTAGATAGCACAGGTACGTCTGTAAGATGTCTGCTAGAGATCTGGAAAACATCTGCAGTGTAAATACATCTGATAAACATCTTAGAAAGAGCAGTTTTACATACATTCTAAACCATAAACATCTTACAGACATCTTCTAAACGTCTATATGACATCTGACAGGAGATATGTCTTGCCGATGTAAATGTAGACGTCAAATAGACGTCTCTAAGATGTATGCTATCAGCTTGCTTACAATAGACATTGATTTTGCTTTTTTTCTCTCTAAAATTAACGTCTAATAAAATAGCCTGGCCAAAATAGTTTTCTCTGCACCTCTCCTGTTATCACACTGAGACTTTAAACAACTTTCATCTCCTTTGACTAAAGTTTGGTGGTTTTTTTTATGTTCCTTGTTAATTGAAAGGAGACGAACACACCACCGCCTCCTTCTGCTTTATTTCCAAGCGCTCTTAATCGTGTTTTAAGCCCTGCTTTGCGAGGGGGCTTGTAAATTCATTACGGCTTTGCGGCCTCTTTCTGGTCTCACTACATTATAAATGGACTTGCTGGTCAGATAATTAAAGCCACGACGCTCTGACATAATTCTCCATTAAGCAATAATGCGATAAGGATGAAGTGCGAGTCCTTGCCCTCTTTAGGAACAGACGTCTAGAACGTTAATGTAATTCTGTTTGTTGCAGTTCGTAAACGTCTTAATGAATCGGAATAGCCTACAGGGGACATCAACTGTTGGAGTGGCATTTCAGTTGTCTTGAAATATCTCCTCATTTAAATTTATTCACAACAATAGGTCAGGAAATCTTTCAGAACTGAAGTGGTTAATTATGATAATGATGAATGTGTGTAAACTGTGAATGCTTCACAGGATATTAAATAGCTTCAAGATTTTAATCATTTTAGTTCTAGAGCAAAACCTAAAGAATATACATTTTGGAATTATAATTTTAATCATCTGCTGTCAATCACAATGCTAATCCAGTGACATTTGTGATCGAAACATCTTCCTTACAGTGTATTTCAAAATACCCATCTTTGGTGATCTCCGCGTGTCGGTCAAAAATGACCTTTTTATTATTTAAATGAAATTAATGTCCTATAGTTCGATGGTTTACTGGCATGGGGAGTCGATAGTTTCCCCCTGATAGTCGATAGTTTAGTTCGACATTGTTTTTTTCCCGACAATTTCACATTTTGTATTTTTAGTGGATTTTATGGTTCTAAATTATATTTACACTGTATTTAAAATCCATTTATTCACTTTTCATAGACCTAAAAATGTAATTTCCAACTTAAAATGTCATGCTTTAAAGCACAGATTTAAGTTTGATCTCTTTTCAAAGACGACACTTGGCAGATTATTGCTGAAGTGAAAAAGTAATTACAAAAAAAGAAATAAAAAAAAGTTACTGTATTTTACATTTATTGTTATTAAAAATGCACTAAAATACTATTTTCAATTTTTATATGAAATATATATTTTCACAAACGCATTTTACTCTAAAACTGCAAGAAAATCAAAGCTATAAATCTAAAAAAAGTTGTGTTACAAATTTGAGTCTGATATCTCAGTAAATGAGCGTTCGGTGAGATGTTGTTTGGCCGCAGTACCAAAAGTTTCCACTAGGTGAAATTCGTCTCCATTAATTTCCAATGTGTGAAGAGCACACAAGGGTGACTATTTTTTTCAGGACCATTTAACATTTTTAAATGATGTCCATGATTTTTTGTTTTTTTGTTTTTTTGTTTACATAGCAAGTGCCAAAACCATCACCACGTTTTGTACCATTCCGATCAGGTAAAAAACGTATTTATAAGTTTAATTATAAGCTCACGCTGCAGTTTTGTCTTTCCCACTTTAAATGCTCGAGCGCTTTAAAGCGGGATGGATTCTGATTGGCTGTCAATGTTAGACGCTATTGTTTTACTTTAAAGCTGAGGTGTACCAATCATGTGCAAATAGCGCCACCATGTGGAGTTGAACAGTATTTAAAATTATTTTCAACTCCACATGGTGGCGCTATTTGCACATGATTGGCACACCACACCTCAGCCACCACAGAATGAAAAATAAAAAAGGTAATTGCGACTTTTTATCTCACAATTCTGACTTTATTTCTCACAATTGCGTGTTATAAAGTCAGAATTGTGAGATATAAAGTCAGAATTGATTGATATAAAATCGCAATTGCAGGTTATAAAGTCAGAATTGCGTGAAATAAAGTCGCAATTGCGTGTTATAAAGTCAGAAATGCATGATATAAAGTCGAAATTGTGTGTTGTAAAGTCAGAATTGCGAGATATAAAGTCAGAATTGATTGATATAAAGTCGCAATTGCGTGTTATAAAGTCAGAATTGTAAGATATAAACTATTCTGAGGGGACGAAAGTTAGTCTTTTTCCCCTTAGAATTGGCCTGATAACTCGCAATTGCGAGTTTATATCTCACAATTCTGAGAAAAGATGTCAGAATTTCGAGATATAAACTCGCAATTACGTGTTATAAAGTCAGAATTGCGAGGTGTAAACTCGCAATTGTGCGAAAAAAAAGTCAGAATTGTGAGATAAAAAGTCTCAATTCTGTATTTTTTTCTCGCAATTGTGACTTTATTTCTCATAATTGCGACTTTATATCTCGCAATTGTGACTATTTCTCAGAATTGCGACTTTATATCTCGCAATTGCGACTTTATTTCTCAGAATTGCGACTTTATATCTCGCAATTGCGACTTTATTTCTCAGAACTGTGACTTTATATCGCGCAATTGCGACTTTATTTCTCAGAATTGCGACTTTATATCTCGCAATTGTGACTTTATTTCTCAGAATTGCGACTTTATATCTCGCAATTACGACTTTATTTCTCAGAATTGCGACTTTATATCTCGCAATTGCGACTTTATTTCTCAGAACTGTGACTTTATATCTCGCAATTGCGACTTTATTTCTCAGAATTGCGACTTTATATCTCGCAATTGTGACTTTATTTCTCAGAATTGCGACTTTATATCTCGCAATTGCGACTTTATTTCTCAGAACTGCGACTTTATATCTCGCAATTATTATTTATTTTTTTTATTCAGTGGCGGAAACAAGCTTCCATAGTATATTATACTGATATGGAAAATAAAAACGCATTTTAACTGTGAATTTCCAATGTAAAATTAGGCCCCAGAAGTTAAAAAAACCCACTGAGCACAAGCAAATGATTGTTTTTGAGGCTGGTCTGGAGCTCTACGTTCAGGCGAACAGCTTGCAGAGATGGAGGAAGGGACGGTGCCAGAGAGATTGCGGGGTCATTGTACTGAAGGACGTGTGTTTTGGCCCTCTGGCTGTGCTGTCCACAGCAGGCATATGTTCCCGGCCTCAGCGGTCCCTCCTGTCTGAATGTGAAGGGGGTCGTGGCCACTGCTGCATTTTAATCCTCTAAATGGAAAGTTTGGAAACGCTATTATCTTCCATCTGTCGGCCCCCCGCTCACGAAAGGCCCCCGCCCACGGCGGCTGACAGGACCCGAACGCCTCACTGTATAACGCGCCTCTCACGAGAGGGCAGCCAAGATCTACATTAACTCGAGAACATGTCTGACATCAAAAGAATCAGAGGTTTAAAGATGTTACACTTAAAAAACTGCATTTGCTTCCCAGCCGCAGATCTTCAAAGGCTAGAAGTGCTTCCTTCACTTAGCTGTAGCGCTTAGCCAAAGTTGCCCAGAGAGACGGCGCTCAAACACAGCAAGATATATTATTTATAATTATTTATCAAATGTGTATTTAATGTTTCCGAGGAGCATGAAACTGCATTCCATGCCAAGAAGTAGTGTATTTATGTATACCATGGTGGTACAATTAATTTACCATGGTATTTACATAGGTTTAGGCACTTTTGTGATTACCATATTCATGTACCATGGTATTTATGGTATTTAAATAACCAATGTCCATATTTAACTGATATTTAAGGCGATGTAGAATTCAGAAACCCTTGTTGTTAGCGACACCTGTGGCCATTAAGGGAACTGCAGCCAAAACACCATTGCTCGTGCTCGCACTCCTAACATACTGAACGTGATTCAAGGATATACTTTTAACAAGCATCTAATCTACTTTTAACAAGAGCGAAGTTTATATGAAGGATCTATAGAGATGTGGATACGTTTGCACCAGCTCTGCAATTCACCGGCATCATGACGACAGATGAGGTCATTAAAATTGCACTGGTATGATAGTTTGATTATAAAGTACATTTGAGACCATTTAGACTATTTCTGACTATGTAAGACTATAATCCATTTTCTTTGCATAACACATTGACAGTACAGTACAGAATGGCTCTTTCTGTGTTACTGACCATTGTATAAGCATTTATTTCATGTGTCATTGAATGGAAGAGAGGCGCTCGGGAGTGCGCGTCACATCTTTTTGATTTTCCCAGGAAAAACGTCCCAAATTCTTCACATAAAAATCAGTTTACAGGCTTTCATAGATAACCTAGGAAGTCGGGGAAGGTCTCACATTTTTTTTTGTAAGCTGTTCAAACATTGTCAATAAAAAAGCCATTAAAACAGGAAAATTCTTACATTTAGCACCTTTAACATGGTATCATGTCTAAAAAAGCATTGCACTTATTTTTAGGAGATGATTAAAAAAATGGTGTTACCATAGGATTTTTTTGTATTTGGTTATGTTTTCATTTTAAATGTGGATGTACTGATATACCAAAAGAGATCAAAAATATGGTATTACCATGTTTTGGACATTAATTGTACCATGTTACTGCCATGGTATTTGTAACACGTACCTGGGAGCACCATATAAAAACCATGGTAGATTCATTTATATACCATGATAGAATAGAATAGAATAGAATACTTTTATTGCCATTGCACAACTGTGCAACAAAATTGTTGTGCTTCGCCTCAGTGGTACATTCACATAAAACCAAGCATACAGACAAATATAGACAAGAAGAACATTAAAAAAGTAGAAATTATAAAATATAGTCAATAAGAAAATAAATTAAAAACACTGTAATACCATAGTACTTTTATCTTTTTCCATCCGTGTAACTGGGTGAGCAGAACACAAACGCACACATTCGGGATGTGGTCAAACCTCTAGTGTGTGTGTGTGTGTGTGTGGTGGCTTTGTGCAATCACCTCCATGGATTCGCGGCGGATGTAATTCTGGAAACTGGAATTAAACCTGACTCTAACCTAATCCCGGCTTATTGCCATCTATTTCATTTCACAGAATACGGAGGGGTGCCACTAAGCACTAACACACACACACACACACACTTATATCAGAGGTGATAAAGCTCTGCAGAGGGATAGTGTGCGCTTAGACAAGCCGCAAACACACCGAACACACATTACAATCGTAGTCACATTACTATACCTTATTTTACACTGGAAATTCAATTTCAACTCAGCGGCTACGATACTGATGGACTAGCTAGCTGCTAACCTCAGTCACCCGTTTGATTATTCATATCTTTACGTCTCTCGTGTAGTTCATGTAAATAACCATGAGAGATCGAGTCACATGTTTGCAGTGAAGCCAATTAATAAGAGCACCATTATAAGCATAACGAGGCTGTAAACGCGGACTGAGTTGATCTGTTCGGCGTGATGAGGTTTAATCTCCTCGACAGCATCTGTAGTCCCATTTAGCCACTTGTTAGCAACCGCCTTTTTCAAGACAGCTTAAAAAAATACATTTTTGTGGGGTGATACTGATGCATTTTATGTTGTAGAATAAAACGTGAAAATGTCTTGAGCTTCTGTTCACCACAAACCTTGGGGAATTTAACCAAAATTGTACTAAAAAAACCCATTGACTCTGGGACGATGGAACCGGAAATGCTAAAATGCTACTTGTTTCCGCGGTTTTGCCTACAAAAATGCGTCAAACCTGCACTTCTCTATTTGGGCGCTATGAATAAAATCTACTCAAAATCTGAAATATAGATGTTAATGTAACTGGTCCTACTGGATCCGCGCCGCCACCCCCCTTGGTCACCTCACTACCATCCGGGTCACGGCACCAAATGTAACCGGTCCTTCTCAACTCGCTCTGGAGTGCGTTTTCCGCACAACAACGTAACTCGCTGCTTAACTACCGAAGTACAAACATCGTGGAAGAAATCAACTAGCGGGTCTCGACTGTTTCCCAAAACCGAATTGTCGCAAATTGGTCGTTCAACCGCGTTGGTTAATGATGTCACGCAGGTGTTGGAGTAATAACTACTTTTAATGAATCTGTCTGAGATCAAATTAACGCTAGACGTTTTGCTATAAATTACGGCCATGCATCTGAGGACTATTTCTCATTTTTCTCAGTTATTTTGCTTTATTTCCAGATTAAATCATAGACTCGTTCTTACGCACTAGAGCACGTTCAGACATGCGCACTCTTCAAAAACTACACTTTAAATCTCCTGACAAACTAAAAGACGTAAATTACGTTTGTATGTGTTCTACATAATAGATCTCGATTGTAATGAATGACATCTTGCTTATTTGGCTCAAGATCAGGATTTATCCACATGTCATGAAAACAAGAAACTCTGTGACTCGTTGAACTGCTGATAACGTCAGAACTTGCGACCATAATTGGCTAACGATTATTTTGGGAAACGCACTCCAAGCCAGGGGACTGAGATTTACACGCACAGCTCTTGGCTTACGTCCGTTCCATTAGGAGCACAATATAACCAGATCTCTCATCTAAGCTTCATGTAAACAACCACGAGAGATTATGAACTGAGAGCTTTACCTGTTTCATATTCAGATATATTTTTTGATAATTAATTGACCTTTACCAGCTCAACCGCAATGCTGAGGCTGTGAATAGCGTTAACTCCCAGAACTCAAATGTCAACAAGCGGAATAGGGGAACGTCCAATTCACGCAAGTGTATAATAAATTGCTTCTCATACATGTTCCTGCATATGACAAATTGATTTGTGGAAACTCAGATGGAAAGAGGAAAAATGCAGCAGACAGTTCTGCAAACACACACTCAAATGTAATTGAAGTCCCCGCAGCCGGGAGGCAAAGCGCGCTCTTTCCCGCCCTTAATTTGTTCGGTTAACAGTCTTTCGCTCAATAAAACGAATCTAAATCATTTTCCCTCTGTGTGTGAGCGCAGATGATTATTCAATATCAAGCATTTTTTGAGATGTTTGCTTGCCAATGCACTATTTCCCGTCAGTCTTCTAGCAACACGCCGCTGGTTATGCCAATAAGACGTTTTTAATTTACACTTCTAACATGACTGAAAATCCATTATATCGCGATGTGAGGCATAATGAAAAAGATTGCTTTTTGTTTGCTTTCATGTCCGTGGGATATGATAGTAGTCGGATATCACTCTTTTCACTAGGATGGGGCCCTTCCCACCGTTGTGAAACCCTATCGCTGTAAAAGGATGAGGATAATGCCCGAATTACAGGTTCCTGCAGCCGAGCACCTGGCCTCCGATCCTCCTTTAACCATAGTCCGTTATTCATGTTCCCTGCTCTCAAAAGCACAGGTGATGATGACATTGGTTAGGCATATTATCTCTCCTAATTGCCAGGTTGACAAAACATTACGGATGGTTTGCGCTTTCCTCCGTTCCTCCACCCGAAAAAAGGAAGCCACATCCCTTTTTAAGAACTGCTGATGGCCTTATTTTTCTTTTTTTTCCTTTCCCACACCAGGGATAAGGTTATCTGAGCAATTCGTCATGGAGTTTGCAGATAATTAGCTTTTTAAAGTTTCCCCCGAAGTCAGGACTGTCCTTGCAAGGGCGAACCTGTCTCTGGAAAAATGATTCAGCTATAAACAAAAGTTTTGAGCCGGAAATCCCGAAAAAAAAGTGTGTTTTTTCACACTAGACTTATACTGTTGCATCATTTTAGATATATGTCTATGCATATCTACATAATGCAGGTCATTCTTGTATGCACGTTTCAAAAATGACATTCGAAATAATATGCAAAAAGTCTAATGATGTTCTTAAAGGTGCTGCATGTATGCTTTTTCACTCTACTAAAGCATACAAATACCATAATATGTTATTGCAGCAAGCAAACAAACTGGGTCAGAGATTGCAGATTCCACACAACCTAAAAAGTCTCGAAATCCATCTAAAAATCTCTATAAAAGAGAGCATAGTAAAACACAGATAAATCAACTCATTAACTTACAGTCTGTAAGTCTCCTCGGGTTTCATTGTCAATTGCGCTCGTTCCTGTTGCGTGTCCTCAAACTGGCAACCCACGTGAGCGTCGAGTCTGAGGAGGCGGGGAAACAACAATCTCTGATATTTTCAATTTGGACTGCAGTACCTATTTTGACCACTAGCTGTCATTCTTACAGACTGCACCTTTAAGGTTGTTTGTACAACCATTCTTGCGTAAAATGTTAAATAGATTTACCCAAATTCATTTTGCTCCTCTTTTATAGATGGCGGTCGTAAAATCTAATTATATTTCTAAATTGTTTGTAAAAATGTCACATTCAGTTCAACATTTTTATGTAAAAATATATTTACGAAAGCGCTTCATGAAATTGTTTTGCACAAGTTTGGAATGACGTCCTAAATATAGAATGACGTATGTAAATTTATTAAGTCATTCTTGTATGCACGTTTAAAAAATGTAAACATTCAAAATTATATGCAAAAAGTCTAATGTTCTTAAGGTTGTTCGTACAACCATTCTTGCGTAAACAATTAGGAAAGATTTACTCGAATTTGTTTTGCCTAATCTTTTATAGATGGCGGTTATAAAATCAAATTATATTTCTAAATTGTTTGTAAAACCATTTTTATCTTAAAGGGATACTTCAGGATTTAGCATTAAGCTTTGTATTAGTAGAAAACCTGTAGTATTTTCAAATTACCGTGCTTTCCACCCTCATATCCCCCTGAGATGAGAGATTTATGTATTTTTTGTCTGAAAAAAATCCTCCGATGACGCAAAAATCGTCATTTTGCGTCATCGGAGGATTTTTTGGCCAGACGCTAAAGACTACAGCCAGTCGTAGGAGCTGTCCCGCATGTTCCCAACCTGCCCATAGAGGCTTGGATCTCACTCACAGGATGGACACATAGTGTCAGACATATTTTTTTGGAAGCTAAGCTAGCAGGCTCTTGTTCTGTGGAGAAAGCTGAGTAGAAGGGGTTACCATCCTCTTTTTCCTGGACATGTCCGGCCATCGATGTCCGGGATTCAGCTTTTGCTTTCTACAGTCGCCATTCATTGTTTACATGCACACCTTTTGTTTCAATCTAACTGAATTCATTCCGATTGGTGAATCTGAATGTAGTGTTTGCATGAACGCTAAACAAGTGATCGGTCGATGTGCGTTTTAACAAGAAAATTCCCGCTCCTCCGTGAGAGATACGAGACCGGTGCGTCTCACAGGTGTCGCTCATCAGTAATCACGCCACCGGCCTCGTGCCGTTCTCCCGCGGCCCTCACTCGTCCTGCTCGCCACAGTAAACATGATGAATGGCGACTGTAGAACGCAAAAGCCGAATCCCGGACATTTTGGGCGATCTCGAAACACATTTTCGGGCAGACTCATCACGGAGACTCACTAGTAGCCTAGACTTGTTGTTTAACTGCTGCGCTCTGTTACCGGTAGGCGTGGCCTCCTAGGGCAGCGAAGCAAGTGCATTCTGGGAGCTGTTGTCTTTCTTCCACATAAGCCAAAAATACATTTTCTGGCTTTTCTCAGTCTAGAAAGCTCCAAATTAAAAAATAATTTCACATAAATGACCCATTTTAAATACACATTCATCTTCCCAGAGGTGAAGTATCCCTTTAATTGTCACATTTAGTTTAAGATATCACTTAAAAACATATTTACGAAAGATTTTTATGAATTTCGCAATGACATGCTTAAAATGACATCTGATTTATGAGGTCATTCTTGCATGCACGTTTAAAAAATGACATTCGAAATAATATACAAAAAGTCTAATATTCTTTTAAATAGACTTGAAAATTTTGTTGCCATTAGTGGAAATGCATTTGCATGGTTCAAATCATACTTATCTGACCGTTATCAGTTTGTGGCAGTAAATGAAGAGATGTCTTATCGATCACAAGTTCAGTATGGCGTACCACAAGGCTCAGTACTAGGACCGCTGCTGTTCACTGTACATGCTACCCTTAGGAGATATCATTAGAAAACATGGCATTAGTTTTCACTGTTATGCTGATGATACTCAGCTCTATATTTCTTTGCACCCTGACGAAACGCATCAATTCACAAATTTAACGGAATGCATAGCTGATATAAAAAATTGGATGACTAGTAATTTCCTACTACTAAATTCTGAAAAGATAGAGATTCTAATTATTGGCCAAAAAACTTCCACACGTAATAACCTAGAATACTGTCTAACACTTGATGGCTGCTCTGTTAAGTCTTTGTCATCAGTTAGGAACCTGGGTGTGCTCTTTGATACCAATCTTTAATTTGAAAGTCACGTTTCTAGCATCTGTAAAAACGCATTCTTCAATCTTAAAAATATATCTAAATTACGACATATGCTTTCAATGAAAAATGTGAAACAGTTAGTCCATGCGTTCATGACCTCAAGGGTAGATTATTGTAATGCTCTACTGGGTGGTTGCCCTGCACGCTTAATAAACAAACTACAGCTGGTCCAAAACGCAGCAGCTCGAGTTCTTACCAGAACCAGGAAGTATGACCATATTAGCCCGGTTCTGTCAACACTGCATTGGCTGCCTATTCAACAGCGTATACATTTTAAAATATTGCTGATTACTTACAAAGCACTAAATGGTTTAATTCCGCAGTACTTGAGCGAGCTCTTAAAGGGATAGTTCGGCCAAAAATGATATTTAACCCATGCATTACTCACCCTCAAGCCGTTCGAGATGCATATGTCAATCTTGTTTCAGACGAACACATTTTCAGTTATTTTAGAAAATGTCTTAGACCCTTCAGTGGATATAATGTGAAGCAATGGGGTCCACCTCCTTCAAGTCCCAAAATGTGCATACATCCTTTACAAAAGTAATCCATCCGGCTCCAGGGGGATAAACGAAGGCCTTCTGAGGGTAATCCGTGCGGTTTTGTCCTAAAAATATACATATTTAAAACATTATAAATGAAAATATCTGACTTCCGGCAACGATCGACGCGCGTGCGGTCACGCGCTTTCGTGTTTTGTTTTGCTCTGCTCTCTGGCTGCGCTGGCGCGTTCGTTCTACGTCACAACAGTTCCTACTCTACGTCTTACCTCGTACGCCGACTTCCATCACCCGTGAACGCGCGTCGATCGTTGCCGGAAGTCAGATATTTTCATTTATAAAGTTTTAAATATGTATATTTTTAGGACAAAACCGCACGGATTACCCTCAGAAGGCCTTCGTTTATCCCCCTGGAACCGGATGGATTACTTTTGTGAAGGATGTATGCACATTTTGGGACTTGAAGGAGGTGGACCCCATTGCTTCACATTATATCCACTGAAGGGTCTAAGACATTTTCTAAAATAACTGAAAATGTGTTCGTCTGAAACAAGATTGACAGATGCATCTCAAACGGCTTGAGGGTGAGTAATGCATGGTTTAAATATCATTTTTGCCCGAACTATCCCTTTAACGCCTTATAGTCCTTCACGTCTATTGCGATCTCAAAATCCCGGCCAGTTGATAATACCTAGAATATCAAAATCGATCATTTTCCTATTTAGCACCAAAACTTTGGAACAGTCTTCCTACCATTGTCCGGGAAGCAGACCAGTTCAAATCTAGTCTAAAAACACATCTCTTTTACCTGGCATTCACATAGAACATTAGACATTTCTATTATTCAAATCAGTTAAATAATTATTAAGCTGCATATATTAGGTCAGCCGGAACCGGGGACACTTCCTATAACACCTGATGTACTCGTTACATCATAAGTAGAATGACATTTACGCAAACGTTAGTCTTTCCATTTATTCCGAGGTTTACTGAAGTCAGCCGGATTCGGGCCGTATCCAGATCTGACGGTGGACCTGCGCCTGGACACGTCCACAACGCATCCCTGCAGTGCCAGCCTCATCAGCCCTGTGAAGGCCTCATGGACTCCTCAACAAACTCATTTCCATACCGGCGTGATGACTCCGACCTCCAACCAGATAAACTGGATAAATATTTTGAATGTTTTGATCTAATCTGACTTCTGACCTGTAATGCTGCCTGGGTCATAATCATACACTGTTTGTTCGTTAGCCAGAGGAGAACGGCCCCCGACTGAGTCTGGTTTCTCCCAAGGTTTTCATCTCCATTCTGTCACTGGTGAAGTTTTGGTTCCTCGCCACTGTCGCCTTGGCTTTTGGCTTGCTTAGTTGGAGACATTTAATATTCAACAATATTATTGATCTGCCTTACTTCAGGTGGACGATGACGCTATTTTCTTCTAGAAACAAGCTTGTTGCATTATTTTCCTGTTACCACTGTGAAGCTGCTTTGATACAATCTGTACTGTAAAAAGCACTATATAAATAAAGGTGACTTGACTTGACTAATGATGTTCTTAAGGTTGTTCGTACAACGTGCTTAAAATGACATGTACATTTTTAGGCTGTGAAACGATTAATCGCGTCCAAAATAAAAGTTTGTTTTTACACAATATAGGCCTATGTGTGTGTACTGTGTATAATTATTTTGTAAGAAAAATTTGTTATTATATATAAAATATTTTTCTTTATATATGATATAAATTATATATAAATATATATATATATATATATATACAGAATAAACATCCAAATATTTCTTAAATATACATGCATGTGTGTGTATTTATATATACAAAACGATTATACACACATATATATTGTGTAAAAACGAACTTATTTTGGATACGATTAATCACGATTAATCGTTTCACAGCCCTAGTATTTTTATGAGGTCATTCTTGCATGCACGTTTCCAAAATGACGTACGAAATAATATACAAAAAGTCTAATGATGTTCTTTAGAGTGTGACAATATCCTGTTGTTCAAAAGGACTTTGCACTCTTGAAGTCTAGGTGACCAGGTGCACTTAAAGCCACGTATATAATAGGTTTCCCATTGCAGTGTCTGGTTTCTCAGGGGCAGGTAGAGGTCACATCACCCGTCCGCTAGCTGGCACACGCATTAGCCCTGGACTCTTTAGCGGAGCACAAACTCGAAAAGCACGAGCCCCTATCGACAGCCTGGGCCTGGTTCTATTGACTGCCTCATTTCCTGCTATCCAGAGAGCTCAGTGGAGCGTGTGTGTGAATAAGCACAACGAGAGTGAGAGTGTGTGGTTTGACCCGTGACTGCTGGGATACGGACACCGCTGATCTCGCTAGCACTGAGTCATCGTGCGGACCGGGATCAGTGAACACACCGCAGTGATTGATAACTAGCCGGACAGAGGGTTTATTTATACCGCCGTCCTTCACTTTAGCTTTCTTCTGAGCATGCATGCATTTCCAACGTTGATGAGATGATGCATCGGTTTTGTCTGTTTTTTTTTGTGTTTTCTTATTGTAGATCTGTAAATGCATGCAGAAAATGTCTTGGATTACACATTTTATGGAGGAGGTTTTGTACTATATGCCTCGTGCACACCGGGACAATTATCGAGTGCGCTTATCGCGATATTTCGAGGTGTTTTTCGAAGTGTCTCTGTGTTCATCCTAGTGCTGTCAAACGCTTAAAATAATCGAAAAAAGGGTGAAAGAAATACTGACGAGGTCCTGATATTGACGAGGGGGCTGAGAATTCGCATCAGCTGTGTGTGTGTGTGTGTGTGTGTGTGTGTGTGTGTGTGTGTGGTTGGCCATCAGATAGCTCAGTTCACAACGACAAAAAAAATCATTTGGCAACTTTTTAAAAGTAAACTTTCAATTCAGAATCGTATTGGCATCCATTTCGCTCGTCATCCAGTCAAAATGTAACGTTAACCTACTATTTGGCCGGCTCGCAACAAGTGTGTTTACGGTTTAGCTAGATCCGGAGCTAAAACAGGACGCGGAATGCGTGGCGCTACGCCAGTTTTCAAAACTTTTTGGATGGCAAAAATTTTCTATTGGCTGCACTGGTAATCGTCACAGCGGCATAAGTTCAACTATTTTGAATTTTGACCGCGGTGTGCGCAAGCCATTGAAATCAATGGGTTTCATGCCGCGTCCTGTTGCAAAAGCATGTGAAAAAAAACTACAAAGTTTGCTAGGCCAAAAAAACTGTTAATCTCGCGATAAAAAATTAATCGCGTTAAAATGGGTTTGCGTTAACGCCATTAATAACGCATTTAACTGACAGCCCTAGTTCTTACCCAAGCGATTTTCACTGGCGATGCGCCAAGTCGAGTGAACGTGCAAATTCACTCCCTGACATTAGATGGCGCTTATTAAAAAACAGAAATACCCCGGTACACAAGGTGTCACAAACTTTCCGCTTCTGACACTCGCTTGTCACACAGAAGAAGAAGAGAGCCAGTATTTACGTGCTTGCCAAAACCATTCACACACTTTTCGCTGTGCGTTTGTCAAAAAGTTCTTTGTGTTCAGACACCAAAGAGAGCAGCAGCTCTACATTCATCTTGCCTCGTTGCATCTTCTTCTTCGTCTACATCCTTCCTCTTCTTCGTAGTCTTCTTCTATCCATGTGTGCTCAGCAACACCGCTTTGTGCTTGAGCGCCACCAAGTACTGTAACTTCAGCAGCTCCAGGCACGTTAATAAAAGCGCCAATCTCATTGGTCGGACAGTTTTTAACACCGCGCGTCAAAAAAAAAAAAAAAACGAACCAAGGCGTTTTAAAAAAAATTATACTTTTATGCCTGCCGTTTTGCATACTCACATCGGCGCCCTTTGTTTAGCGTGAGCAATAATTGTCTCGGTGTGCACGGGCCACTTTAGTTTATTTATTTTGTTTTGACTATAACTTGTTAAGCTTGTAAAAAACAACAACCTTGAAACATGAAAGTATTATGCAATCATTTAAAGTCCCCTGCAGTGAACCAAAGACAGTCTCAAAAAAACGGTGTGAAACCTTGTAACCAATCAGATCAACGTGTGATCGTCAACCAGTGGATCTCTGAGCTGAGTGAGTGAGTGGAGGCGGGGCTCATCTGCATATTCATAGAACCACGCATACTAAATGAGGCATGTCATGTGACGCGTGTCAGTTTTTACAAATTAGCATTTTTGTAGTTTACGATAATAGAGACGATAATGGTTTATTCAGTTATTCATATTCAGTTTATAGTACTATTTCAGAAATCAGCATCATGTTAAGTTTAGTAGTTTGTTTATGTTAAAAAATTTTACCTAAAATTTTATCTGCAATTGAAATACATACATCTTATTGGGTCTCATTCACTAATAATTGCTTGGATTATTCCATATTTATACACACAAGAGAACTGCACTTGTCGTGATTTTTTATGTTTTTAGTTTCTGGTTTAGTTTTTAGTTAACTATAATAACCGTGGTATGGTTTAAGTTGTTCCTACTTCGTTACGTAAATTTAGAATAAATATTAGTGCGAATTGACGAATCATGATTTTTTTCTGCAAATGTTTGTATGCAGATTTCACTCACAAATTCGTGAATGAGACCCATTAATTGTACGTTGTCTGTGTGCTTTTTCTTTGTTGGTTCTTCAAACCATTTAAACTTTGTGTCTTTTTGTCATGTTTGCGTCAGGAGTCAGAGCGACACTATCTCTATATATAATATTTGACAGTAATGTAGCATACTACCGTTTGAAATGTTTATTGAAGCGTTTAGGCAGTATATACTGTGTAGTATGCCAGCCTTTGTCTCCTTTGTCTTCAAATCCATCCGTTTGGGCAGTAAACATTGGCCCTTTTCTCTGGAGATCATCCTATCACACACACATCCACACATGTATGTGCTTGACGCTCCACTGGCTTCAGACGTACGGCTTCAGGCTCGGGTTCCTCTCGACTGTCTGACGAGTCTCCGTCACTCTGTCATGCTTGATCCCTGTCAGAGTGTTTTCTCCTGAAATCAACTGAAAACTGATACGTTTTTTTCCCTCAGCATAACTCTCTCTCCGTCAACCGTCACAACTGTTCCCTCTATGACGTCACTCTGATGTAATTAATATTGGTATTATTGTTTGCTGGTCAATTTGACCCGGATATATCATAGTTAAAGGCAGCTGCACAGACCTAAAATATATTTTTTTTAAATGTATTTTATGTCAACTACCCTCTGAAGGCATTTACATTCATGCATTTGGCGGATGCTTTTGTCCAAAGAAACGTGTTAATTGTTCATTTAGCTAAAAATTCGAACCCATGATCTTGGCGTTGCGAGCACCATACGATTTTGTCTGACACAGCTTTTCGCACTTTTAAAATGTTTTTAAAAAGTAAAAATACTGTTTATAACATTCGTAATTTGTAAAAAAAAAAAAAAAATGTTTAAAATGTTATGAACGTTTGTGTTTTTTTGGTGGGGGTAACTTTACAGTAAGGTCTCATTTGATAACATTAACTAATATATTAAGTACTGTAAAAAATAACACGCAATTTTTACGGTAAGAAACCGGCAGCTGTGGTTGCCAGAACTTTACCGTCAAAAATACGATAGCAACGTTATATGTTTTGCAGACTTAACTTAAAATTTACAGTATTGAACCGTATTTCATTATCTGATATAATCTTAATTTGCCAACCTATTGAAGTATTAATATCTGTTGTAATACACTGAAAACCAACAGTAATCACAGCAGTGATGAGAGTCACATGATAAATCAAAACTGATCACAAGCAGTCTTCTACAAGTAAGTTAATATTAATATATAGAAGCTGCACAGAGTCATTCGTGTGTAACATTAAATGTAACATAAAACCCTAATGTTCATAACTGATTAGACAAGAACTAAGAAAATTAAGAAGAAACATGTGAAGTGTCATGCAGGGAATTGTGGGAATGTCAATTTACGTTTTTTCACTGTCAATTATACAATGAGTTGTTCTTTTTCACTTTCAAAAACTGTAAATTTAACGGTATTTTACATTTAATTTTACATTAAATGTACCGTAAGACCTATCACAGTTATTTACCGTATATAGTAAGGAAACTTTCTGTTAACCAATTAACAGTTTTGCACTGTAGCATTTTTTATTCTTTTATCGTTAAAGTCACAATCATTTTTTACGTGAACTAACAATAAACAATATGTGTCTTAAAGCATTCATCAATCTTTGTTGATGTTAGTAAAAAATTAGTTGTTCATCGTTTTTTCTTGTTCATTCACAGTGTAGAGAAATACAGTGTGAGAAAAATGAGCTGTTTTTACCTGATATTTTGTATTTCATAGTGCAATTTATGGTGAATTGTATTGAATCAAATTAGCTCTAAAGATTTTACACAAACTGAAAATAGTTTTTTCTTCTAAGTTTAAATAAATTGACAATTGGAGTATGTTTTACAAGAAAATACTATTTCAGTCTACTTCAAAATCACATTTAATTCAATGTGTTACTTGCCATTTCTTAAATTATTTCTGAGTAAAAAATAGTTTCAAATTAAATCCAGCACCAATTGTTCTTCAGTGTACAAGGGTTAAACTGTGGTATAATTCCTTTCATAAATGACAAAAGTTGCATAAATGCTTATAACAGACCATTAAGCAACTTATAGTTCACTTGGTTTCATCCTGTCCGTCCGGCACAAATTATACAAACTATAAAGGATAAAAGAGCAGCAAATGAAAGACAAAATGTCTTTTTCCCTCCATCCCTGAAACCAGCAGTCAGCAGAACACACAGAACAGAAAAGGCAAAAAGTGTCTCATCAGAAAGAAATTCTCTCATCTGGGCTTGTGACCTGACAGATACACGGCGAAGCGGAAATTAATAGCGTGTATTGTGGCGTCAGTGGAAGGCGATCGATTTCCCCACGTCTCCTGCTGGCGTCTCTCACTGGGCTTTTCTGCAGTGTCAGACGCACACGAGCTACACAAAGAAACAATTAATACTCTCCTGTTCTGGACGGCTGCTGTTGAAGGGTTAGGACACAATCAGGATTGGCTACTTCCTGATGTTTGACAATCTTGTAGGAAGTACAATGTATGGTTGTTTACTGTATGTTATGAATAGTTTGCTCGCTTAACGGCCAGATAAGATCAGTAAACCACATTAAGCGGGTTTTGAGACTTGCACGATATATATCGGCCATCATATCGGTATCGGCCGATATATGTTCATTTTTAATGCGATCGTTATGGGCCCTGTAAGAAAATTTGGCTGAAATATTGAATATATATTTAGATTTATCGACCAAAATATCAGTTATCGGTTTTCAGGTATAAAGAATTATCGGTTATTGGTATAGGCAAATATTTTCATGTCGGTGCATCCCTACTTTTGGGGTATATGGGTATATAGTACAAAAACATGCTGACATATTGGAAAAAAGGTCAAATTCTGGGAAAGATTTTTAGACAATTAATCAAAGATAAGTTTAGTAAACTACATTAAGCAGGTTTTGAGACTTGCACGATATATCGGCCACCATATCGGTATCGGCCGATATATGTTCATTTTTAATGCGATCGTTATGGGCCCTATAAGAAAATTTGGCTGAAATATTGAATATATATTTTAGGGCTGTTTTCGACGAAGGATTTTCATAGTCGAATCTGATTCGTTAGATTTTGCCGTGGTCGACTGATAGTCGAACCTTTTTTTTATTTATTTTTTTAGATAGCAGCTAGACGTTCGGTTGAATAACTGTTCGTCTCTTATAGGACAACTCGCTCTACGTTTAAAATGAACAGCAAGACAACTAGAAGTGAATGTGCTTTCCATTAAATGAATCCTTAACAACAACAAAAAAAGCTTTGTTTTAAATAAATCACACACAGTAAACAAAACCTTAACAAAAAAACTTTGCAATGAACTTTGCAATTTAGACGCGCAAACTGGTTGCCGGTGCGGTCGGTGAGACGTACATGCCCGAGCAGATTCGGCTTGAAGCCGTTCATCCTCGGATGCGGTGTCGCGCGCGCTGTTACAAAAAAAGCCGTGCACACAGCCAAGCGAAATGGGGTCTTGCCGGTCTTGCACACCCAACGCGTCATTTTTTGCCATGCGCACCTTCGCGCTCGTGCGGACGCGTCTGGTATAAACAAGGCTTTCTCCGTGTCAGCGCGCGTTCTGATCGGTGAAGATGCACAGACCTCTCCCGAATGATCTCCAGCACTCAGCCTCCGAACCACCACTAACTCCGGCTCCGTTTCCCTCGTAAGCTGATATTAGTATTTAAACATTCTCTATGATAAATTTTTTTTGTAAAAAATATTTTAATAGCACGGTTTTGGCGGTTATGGAGTTCTAATGACACTGTCGGTCTCATGGTTATATGATAACCGTCACACCCCTATTGGTTACATAACACTTCCCTACTGTTCGACTATGAGGTTCATAGTCGAATCAGACCTCTCCGAATCGAATCGTCGAATCCTCGACTATTAGAAGTCAGCCCTAATATATTTAGATTTATCGACCAAAATATCAGTTATCGGTTTTCAGGTATAAAGAATTATCGGTTATTGGTATTGGCAAATATTTTCATGTCGGTGCATCCCTACTTTTGGGGTATATAGTCATGGGGTATATAGTACAAAAACATGCTGACATATTGGCAAAAGATCAAATTCTGGGAAAGATTTTTAGACAATTAATCAAAGATAAGATCAGTAAACCACATTAAGCGGGTTTTGAGACTTGCACGATATATCGGCCACAATATCGGTATCGGTATCAGCCGAGATATGTTCATTTTTAATGCAATCGTTATGGGCCATATAAGAACATTTGGCTGAAATATTAAATATTTATTTAGATTTATCGACTAAAATATCAGTTATCAGTTTTCAGGTATAAAGAATTATCGGTTATTGGTATAGGTAAGAACGGGTAAGAACTGGAAAGGTAAGAAGTGTTCACTTTTTTTCGGTTAATAATTTTAGTGTGTCAACTTAAACTTTTCAGTTTATTGCCAAGGCAGCTTTTTAAAATTTTGTTTAGTTTAAGTTTTTCAACTAATATTTTTATTTTATTTCAGCTTTATTTTAATAAACAGATATATTTTAATGGTTTTATAACCCTGCTTCTCACACATAAAAACACAAAGCTTATTGCTTTACAATAAGATTTCCTTTAGTAAACTATCTTTATTAACATGAATTAACAATGAACAATCCCTCCGCAGCAGTTATTCATTTTAGGAAGTTCGTTACAAAATAATGTTTTTATCGCCCTCAGCAAGTTTGGTTTTAGAAAACCAGCTAGAAACTGTAATTTTCTTATCTGATATCTATGGACGTTTTTGATTACTCATGCTGGTCAAATATGCGTCTCAATTAAATTTGGTAAAATTGTTAATCATCGGTCTTGAGTATAACACTCGTTCTGTAAGTTTTCTGTAAAGCTGATTGGGTAAGTCTAAGGAATAATTTCCAGGTCATGTTTCACCACAAAATCTAAAGAAATATATTATGAATTATATTCTGCGTAAAGAAAATTAAATCTATTAAAGCAACCTTTTTTTTTGCATTGTGACATTATTTTCACTGCAATTAGGCATATTGTCACCCAATTGTGTTTAAATAAAGGTTTAATTTAATTATTTTATTTGAATTATTTGTGTGTGTGTGTGTGTGTGTGTGTGCATTTGCTCATAATTTTTTTTGTGTGAAATATGACGTAGACATGTTCTTGACCGGCCTTATACAGTTTGAATGCTTTCTAAGTCAGTTTGGAAGGGAAACCTTACGAATGCACGCGAATAGAAATATTAATGTGTTCTTCATCATTTTCCGGCAGGTGTGTCTTTGCAAACTAGATTTGCTGGCCCAAGATGCATTGTGCTGTTTGAGATCTACATTATTTATTCATAAAGGCACCATTCATAATGGAGCGGCGTGGTTTATTCTCTATATGTCACTTCCATTCCCGTGAAAGATGCGGTGATTATCACGACACATCATTTTCTTGTCCCCTGGATTGAGTTGGACCAGTAACCTCTGGAAAGGACAGCGCGACGAACAGGACCTGTTATTGGTGTAATGGGATGTGCAGGAGTGTAATAAGCTGTTCTTGTACATGTGAAGTGTTTACTACACGTCTGGCCAAACAGGGACTGTGACTCGGGTCTGTTCCCTAAACCGGCGTCACACGAGGCCAATATAGACACTGCTGTTACTGTCCTTTAAAGTCTCCCTGTAGTCAATCATTTATCCCTTAAAACTCACCAAAATAAACGTCTTTTCCTTGAAACAAATGTCTTCATGCCTCTATAAATAGCTTGAATGTAACTCGAAACCCTTGCCTCATTTATTATGCGCGGTTCTATGAATATGCAAATGAGCCCCGCCTCCACTCACTCACTCGCTCAGAGATCCACTGGTTGACGATCACACGTTGATCTGATTGGTTACAAGGTCGTTTGTGACGTCAGAAACACCAGCGATTTCAAACCGTGTTTTTGAGACTGTCTTTGGTTTACTGCAGTTTTAAGCAGAAAATGTTAAGATTTCTGGGCTATTTGAAAACGATGAAGTAAGTTTAGTCATGTGACGCATATTGAACCAATAGATATTCATGTTTTACACCTGCATTGTGCCTGTTTTGTGATATTCACTTTCACACAGTTGCTAAAAGATGTTACTTTACACACTCTTCACATCACAGTCTTGCAAAGATGACAAAAAATGTAGGCTACTCGCATTTGCTGTCCTGCGGCAAAGCCAGCGATCTCATGAAAGTGCGTATACGAATTTAATTTCTTGTGCTATTTATACGCCAAAAATGTTTTTTGTGTTCATATGCTAATCTCTTGGTTAGGATTAGGGGTGTGGAGTGCGTGCATATTACACGCCATAAAGTGCGTAGGCCTATATAGATATGATATCATATGCACGCGAAAACTGTGTATCATATACACCCAAAAACTATTTTTGGCATATAAATGCCACAAGATCGGGCTGGCAACATGAGAGCATTTGCGTTTTGCGACCAAACATAATGGTGAGAGTGCGACCTGGACGAATCAGTGAACGGGAATATTTAAAATGATAACTTGATTATGTCTTGTTCTGTCTGTAATGTATCATCTCAGTAAACTTTTATGAAGGTGAATTTAGCGAAAACGCTTGAAAACACTAGTGGACGGAGAGTGTTTTGAAACGAAAACTCAGTTTTCAAATGGGGACGTATAGTCTTAAAGCGCTAGAAATGCTGTTATTGACCAACTGTGATGAATCCCTCAGTGCTGAAAGTGCAGGTGTGATTGTAAAAGAAACACGTTATAGTTTCTTTCGAAGCATTCGTCGTCATCACAACTGTCAAAGTCGCGGCGTGTTCGCGGGGTTTTTAATCTAAAAGCTGCCGTGTTATTTGACTAGACCGGAATAATCTTGTCCATCGTGACACCAACACTAACGCAGTGTGATATTGCAGTTTCACGCTTTTTTTGTATTGTTCTCCAGGAGGACGGGCGGTGTTTTTGAGCTGTGCTTCAACAAAGGTTGCCTTTCAGCAGTTTCCATTAGGGATTTCTTAAATTCGTGTTTGTAAAAAGGAAAAATGGTCTGTTTTCCTTCCCCTCGATAAAGCAGAAATGCATGTAAAAGAAATGTCAAGGAAATGTCAAATGCCCGCTGGCCCGGTCCACTCCTTCTACCTGACAGAATGTATGGAAAGCCATTGAAATCTTTATTCACCTTTATTCACCCTGACCCCGACTGCATGCTCGACTTTCATCTCTGCTTTCAGTGTCTGCTTCTATACAAGCCTAAGAGTCTTTGGTAAAACTGGACTTAATGCAAGTTTTAGTACCACTTATAAAATGTGAAGCTTCCAAAGTTTTGCATTGGTGTTTGCCAGCGCTTTATTGACTTAGACCTGTCATACTTTGGCATTTTCGCAGATTTTGTTTTAAGTATAAACTCATTTAATTATCAGACAACAAGATTTAAGATTCATCTTTAGTAATTTTGCTTCTCAAGTAAATGTGTCTTGGTTTTAGAATATTTCAATGTTTGGACTGGAAAACAAAATTAAATAAAAGTTTTTGTGCCACTTATAAAATGTGAAGTTTCCAAAGTTTTGCATTGGTTTTTGCCAGCGCTTTATTAACATACTTAGCCATTTGGTCGATTTTTTGTTCTTTAATTCATTTAAGTATAAACTCAAGTTTTTTAAGTTGTTCATGTAAAATATTATCGTTTTTATTTTAAATTAATTATTTTTTATTTTAAACTTTTTTTTTTTAGTAATTTTACTTTAACTTTAGTTACAAACTTTATTTTTAGTTATTTGGCAAAGC
This sequence comes from Tiaroga cobitis, assembly GCA_030578255.1. Taxonomy (NCBI): domain Eukaryota; kingdom Metazoa; phylum Chordata; class Actinopteri; order Cypriniformes; family Leuciscidae; genus Tiaroga; species Tiaroga cobitis. Next base: position 27,862,330 of record CM060612.1, read on the forward strand.
AAATTTTCTAATTCAAGTTATTTTATGTTTAGGGTTTTCACGTAATGTTCTTTGACATATATCTATTTAGCATTATTTTTATTTCAACTTTAGTAATTTAAGTATTTCAACACAAAAAACTTAAAGTAACATTTCTAATTTATAAGTTTTTATAAAGTTTTTTAAGTTGAAGTTTTTCATGTAATATTTATAGTCGTTTTTATTTTAAATATATCTTTTAGCTTTATTTAATTTTTTTAAAATTTTTCTTTAACTTTAGTTACAAACTTTAAGTTAGTTGCCAAAGCAAGATTTCTAATTTAAGTTTTTTCAAGTTTAAGGTTTTCCACATAATGTTTATATTGTAATTTTTATTAGTTCTTCTTTTAAATATATCTATTTAGCTTTATTTTTATTTAAGTAATTTTAGTATTTCTGATCAAATGTTTTTAAGTTAGTTTTTCATGTAATATTTATATTGTTGTTTTTATTTTAAATATATCTTTTAGCTTTATTTTTCAGTACTTCAACTTTAGTTCTACAAACTTTGTTGCCAAAGCAACATTTCCAATGCAGTTTTTCACGTATTGTTTATATTGTAATTTTCATTCGTTTTTCTTTGAAATATATCTATTTAGCTTTATTTTCATTTCAATTTTAGTAATTTTAGCACTTCAACATATAACTTCAAAACTAGAAATGTTGCCTTAGAAACTAACTGGAATAAAGTTTGAGTTTATCACAATATTTACATTTTTTCAGATTATTTTTTAAAGTTTTATTTAACAATCGTTTTAGTTAACAATAACACAGCTGCCAATTAGTAATACATCTATATTTTAAAGTACAATGCGTTTACTGATTTATATCTCAAATTAGCCTCTTGAGAACCTCACGTTTTGCAGATAATGATTCAATTATAGCATGCTAAATAATCTCTCTTCATATCTGGGCATTAATATCTTTGAATATTGATCCAGAGTTTCTGGTCACCCTTAAGTGTCCCCATGTCCCGCTAAAACTGCTCGCTCAGAATTATTATCTACAGACTTTTGATTGGCATATTTGTGAAGATTCATATCTTAATGAATTAGTTGTTAAGTCCTAAGTCAGTGTGGCGTAGTTTTATGTAATTTAGAATAAATCATACTTACATTTTCCACACTTAAACACACAGTGTTTTAGTTGCTAGTGTGTTTTTTACCAAAACAATTTGTTTTGTGCCGTCAGAATTGGTGTTTTCTCTCTGAAATGGCAGAATATTTTGGCATTATTTACTCATTCTCACGTCTCTCCAACCACAAAATAAAATTATTTATGTTCTAATAAGTCCAAACTCCAAAAAAGCACAATAAAAATGTGATAAAAGTGGTTTGTATGACTCCTGAGATTAGCCATACGATAGATTTATATTAAGAACAGGCTAAAATTAATGTGTACATTTTATATTTTTAGAGTCAAATATGTAATTTTGTTCAAATGAACGTGAGCTGGGAGAATATTTTCAGTAAATAACAACGTAAACTCGGTTAAAACTATAATATTACTTCAAAATACTTAACTTGACTAGTTTTATGATTCTTTTTGGTGCTTTTTTTATTTAGATTTTCTTCCTCAGTATTTTTGTTTTCCAGTTCATATATCTAAACATACTTAAAATACTTAAAGCAAAATGATTTAAGATATTAAGTAAAAATGAACTTATTTATGCTTAAAAAAAGAAAAATATCTTCCAATGAGAACAAATAAGCTCGTTTTCCTTTTGGATTAAGTTTTTGTTTTTTTACACAATTGGCATATTTTTCCAGAAAACAAGATCTAAGATTAATTCATCTTAAGTCATTTTTGACTTGATTCATCATCTTGATTTAAGAATAGGTATTTTGGACTGGAAAACATTTTTTTTGCCGTGCACTTTTGTTGTATGGAAAACAGAAGCTTGGACATTTTTGCTAATATCTACTTTTGTGTTTTATTGGGAAAAGAAACTCATACAGGTTTGAAAAGACATGAGAGTGAATAATAATAATTTTTTGGGGGGTAAACTGTTCCTTTAAAGTCCATGGCTGCAAAAACTAACATCCATCCATCATAATAGACCTTGCAGAACTGCAGTGATCACATTAATGGGCTTTGATACGGTGTAATTCCCTGTTGGCCTGTAGGGGTCAGTCGTGATCCAGCTCCTTTTCCTGCAGTCTCAGCATTAGCCTTAGCATTAGCATCCGCTGCTCGGATACTCACAGTGAAATACTGTTTACATCATCATCGGTCATGGCGACTGCAAACGCGTGTGTGTGTGTGGTGTGGCCGCTGGAGAGCAGGTGTGTGTGTGTGTGTGTGGCCGCTGGAGAGAGGTGTGTGTGGCCGCTGGAGAGCAGTGTGAGTGTGTGTGGCGGCTGGAGAGCAGGTGTGTGTGTGTGCGCGTGTGCGGTGTGGCCGCTGGAGAGCATGTGTGTGTGTGTGGCCGCTGGAGAGCAGTGTGTGTGTGTGTGTGTGTGGCCGCTGGAGAGCAGTGTGTGTGTGTGTGTGTGTGTGTGTGTGTGTGTGTTGTGGCCGCTGGACAGCAGTGTGCGTGCGTGTGTGTGTGTTGTGGCGCTGGAGAGCAGTGTGCGTGTGTGTGTGTGTAACTTGTGGCTGCTGGAGAGCAGTGTGTGTGTGTGTGTGTGTGTGTGTGTGTGTGTGTGTGTGTGGCCGCTGGAGAGCATGCGAGCAGCGAGTGTGTGTGTGTGCCGTGGCCGCTGGTTGCAGTGTGTGTGTGCGTGTGTGGCCACTGGAGAGCATTGTGTGTGTGTGTGTGTGTGTGCCATGGCCGCTGGAGAGCAGTGTGTGTGTGTAGGCCTACTCGGTCTGAGTGAACTGTGAGGGAAATAATTTTAAGAAAGTGAAGAAAATGGGTGCATTTGTGCATCTATCTATCTGTCTGTCTGTCTGTGTGACTATAATGGTTAACAGTAGCTTATCTCTCAGTCAAACAGCTTTAGCTGATGTCTCCCAGTTTACATCTGTCCACATTCACAGGTTTCCTGTTGTTTATTCGTTCTGGTGTGTTTGGCTAATTAGCGCTCTCAGCTGCTCTCGCTGAGGTGTGTGTGAACATAAACATCTGTTGCGTGTACAGTGTGTCGCGAGACGCCAAAAAGTGCTAAAACACGAGTCCTCCTTTTCATCCTCTGACAGAAATGGAGAATTACTAGTAGCATCTTTAGAAAGCGCGTCGAGAAATGTGTAAATAAATCCGCGTTTCTCTATGATTTCCTTCCGTCATCGTATCTCCCTCCTGTACTGGGAATGTCAGTGTTTATGAAGATCAACGGATGGGCTCGCGATGATGGATCGCGCCGAGACATCGAGCGCCATTTTCTGTTCACGTTTTCAGCACTTTTCACGGTTGACGACCCACCGTCCTTCCTTTAATGCTGACCTGGAGTCAGTTCACGGGTAAATAACTTTAAACCACAGCTGACCTAGCACTAGACCCAATTTTGTCCTTGAGTAACTGTCAACTGTCAATTAGCTTGACTAGTTTAAAAACAAGAAAACATTGGGGGAGATTAAGTTTAAACAAACTTAATATGTTCACATAGGCTAATTTCAACATCATGGAAAGAAGTAATTAAGTATCCCAATTAAGTACTCTTAAAATTATTTTAATATGGTTCATAATGGGATTAATTCATTACATTTTTTATATTTTTGTGTCGCATGACTAAATTATAAGACTATTAAACACTATCAAGTCTCGCTTTTCGCATCTTGCTCAAAAACACATAAAATAACACTTAATTTCAACATTTTTACTCTCCTCGTTAAGTCTGAAGCTAAGCATGCTGGGAACTACAGTTTCGGCAAAAATCATTTTCGAGTACTTGATTGGTTCACATTCACCCTAAATAATTTAATCTAGTAGATTGCACGTGTTAGAGAATTACATTAATCGTAAGCAAAGAAATCAAGTTTAGAAGAGAAACACTTTGTTTTTGTGTAGATCGCAAATAATATTATTGAGTAAATTGGACAATATGTGTTTTCCTGTTTTTCAGTGAATACTGTACCTTTCTTAGCACTGTAAACCCGAATAAATAAAACAAAAAGTAATAATTTATGTAATTTTTCAAGTTAAGCTTGTTTTAGCAAGCAGAACTTGCAGATTTTATTTTGTATTCATATATTTGAATTGCTCTTAACTTGAAATATTTGAGTAAGCCAATTCATACACAACTTAAATTATCATGTAATCTCAACTTTTATATTTTTAGTAGTGGAAACTTGGCTATAGCCTTAATTAAATAAACGCTACCTTGGTAATTGGCATCACAGTGCTTTGATAGTAGCATAGCACTTGTTGAAAGAGGACAAAATAAAACTCTCATGCTAATAAGCTCATGCTCCACTCGTCACATGATAGTAACACCCCCCCCAAAAACACAACATAACAGAAACTCATCTAAACTATAGCATAACAAAACTTTAATCACTATACTAAATCTCCCACTTAACATTAATCTTGCACAAAAACACTATATAACACTTAATTTGAGCATTTACTCTCCCTTTTGAGTGTCATGGCAAAGCATGCTGGGAAATAGAAATCCCAGCCCAGTTTCAGTTAAATTCATAAAACTCAAACGCAATGAAACAATTCAGATAAATTAAAATGTGTCAGTTTCGCGAACTCAAAAGAAAAATAAAGTTCTAAATAATCATTAAAGTAAAAACATTTTTCAAAGTAACATTTACATTTTTTTTATTATGAAAACACATACTATTTACAGGTGATGGATCCAACAAAAACCAAGGCCAACAAAACATACAGTCAACGTGTGTGTGTGTGCGTGTGTGTGTGTGTGTGACTGGTTGTGGGAGTGGAAGAATGAGGAAGATGATCTGATAATATAGTCAATACAATAATGATATAATAAGAATAGTAATAGTAGTAGCAACAATAATAATAACAACAATAATCCACTTTAAATCATAATTTTGTTTCATTTGAGTTGGCTCTACTCAAACCACTTAATTATTTTGAGTGTTATCGTTTCCCAATATTAAAATGTATTTGCGTGCTGTATGTGGACGTTAACCGAGATTCATAAATGCTCATTGTCAGCTAATGTGTAAACGCAATAAAATCAATGTGCACAACTTTATTGCAAAGAGCTTGTTTTTTAATGTACAGTGGAGCAAAATGCTACGTTTAACAGAGTCCCTGTCATAAAAGCAGGACGTTTTGACCAAAGCAAGTTTGTTTTCTGAGTTTTCCATTGAGAAGTGCATCTTTATTGTAACGTTTGGAGTCGTTTAGCGACGGTAAGCTGATCTGAGAGCAGCGCTCAGCCCTTGCGCTTCCCGAGCACGAACACCACCTTGTATTTGCTGAACATGCTGAATTTCCACTCAGCCGAAGCCCTCGCCTGTCCTTGTCGCTCCGCCAGCAGATCGTGTGACTCTCCGAGTGCTGGGAATGAGATGCAGTGGTTTCTGCGAATCCGGCAAGCGTGTGTTTGATTAGCGGCGTGGAGGAAGCCATTAAACAAGCGGCCGATTCACGCCTGCAAGAGCGGATTCAGTTATTTCTGATAACACACACACACACACACACGCACTCTCTCTCACACACACACACACACACACACTCTCACACACACACACACACACACACACACACACGCACACACACACACACACACACACTCACACAGACACACACACACACACACACCCTTGCCTCATTTAGTATGCGTGGTTCTATGAATATGCAAATGAGCCCCGCCTCCACTCACTCACTCAGCTCAGAGATCCACTGGTTGACGATCACACGTTGATCTGATTGGTTACAAGGTCGTTTGTGACGTCAGAAACACCAGCGATTTCAAACCGTGTTTTTGAGACTGTCTTTGGTTCACTGCAGTTTTAAGCAGAAAATACTCAGCAATGCTGTCGACTTATGAACTTACACATGGTTTGTCCACATATACTTATAAACGACATCAAAAACTTGATTTTTTATAAAAACAATGTTTTTGCACAAGATGTAAGTGATTATATTCTGTTCGCACTGTTTGTTTGAATGAATTGATTCGAAAACTGATTCAGCGATTCTCACGGCATTTTTCATATTTTAATTAAGTAATTATGATAAATATTGTTGCTTATCACTATATATTGTTATATTGGTGCATATAAATTAAGGGTTAGGGTTAAAAGATTATTCATTAAATACATTTTATTTTATTAAAATATTGATTATTTTTCTAAAAACATTACATAAACAATGCCTTGGTGATTCAACTAGATATTTTCCGTGGAAGATTTTAAATCTGCTTTATAAATGAAGCTTTCAGAGCAAAAATGCTGATACTGAATATCGTCAAACATGAGATCATTTTATATCTGCAACACACAGATTTCCTGATTGATTTTTCTCTTTAGAAAAGCATCTCTTTAACATGATGTTCATGCTTTAGGAAAGGGAAACACAGTTTGGACATTTACTGTGTTTGTTACCGCCTCAGTTTCTCCAGTGTCTCAGTGGCATTTATAAGAGACATGCTTTTATCCGACTCACTCGTTCTCTCTCTTCATGCTGAGTTTGTGTCTCTCGATCATCCTGTAGGAGATGCTCTAGCAGTTGCCATAGAAACCCACCTTAAAATGCACAGATGTTGGCGAGAGGAAAGAGTGTACAAGGAAGACGAGGAAGATCAGAGTCGTCTGGAAATGAGTTCAAGTGTGAGCTTGCGTTTTATTCTCTTCATTTGTTGCAAAGCACCTATTAATCACTATTCTTATATTTGCAACATCATAGAGGCATGATTCTGGGATGGGAACCACTGTTTAACCTAGTAAAATCACTTTATATGAAAATTTACCACGGTACTTGTGTGGTATTTATTGGAACGGCATGTAGAATGGTTCTTTTATGAACATTTATCATGGTTCTTGCATGGCAAGCACATTTATTTGCAGTAAAATATAGTTTTTAACCACAAATGATCATCTTGCACTAGCTGTGATGCGCCACACATTACGTAATCATGTTGAAAGGTCAAGCGTGACGTAGGGGGAAGAACAGATCTAGTGTTTAGGTGAACGTACAAAGACTACGTCAAGCGCCATTTACTAAATAAATAAATAAATAAATAAATAAATAAAAGGTAAAACAATGATGTCGGACGATTTTGAAGTTGGAAGAGAAAATGAGATGAAGTTTTTCGCTCTACATTTTCCGCCTGGACTTTCCAACGTGCAAGATGAGCATTTGTGGTTAAAAAGTATAAATGTTTATGTTTTTTATAAAATGTCCGCTGGTTTGTCTAGATCAGACTCTTATTCCTCGGCTGGATCGTGTCGAGACTTTGAAGCTGCACTGAAACTCACATCTGGACCTTCGACCCGTTGGACCCCATTGAAGACACTATATGGAGAAAATCCTGGAACGTTTTCCTCACAAACCTTACTTTCTTTTCCACTGAAGAAAGAAAGACATGATAATTTGATAAATTATCAGGAAATTTTAATTCTGAAATGAACTAATCGTTTAAAGCGCCGCGCTTCACTCTGAAACCCGCAGCGCATAATTCAATAAATATTGAGAGCTTTTCACCTCGACAAGAAATATCGTCATGTTTAAATATCACGAGATCTCGTCGCACCCCGACTGCTTATCTGTAGCAAGTGGAGTAAAATTAAAGGAAAAATGTATTTATGATTTCATGACCATTTGAACTGAGTTTACCATGGTTTTACTCTAAATATCACAGTTAAACGATGGTTACAATGCAAAAACTATATGGTAAACTTTCATAAAAGACCATTTGAACTGAGTTTACTATGATTTTACACTAAATATCACAGTTAAACGATGGTTACAATGCAAAAACTATGGGAAACTTTCATAAAAGACCATTTGAACTGAGTTTACCATGGTTTTACTCTAAATATCACAGTTAAACGATGGTTACAATGCAAAAACTATGGGAAACTTTCATAAAAGACCATTTGAACGGAGTTTACTATGATTTTACTCTAAATATCACAGTTAAACGATGGTTACAATGCAAAAACTATGGGAAACTTTCATAAAAGACCATTTGAACGGAGTTTACTATGATTTTACACTAAATATCACAGTTTAACGATGGTTACAATGCAAAAACTATGGGAAACTTTCATAAAAGACCATTTAAACTGAGTTTACTATGATTTTACTCTAAATATCAGTTAAACGATGGTTACTATGCAACATCTATGGGAAACTTGTATAAAAGGCTGAGTTTACTATGATTTTACTCCAGATTCTTCGTTTGAACTATGGTATCTTCTGTTCACAGACACTCAGCTGGTCGATGTATGTCAGTTTGATTGGACCCGTGACTCCCGCTGTCTCTCTCTTTGGTCCCGTCACTGGAATAAAAGACCCGGTGTGTGTGAACGCTTGCTGTGACATCTTCAGAAACACCCGAGGGCGGTGAGAGAGATTTCAGGTGCTTCTTCACTGAATACAGTACAGAGACATGCGCTCGCATTTTAGCAAGGTTAACAACACGAGCTACACTGGATAAACGAGCCCCACTTACGCCTGTCAGTGACGGGACACCGGAGAACTGCACAAACACACAGGGAGACTCAGAATAGCTCGTCTTTGAGCCCGAGTCGTGCATTTATGATGGAGATATGAATAACCAACATTCAAAATGTCAGCAATGAACAAATTTTTTTTTTTGAGCATGGTTTATTATTAATGTATTACATTTTTATTAGCATAGTTTCATTTATGTATTTTTTTAATGTATTTTATATATTTCATGTATTTATTATAGTATGCAATGCCACTACGAGTGAAGTTTGTGCTTTATAAAGGACCGCAATGGAAATACGTTTTTAACTTTGTTGTGTTATCCTTGACAAATGAGTGTATTTCTCTCCTTTTTGTCTAATAAATCAAATCAAATTATATATTATAAATTAGTTATTTTTTTATTCTTTTTTTGTTTATTACATTTCATTTATTGTTATATTATAAACCGTTTTAATATTTTTATTAGCATAGTTTATTATAAATTATATATATATTTTACTTTTTATTTTATTAGCATAGTTTAATTTAAAAATATATATATTTTAATTGTTTATTACGTTTCTATTAGCATATTATTACGTTTTTATTAATTTTAGAAAGAAAAAAAAAACTGTTTCCTGGTTCTTATTAAAGTGTTTCTCCCTGGCCTCTTGCTTAATTAATCTAATAAATTGTCAAGATCTCATTCCCACAGCTCTTTAAATGCCCTGATATTATAGCAGAAACAATGAACCATTCACTTTAATTAAATTATTTTCCATACTCGTTACTTAAGGATAATTAGGATAGTTTTTAGTTTCGTGAATTAACCTTAGCATCCAGTGGGAGTTTCTCGCAGAATCGTCTTTTTTTCCAAGAGATTAGAAATGACATTGAAATTAAGTCTACATTTCTTCCTTATTAGAGTAACCCATGAGTTTTGCAATGGACTGACCAAACCAAACCCTGCTTATCTCAGTAATGCTAACTTCGTAGTATAGATGTCATAGATGTTCATAGATGTTGCATGCTAATCATCGTTTAACTGTGATATTTAGAGTAAAATTTTAGTAAACTCAGTTCAAATGGACTTTTATGAAAGTTTCCCATAGTTTTTGCATTGTAACCATCGTTTAACTGTGATATTTAGAGTAAAATCATAGTAAACCCAGTTCAAATGGTCTTTTATAAAAGTTTACCATAGATGTTACATAGTAACCATTGTTTAACTGTGATATTTAGAGTAAAATCATAGTAAACTCAGTTCAAATGGTCTTTTATGAAAGTTTCCCATAGTTTTTGCATTGTAACCATCGTTTAACTGTGATATTTGGAGCAAAACCATAGTAAACAGAGGTGAATTAAAGTAGAAAAAAGACTTTACCATGCCGCAAATGTACACATCCTATAAAGACTCATTGCCGTTAGCATCTGTGAATGCGTCACACCTGTAAAAGTGTTTCCCCAGCGATCAGTGTCGATTCACTAAACGATTTCCCACCTCTCGACATTGACTTTATCAGCGTTGGCCGGTTGGCTGATTAAACCCAGAGCAGTGAACGCTGTTATTACACGGGTGTGAATGACGGGCAACACGCTGAAAAAACGGAGTTAAGTGTAAGGTTATCATGCATCTGCCCTCTCGCTTCGTCTAATCAAACGCTCGGCACACACACCGAAGGAGTTGGGAGCTGTCAAAGTGTGTGTGTGTTTGTACCAGAGGAAAGTAAGAGCGCCTTCATCCCCCATGGTGTGAAATATAGGTTTCATTAAAGAGCAGGCAGCAGTTTCCCAATGAAAGTCCAAACAGCACAGCGTGCGTCTCTGGGGAAAAGCCTTACGCCGGGTCTTACCGCTGCACTCTCATGCCCGAAACCAGCGAAACATTTCTCACTCCTCCATTTGCCTTTTCTTTTTCCCTTTTTTTTCTTCTGTAGGTGGTGATAATCGTCTGTTTTTAGCCATTTCTTGCCCATTGTCTGTTTTTTTGGGGTTCCCAAGGGACTAATGGAGAGCAAGGCACATGGAAAACTGTTTTTTTTTTGATAAAGGCAAGCAAGCTATTAATGTTTGCTAATTAATTACTCATACTTGGGGTTAGTGTGGTTCTTATTTTATGTTTAAAAAAAATACATTTGAATTATATTTGTTGACAAAATATATTTGTACTAAATAATTAAAAATATTTTAAATACATATTTTAATTTTAAATACAATTTTAAATATTTTTAATTTTTAATCAATTTATTTATCTAAAAATGTATTATACACTCACCTAAATGATTCGGTGGTGACGCCGTGTTCATGTAATCAGAGGGTGACGCTGCCAATAACGCAAAAGCTGTCACAAGGAACCGGCAAAAGTAATGATTATGAATGTTTCAAATATAGCAAGGAGACATTTTAATTGTTTATTAATAAATTAGTGTTTTCAGTGTCGGCTGCAATAGTGACCGCAGTAGTTATCTCGCCTATAGAGAGACATGCACATTTCATATGGATTACATAAGCAGAGTGTAGTCGGTTTCTCATTTCGTTTTGAATTGTTTCTTTTAAAATTAGACATTTTAAGCTTTCAGCTTAAACGCTGAGTGTCGGTTAATTCATGAGACGAGCTCCAGTTCACGAGCAATGCAATCGCGCCGGCGCCTCCGTGTCCTGCTTATATTGTCTGCTATATTAACTTCTTATTTATTAAATCCAGGCAATTGGTTGATGAAACACTGATCAAAAATAAGATACAAATGATACGAAACGAAATTCACGTTTTAGAAAGGCTTTCTACAAAACAAAAGTGTGAAGTGAAGTGGTCAAAATCATGTGTGCAATCATCTTGCAACACATCCCGCCTTGCTCATAAAACACACATGTGGGAGATGCGGAATGGATAAAAATAACTAAAAAAATTAAAAGAGGACTTGAATAAGCCCATTAATGGCATTTTAGGGCTCTTGACGAACTATGTTTTATTTCCTCTTTCCATATTGTGAATAATAAATGTGTATCAATGGAAGTAGCTAGGCTACACCAGACGTGATGGGGGGCCGAGCCTTGACCAGTGGTGGCCGTGCAAACCCCCCCCCCCCCCAACCCAACCCCCGCCCTCTGCGCCGGGAGCAGCAGCTCATTTGCATTTAAAGGGACACACACACACACGAAACGACGCGTTTTTTCTGACCCTCAAAAAGGGACAATTTTATCATGCTGTAAAATATATATATTTTGAGCTAAATCTTCACAGACACACTCTGGGGACAACAGAGACTTATTTTGCATATTTTAAAAAGGGGCATTATACCACCCCTTTAATGAATTTATAAATATTATCACATTTTTATATTTTATTCCAAAACATATTTTTTTTAATAAAAAGCACCTTTTGTCACTTATTAGACAAAATGATTGAGGGTATTATTTGAGCATCACGTCTCAATGTGGCTGGATTTTTTAATTTTTTTTTATTAATTTATTGTATATGAATGATTTATTAAGTTTCTCCCACTCTTGTCTTTTTATATTCCTGCAGAAGATGATATAAATAATTGTGCAGATTACATAAGGTGTTATGTAAAACAAGACTGACAGGTTGGGGATGATTAGGATACACTCTTATTCAAAGGAAAAAGGTTTGAATAAATAACGAACGAGGGTTTGACGACTTCATTATTTTCTTCACTGATCAATAGTAAAAGACAGAACAGAGCGGAGCTGTCAATCAAAGTCCTCTAAAACATTAACGATGCGTTTCTGTGCATCTCTCTGCCTGTTTCTGTCTCCTGAGCTTCAATTCTCTGTGGTCGTTTCCTTCTTAAGGTTATCGTTGGAATCGCCAGCTTTCTCAATTGCTGAGATCTCAGAGGGATACGCAAAACGCACCTGGAAAAACAAGACGATATTGCTTCCAGATCAGTTGGTGTTTATGGAGTTGATGTTCTGTGAAATCTCTCCTGTTGCTTTGAGGGTAATGTGAGAGAGATAAGCCGCGTTTCCACCGCAGGAACTTTCCCCAGGAACTAGGAACTTTGGGGTGGTACTCCGTGTGTTTACACCGCAGGAACCAGGGTCTAAATGAAGTTCCGGGTAAAAATTCCCCCCCCAGAAAGTCCCTGCTGGCGAGGTAGTACTTTTTCAGAGTTCAGGAACTTTCGGGGTGGGACTTGTGCGCTGAACATGCTGATTGGTTCTTTTACCTTGTTCTCTCTGCCGGATGGCGCGCGTTCGTCCCATCCATCTCACGGTCATGTCCGCTATAGCTGAAAACAAACGTTGTCTATCTAGCATTACGAGCTTTCTGAAATGAATACGCTTTGGTATTAGTGTTCGTCTCTTTTCTGCCCTTTTGTTAATTACCTCGTTAGTAAACCAATAGATCGCACACAAAAACAGCACAGCTTGAATCTTCTCAATACTTAAAACTCAAAACAAGTACGCGCAGACTGGGAGGAGCAGTCGCACGCAGTTCAACGTCACCAGACTAATCTTCCCGGTACTTTACGGTGTAAACGCAGTGAGCAACCGTTCTGGGGCAAAAAAAGTTCCTATGAAAAAAGTTCCTGGGACAAATAGTTCCTGGTAATTGCGGTGGAAACGCGGCTATATTTGCCAAGCCTGACGTTTCCATATTTTACCCGTATCAAATTTGTTTTCTATATCACTAGGTTTTATATCGTACCTCGCTGCGGAAAAACAACCGTTTCAGAAACCTAAAAACCTGTTTGTCAACGGGGGAAGAAAAATAAATGTAAAGACCTTGTTTAAATTCATTAAGTCGTTATTGTTAGAAAGACATTGACATTTGAAAATTGAAGTAACATCTTTAGCAACAGTGTGAAAGTGAATAGCACATAACAGACACAACAGCGGTAAAATAAATATCGTGTCGTTTAGTCGCGTTCTTGTTGGACTTTTGATGGTTGTGATGTGTTTTTGTTGGACTTTTGATGGTTGAGTCGTGTTTTTGTTGGACTTTTGATGGTTGAGTCGTGTTTTTGTTGGACTTTTGATGGTTGTGGTGTGTTTTTGTTGGACTTTTGATGGTTGTGGTGTGTTTTTGTTGGACTTTTGATGGTTGAGTCGTGTTTTTGTTGGACTTTTGATGGTTGTGGTGTGTTTTTGTTGGACTTTTGATGGTTGTGGTGTGTTTTTGTTGGACTTTTGATGGTTGTGATGTGTTTTTGTTGGACTTTTGATGGTTGAGTCGTGTTTTTGTTGGACTTTTGATGGTTGAGTCGTGTTTTTGTTGGACTTTTGATGGTTGAGTCGTGTTTTTGTTGGACTTTTGATGGTTGAGTCGTGTTTTTGTTGGACTTTTGATGGTTGTGGTGTGTTTTTGTTGGACTTTTGATGGTTGAGTCGCGTTTTTGTTGGACTTTTGATGGTTGTGGTGTGTTTTTGTTGGACTTTTGATGGTTGAGTCATGTTTTGTTGGACTTTTGATGGTTGTGGTGTGTTTTTGTTGGACTTTTGATGGTTGAGTCGTGTTTTTGTTGGACTTTTGATGGTTGAGTCGTGTTTTTGTTGGACTTTTGATGGTTGTGGTGTGTTTTTGTTGGACTTTTGATGGTTGTGGTGTGTTTTTGTTGGACTTTTGATGGTTGAGTCGTGTTTTTGTTGGACTTTTGATGGTTGAGTCGTGTTTTTGTTGGACTTTTGATGGTTGTGTTGTGTATTTGTTGGACTTTTGATGGTTGAGTCGTGATTTTGTTGGACTTTTGATGGTTGTGTTGTGTATTTGTTGGACTTTTGATGGTTGAGTCGTGTTTTTGTTGGACTTTTGATGGTTGAGTCGTGTTTTTGTTGGACTTTTGATGGTTGTGGTGTGTTTTTGTTGGACTTTTGATGGTTGTGATGTGTTTTTGTTGGACTTTTGATGGTTGAGTCGTGTTTTTGTTGGACTTTTGATGGTTGAGTCGTGTTTTTGTTGGACTTTTGATGGTTGAGTCGTGTTTCTGTTGGACTTTTGATGGTTGTGGTGTGTTTTTGTTGGTCTTTTGATGGTTGAGTCGCGTTTTTGTTGGACTTTTGATGGTTGTGGTGTGTTTTTGTTGGACTTTTGATGGTTGAGTCATGTTTTTGTTGGACTTTTGATGGTTGTGGTGTGTTTTTGTTGGACTTTTGATGGTTGAGTCGTGTTTTTGTTGGACTTTTGATGGTTGAGTCGTGTTTTTGTTGGACTTTTGATGGTTGAGTCGCGTTTTTGTTGGACTTTTGATGGTTGTGGTGTGTTTTTGTTGGACTTTTGATGGTTGAGTCATGTTTTTGTTGGACTTTTGATGGTTGTGGTGTGTTTTTGTTGGACTTTTGATGGTTGAGTGGTGTTTTTGTTGGACTTTTGATGGTTGAGTCGTGTTTTTGTTGGACTTTTGATGGTTGTGGTGTGTTTTGGTTGGACTTTTGATGGTTGTGGTATGTTTTTGTTGGACTTTTTATGGTTGAGTCTTGTTTTTGTTGGACTTTTGATGGTTGAGTCGTGTTTTTGTTGGACTTTTGATGGTTGTGTTGTGTATTTGTTGGACTTTTGATGGTTGAGTCGTGTTTTTGATGGACTTTTGATGGTTGTGGTGTGTTTTTGTTGGACTTTTGATGGTTGTGGTGTGTTTTTGTTGGACTTTTGATGGTTGAGTCGTGTTTTTGTTGGACTTTTGATGGTTGAGTCGTGTTTTTGTTGGACTTTTGATGGTTGTGGCGTGTTTTTGTTGGACTTTTGATGGTTGAGTCGTGTTTTTGTTGGACTTTTGATGGTTGTGGTGTGTTTTTGTTGGACTTTTGATGGTTGAGTCGTGTTTTTGTTGGACTTTTGATGGTTGAGTCGTGTTTTTGATGGACTTTTGATGGTTGAGTCATGTCTTTGTTGGACTTTTGATGGTTGTGGTGTGTTTTTGTTGGACTTTTGTTGGTTGTGATGTTTTTTTGTTGGACTTTTGATGGTTGAGTCGTGTTTTTGTTGGACTTTTGATGGTTGAGTCGTGTTTTTGTTGGACTTTTGATGGTTGAGCTGTGTTTTGGTTGGACTTTTGATGGTTGAGTCGTGTTTTTGTTGGACTTTTGATGGTTGAGCTGTGTTTTGGTTGGACTTTTGATGGTTGAGTCGTGTTTTTGTTGGACTTTTGATGGCTGAGTAGTGTTTTTGTTGGACATTTGTTGGTTGTGGTGTGTTTTTGTTGGACTTTTGATGGTTGAGCTGTGTTTTGGTTGGACTTTTGATGGTTGAGCCGTGTTTTTGTAAGACTTGTGACAGAATGATTTGATGAACATGAAAGTGAAGTTGAACGTCTCCCATGGCCTGCACAGTCACCAGATCTAAATAGAGCCACTTTGGGGTATTTTGGAGGAGCGAGTCTGAAAACGTTTTTCTCCACCAGCATTATATAGAGATCGGAACACTGTTCTGGAAGAGGAACGGCCCAGAATCCCTCTGGCCGCTGTGTGAAGGACTGGTATCTGTCATTCCCAAGACCAATTGATGCTGTATTGGTCGCAAAAAGCTCTACACCATACTAATAAATGATTATGGTCTAAAAACAGGTGATTCAGTTTTATAATAACAACAATTATTATATAATGTAAAATGTATTATTGTTTATTTTAGAATTGCTGGTAGTAGTAGTAATTAATAATAATGATATGAATTTATTATGTAATGTTTTTATTTTTAATTGTATTTGTTTTTTTTCATATTTATATTTAAATATGTTTTTATTTACTACTATTGTGGTTTGGTTAAAGGCATTTTGCAGTCAACATAACTATGTATAATTTACATTTTACATTGATATTAATAATTGAATGTACACTTTACTTATTCATATAATATTTGTTAGTATATAGTAATAATAATTATAATGTATTTACTATTTTAGCATTTTTATATGATCTAGTAATCCATATTTTTTATTAATATTTTGTGTCTTTAGTCATATTAGTTATTCATATTATTTATCTAAATGTATGTATTTAGAAATAACTAGCATGTGTATGCCAGTTAAAATTGACAATTTCCTATTTACTCTGTAATCTGCCTTGGATAAAACCCGAGTATGTCACAATGCCTTCTGGGATATCTTTTGATCATGACAATATACAGTATGTTATGATCCAGAATAGGTATTGGTGGTTTGAGTCCTGCTGACCCAGAAACCCCAGGAGAATGTCGGAGACTTGTGTTTCCCACCGGAGATCCTGACGCGTCTCAGATCTTGCTCTCGGTCTGGGGTTTGTGGATCTCCGTCTCCTTCTCATCCTTTCATCATTACAGCAGCTCCCGAGGATCATCCCAGGCCCTGGCGTTTGGTGTCCGTGGTGAAGTCCGGTTTCTCCTCATTAACAGCATCTGGAATCCACATGCTGTCAGCAGATCCGATCACTGGAGAGCAATGATGCAACACAACATCAACACATGAGAAAGTAGCAGTCCTTCAGCTCCTGCATCCCATAGATAGACCATAAAGACACATGAGTTTGAGAGCCGTTACTGGCTAAAACCTCGATAGATTTGGACATGGAACTGCACTGAAAAAAATAACTTGTAGGATTTGCATGATAAAAACACATTTTAAACTTTGTACAACTTATTTGTTATTATCAAGTAAAATCACTTATAGAATAGTAATTAACCAAATTTATTTCTTACTCATTCAATATAACACTGAATAAAACCACACTTTCAAAGTGTATGCTTTACTTCGAAACATCTAAGTTAGTAATACAATAGATATTGTATTTATTCCACACTGAATCTTCATAATAACATGGCACCCGAACACAGAGACCTCAATACTTGGTACACAATACACAATGACAGTAACATCGTTTTTGAGTATAAATGTGTCATTTTGAGTATAAAATGAATCCAGATGTCACAAAATGGCAAGTTACCAAACCTAACAAGAAAAAGCAATGATACAACGGTGTAAATACAGCTGGAAGACAGGGAAAAATCAACCTTACTAATTATCCACGCCCCAGTGCATGATGGGAACACCAGTATTAGAACAGTTGAGTAGGTTTTACATAATTTATATCGTAAAGATTTATTGAGTACTAATATAGGATTTACTTTGTTTTTTTGAATTCTTGCTTGAACTACCTTTTTCATGTAGAAAGTACATTTGGTTTTTTTCTGTAGCATTTACATCAGAATCATTCGTATCAGTGCATAAAGACACTGAGGCTGAGGTTGGAGAGCCGTTACTGGCCGAAACCTCAATAGATTTGGACGTGGAACGGTCTTATTTTGGTCCAATTGCAATTATGATTCAGTATTTTTCCAGTGGCTCCTTCATGTATTGTTGTGGTAGGTAGTGTTGATTCTCATTGATTGATCGTCTGCGTTCACCGGTGCTCATCTAGAGGTTTGAAAACAAGCTCGGGCTGAACAGCGCTCTCAGTAAAAGCTCAGATTGATGTATCGATCCCCCCCCCCCCATACACACACACACACACACACAAAACCCCTTGCTTATGAATTTATTTGTCCATCAAACAAGCCCGAGCAGGAATAAAAGGACAAATGGTTGCCGCATCAAAAGCACGTAAAACACCACCGGCAAACAAGCGTCGCACAAAAGGCCGCAGCTTTCCAAAAGCGTTTTCATGCAGTGCTTCATTTACGAATCGCACAAAGATGTTTCTTTGGAGTCGAGCTCAGCGTGTGGAAGTTTCTTCAACTACGTTTACACTTTTAGGTCTTAAAAGCGGATTTTAATGAGATTTCAACTTTTAATTCTGTTTTGAAAGTCACATTGAATTTATGTTTGCTACTTTTCAAATGTTTAATGCAGAGATTTTACTGTTGTGGAAATGACATCAGAGGTTTTTGCAGTGCTAAGGCTAAGGGTTATTAACGCTAAGGCTAATTTCATCGCAATTAAATTATGTTGTCACACTTTTTGCATAATTTGGCCAAATTACAGCTCGTTTGGAAATGACACTCAAAAATATTCAGCGTCTTTTAAGTGTTAAACTATTTAATTTTATAAACTATTTTAAAATTATGATAATCAAAACAAATTGTGAAATGATCACAATAGTGAATAGTTTTGCACATTGTTATTTGAAATTATAATTTAAATGATTACACAGATTACGACTGTTCTTAAGTTTTGACGTCATTTCCGCAACACAGAACAATTTTGGCCATTAATGAAGTTTGATAAGTGATGGAATATGACAAAATCAAGTAAAATTGAGAAAAATATTCAGCTTGAAAGTGATATTTTCGAGTGTCATTACTAATCGAGTTGTGAATAGGCCAAATTATGCAAAAAGTATGACAATATCATTTAATTGAGTGTAAAAATTTGCCTTAGCTGAAGGTTTAATGTCATTTCCGTAACAGAATCTCATCAAACAAAACGCATCAATAAAGATGTTGTGGAAATGACTTTTAATATTATTGATGCATGTACAGTCAAACCAAAAATTATTCAGACACCAGATATAATTTTTGATATTTTTTTACTAGTGTGTGCAGGACACTATAGTTCATTTATGTAAGTGAGGAGAGCAAAATAAAGTAAACTGTGACATATTATACCCAAATATTCTTCATTCAGTGACTACCAGTGAAATTTATAAACCAATAATGATTCCTCCACTTTGAGCTGATCATGTTTTGCTGAAGTGTGTTTTCTGTAATTGCTAATGCTCTTTTTACACACACACTGAACAACATGAAGCATTGCTTGGTCACTGGTTGAGCTAAACTGGTATTATCTAATTGTGTAGTTAAATTTAACAGCTGACAGATATTCAACATAATTCATGTGTGAGAGTCTAACAGAAGGACGGACAAAACCAGTGAAATATCCACTGATCTGAGAACTCTGAGTTCTTGACATGTTTTATTACCATTTTCTAAACTATAGTGATAATGTAAGAAATGTTGAAGGTGTCTGAATACATTTAGGTTTGACTGTCCACTGTTAGTAGAGAAATGAAATGAGTTTCACAGTTGAAGAAACACCCTTGAATCTCAGATCAGACCGGAGTCTCTTTAGGTTTACAGCTCCCTTGTGCTTTAGCACAATATAATCTAATCCGGAAACCGTAATGTGCGGATTACACTGCGAGTATAGCACCTTCCCGACGAGATTACGCTCGCGATAAGAGACGCTCCAACTCCAGCTCAGCCGTGATGATAGAGCGGCCTACTTTCTCTAACACTTCCCAGGGATCTTATCATATCTAAATGGAAATGGCTCCGTTCAGCTTGAACAGTGTGTGTGTGTGTGTGTGTGTGTGTGTGTGTGTGTGAGCGGTAACTGATCTGAGGTCAGCTGGTGCTACAATATCTTTCCGCTTTTCCCTCTTGTGTTCTGAACAGCAGGTGTGTGGAGAAGATGCCATGTCTTTCTGATGAGAAACTGTTTTTTTTTTTTTTTAGGATGATGGTTTATGTTGGCTTTAGCATCAAACTACAAGGCCAAGGTCAGACTGTTAGCAATATTAGCATAAAATATACCATGGAAGTCTGACAGTGTCTTTTTTGGACACTATCATGATGGTGGCAGTCTAAAAAAATAAGTAATATTTGTTTTAATATTTTCTGATAAATTATTATAGTTTAAAACTGAATATCAGGGACTGGACAAAAGGTACACTAAAGAATATTTGTTTGTTGGCCACATACTATGGTAAAGAGTATATGGAAGTCATTAGTACCATATAGATACCAAATTATTACCATGGTAGGCTACTGAAATTCATGTATTTACATCGTATTCCAGATTGTATTTGTGGGTTTTTGGACGTGTAGCCTACTGTGGTATTCATTTGAAGAACAAATTATTATGTTCTATATTTGTATTTATTTGATGCTGTTATGATCGATGTAAACACAGACGTACCTCTTTAAAAATGACAGATAACTTTGACAGTGAATGAATGGTTTCCAAAGACAGACATCTTGCCATCATTCTCGGGTCTCTTGGCGTTGTTAAAAGCGTCAGTAAAATGATATTGATCTGTTGATATGGTGTGTGTCGGTGAACGCTAGATCCCTGTTTAGCATTAGCCTCTTGAGAGCGCTATCGATCGGCTTTGCTATTGCTTAGCAACCCAAGCGCACTTTAACCGTTATTTCTAAACTCGGATCAGCAGTGTTTACAACAACAGCTAGCTCTGCTAGGTAAGCTTTTGTTCCGCTAATGTGTTGAATCTATTAGCAGCCGGCACTTTAAACGTACTTTTTTTGTAACATAACTTATTCAAATATATTTTAATTTTGTTTAGTGTCTATATTACCGTTCAGCGTATCAGTACATCGGTCTGGCGCCGCTTTGATGCTTCCGATTGCGCGCGCATTCTGCACATTTAGCATGTTTGTTTGGAGATTTGCAACCATAAATGAATGCAGTGTCGTTTCTTCTTAGCTCTTAGCGTGCAGTAATGATGTCTGAGACAGTCTTGAATTGAATTAAAATAAAACGAAGTGTTCACAAAGTTTCTGAGCAGTAGCTATATTACACGAGGCGTTTAATCATTTCTTCAGGGCATATCGAATCATTTACTCGTTTTAACAAAAAAATTATGGGAAAAGGATTCTTAAAGCTGAACAGTATTAATAGCAAATTAAATTATGTTTCAGACAGTAATTATTCAATACTATTAGTCAGGGCTGCCAACTTTTGAGTTTAGCTGGGAGTGAGTATGGATGGAGGGTGATTCGATTCATAAGCGATTCAATTCTGATATTGGTTCAATATCGATTCATTTGGCTAAATATTGGGTTTCCATCTTTTCCATGGTGATGTCTGCGTGAGCAGGGTGTGCTGAGGTATGAAAATACATATGCTAAAAGGCAGGAGGACATTGTACAACATTCTGACCGAATGCAATGATTGGACGAGCGTTTTATGGTCCTACTATGGGGCCTTCCACATATGAAGACCAGTTAATTTGTGCTTAAAAAGTATAAATGTTTATGTTTTTTATAAAATGTCCGCTGGTTTGTCTAGATAAGACTCTTATTCCTCGGCTGGGATCGTGTCGAGACTTTTGTCGAAACTCACATTTGGACCTTCAACTTTAATTTCCTTTCGACTGAAGAAAGAAAGACATGAATATCTTGGATGATAGCATAACAAAAACATTTTCTAGAACAATACGCCTACCCTGCCTTTAAAGAGTGCCAAAAACTGTTTATTGTTTGAATTTCGTAAAGAAATGGACAGAATTGTAAAATTGAGACTTTTTTTCATATCAAAAGTAACCTGCTCCGTCTCGTCTGTCGGCGTGAGTCTGAATGCACGAGAGTTGGCTTGCTTGAATTAGTAAACATATTCATATTACTCTAATTAATTCACCTCATGCATAAGCACACACACACACACACACACACTCACACACACACACACACGCACGCACGCACACGCACACACACACACACACACACACACACACACACTCACACACACACACACACACACGCACACGCACACGCACACACACACACAGGCTTATTTTCAGCTAGATCTGTTTCCCCTCATATGCCCCAAAAAATCCAACAGAGGATTCATAATTTCTGAGTAGCTCTCTGGGTAAATGTCAGCCCGCGTTACATATTTAACTATGGATTACTTGGATATGTGCTTTCAGAATAATAATTGGCAGTTCTCCAGCTCCAAATCCCAGCAGGTTCTGCTTTCCCGGTTCCACATCAACTTGACTTGTAACACTCGGAATAGGAAAATCAGTGGGTCGGCTGCAGGGATGTCAAACCCACACACAGACACACACACACACACACACACACACACACACATGTGGAGGAGAGTCGTTTGACTGGTGATGTGCTGGGAGACGGCCAGTGTTCAGGACAGTGAACACTTTGATGTCCTGGCCTGTCTGAACTGAGCTTTTCCCTCTCAGAGGAGACAGAAAATGTGCAATGAAGAGTACTCGGAAAAATAAAGTATAAGGTTCATTTTATGGCTGTTCAAGGCTTTTGAGGTCAGCGATGAAGATCCATTTTTGGCTCTAGGGGGGCTTTGATCGGTTATTTTCAACTATAAAGATCCCGTTCATACTGTGGAAAAAATTATAAATATTATAGATGTGTCGTGTGATTGTTACATTGGTAACACCTTACAATAACATTCATTAGTTAACATTATGTATTAACATGAACTAACAATGATCAAAATACATTTGTTACTGTATTTGTTAATGTTAGTTAATAAAATAAAGCTTCATTGTTTTTTCATAGTTCAAAGTACATTAACTAATGTTAACACGATTTTAATAACGTTTTAGTAAATGTTGAAACATTAACAAAGATTAATAAATGCTGTATTCATTATTAGCTCATGCTAACTAATGATGTTAAATGTTAACTAATGAACCTTATTGTAAAGTGTTACCGCATTTTTTCTGTTCTCTGTAGTGGTGTTATATGTATTATTTATTAATGTCGCTATTTCATGTTTTCTGCAGAATTAGTCGTTAGAAATAAACATGAAATACGTGAACTCTGCACGTTACAACATAACGCCAGTAGGGGGCGGTACATCTTTTTGAGTGAGTCATTTGAAAAATTCAGTTAATTCATTTCAAAGTGCTGAATCATTCACTCAAAGCGTTCAAAACACATTAAAAAATGAAGCAGCGAATCATATCGTTCACTCAACCGTTTAGTTTAAACACGAAAGAGTCATTGAATTGTTTGCTCAAACGATTCGTTCAAAGCCGCTGATTCATTGAGGATCGCCAGTACTGTTGTGTTGCTCGGAGACACGGGGAACCGGGTTCGTCTGGAAATGATTTGGTCCAGCAAAAACAGACAGTAACCTCCAATATTGTGTCTAAGAAGTAAGTTACTCGATTTGAACTTATTGTTGGTTGAACTGTGATATAAAATTCAAAATTTCAGCACTTGTTTTTTTCCCACTAAATAGCGGTTAGTAAGCTTTGTTTTTTTGCTAAACGTATATTTGCTATAACTAAGTAAACGAAATTAGTTGTTTGACTGATTTTGTCCAATAACCTTCGTATCAAAATTGAACAGTTAAGCTTGATTGTCATCTGTTGTTTTAATTGATAAGATGTGTCTATACAATGAGAAATACAGCATGACACCAACTATGTTTGTGTGTGTGTGTGTGTGTGTGTGTGTGTGTGTATATATGTGTGTGTGTGTGTATATGTGTATATGTATGTATGTATGTATGTATGTATGTATGTATGTGTGTGTAAACATATGAGTGTGTGTGTATACGTGTGTGTGCTACAATCTAATTTTACAGCAAATTGCCTTTATCACAAAATCACTTGTCTGTGTTATAAAGTATCATCACGAGTCATGACTAAGATTAAATTAACCATAAGCGCTACAGATGTGTGAATAGGCGATGTGTTAATGTCCCATGTCACCTTGCCCCTGTGTTCGTCCTAACATGGCCGCCTCGAGTGGCCTTCTGATCCGATATCCCGACCAGAAACCCTGGACTGATTGTCTGCGTGACCTTTCTCTCATTCAGCGCGGCAAAATAGACTTCATTTGCCATGAAATTTATATCCGTGCTCTCCTCGTCCCGGTGCTCGTCCGCCCCGGAGGCCTCTGGGAATCCTGGGCCGCGTTCCCTGATGGCCACGTGTTTTATTACCCAGTAAAGCATTACGCTCGGGTCCTTTGATATTGATTGATTTATTTATTTGTGTCCTTCCCATAAGCCCTCGTGAGAGATGTGTCCGTGCTGTGCGTCGGGAACGGCGCATTTGAGCGCATTAAATATATTGCAGGCATTTGTTCTCGGGTGTCGACGCGGCGGGTGTTTGTTTCAGAGTCGAGCGCACCTGCGGATACAACAACAAACATGTCCTCGCTGCACGCCGCGTTTCAAGCCTTTCCTCAACACAAGCCACAGCTGGGCTCTTTTCAAGCATCCATGTGGATGAAGAGTCATTTCAAATATCATTTTTTTGTTGTTGTTGATTTGTTGCTATATTTGTATATCAGGATGCACAAATAATCAGAATTGTTCCAATGTGTTGATATTATAAGATTGGGACAAACATACACGACAAAGGCTACAATGGCTACTGTATACTGTATTAAAGGATTAGTTCTCTTCAGAATTCAAAATTTTCTCTCCCTCACGTCATCCGAGGTGTTCTTGTCTTTCTTTCTTCAGTCGAAAAAGAAATTAAGGTTTTTAAGGAAAACGTTCCAGGATTTTCTCCATATAGTGACTTCAATGGGGTCCAACGGGTCGAAGGTCCAGATGTGAGTTTCAGTGCAGCTTCAAAGTCTCGACACGATCCAGCCGAGGAATAAGAGCTTTATCTAGACAAACCATCCCCCATTTAAAAAAAACGAGAAAAATATACGTTTTAACCAATGAATTAATTGGGGGGGTTAACCAATTGACTGAAGAGTTCACCGTACTGCACAGTCTGTAAATCTCTCCCTCACAGCCTTGTCTCCATAACCGCTTCATCTGGACTTGTTTTGGACAGAATATTAGCGTTTTGGTTTTGAAGGGAAAAACCGCACAGCACAATGGATTTAAACATGGTGAAATGTGTACTTTATTTTGCTGAACACTCAACGCTTATCAAGCTACTCGTCTTGTATTGACTGAAAGCTAATTTCCTACGTAGCAGTAATGCTCTGCAAACGCTCCATAAACGACAAAATCCAGGGACAAACTTATCGGATTTCGGAACATGACGCATTTGAGGAATCTTAATTGCCGGAACATCCAGAAATCGTTGACTGATTCTCTTTCACGTGTGTGTGTGTGTGTGTGTGTGTGTGTGTGTGAAATCCCGCTCTTATCAGCATCACTGTGTCATTGTTTCACTAGCCTCAGAGTCGAGCACTTCAGCCAAGTCATGTTTATTCATTTACCCCAGAGGGAGAGAGACAGAAGAAACACAGTGATTAATTCTAATTTGACCTTATCATAATGTAGCAGAGGCCCATTACCATGCCAATCACAAACCAGCACAGCATGCTGGGAAGAGAGAGCGTTCTGCACTTCACTACTGTATATCATAATGTATATAACATATGAATGCTTGTTCTAGGGGTGTAACGATACGCTCACGATTCGATACATATCACCATACTGAACTCAATACCATATTATCCCGATATTCCAAGACATATGATAAATTGTACTGTTGGTTAAAACGCTAAATTTGATACATTGTGTGTGTAAATGAATAGTCTTGGACTTGGTGCTGAAACCCAAAGCACAGGACAATAGAAACACCAGAATAACAATATTCATGATTCTGAAGCTGAAAACACATTATTATTTTAGATGAATATGTTTGCGCTCTGTCACTGACTAGATATATTTAAAATTATGTAGCACACTTTACTGGTAACATCAGATATTTGGCATTATCAGGACACACATATTCCCCCATTGCTTTATTATACATTCTATTCAACATTATATATAGTACTTTAATGTAGTACTGACACAAAAACCCTGAAAACTTGAATTGTTTCTCACAGTAATTTTTATTTTGGGTGAACTATCCACATATTGTCACGATCCACAATGTTGCATATTTGTATTGCGAATAAATTGTTACACCCCATAGTTCAATTGTCTTTTTCACTAGTTTTCCACTTATTTGTGCAGTACGACAAAATACACTGTGAACAGACTAGAACATTTCCGACATGTTTATTGTTTTTATCGGACGTAAAGCTGAATGTTCAATATTTAGAAGACGCTAGAAAGAAAGAAATCCACATCTAGGTCGAGAAGGAATATCAGAATATGTGTCGCCAGTATTTCCAAGACCCTTTCATTCGAGTTTCTTTAAATGGCGGTTTGTTTGTTTGTTGTTTGCGCGTTTATCCACATTGACTGTTTGCAAAGAGAAGCGCGTCTGTCGCGGAGAACATGCTTTTGTTCCTTTTGTGTTAACAGCATAATAAGCCGTTTTTCAGGACGAGAGACGCCATAAACGGAGGAGAGAAATGTTCTTTGTGTCACACTGCCATGGTTTCAAACACACACACACACACACACACACCGCGCGCGTTATCCAAGCGAAGCTTCTAATCAAATATTCATAAGTATGAAAGTGTTATGTGCTTCTGGGACTGCTAATTAGCGAGCCAAGACTCAGTACAGTCATCTCCTGAAAGTGAACGCCAACAGTTGGTCTAGTCTGCACTTTATTCCCTTTCTGACTGAGTTGCCAAACGCTTCCTATTAGCCAAGACGTCCCTTTTCTTCTTTTCCCCCGGCTAAACAGGACAGTCTCTGTCACGTCTATTTGTACTTTAAATCCAGAATCAAAACGGACAATATTTAGTCGGACAAATGTAAATTATGCATTCAAGTCAGAACATATTTGGTGTTTAATACACCATTTTGTAGACCAATGAGATTTCACTGGGCGGAGCTACAAGTGTGTTTTGTCTTGGCGAACTGGCAGATTTTTTTTTTTATTCAATAGTTTTATTTATCAGGTTGCAAACGAGTGAATCACTATTTTTTGAAGTTGTAAAACAATTTAGTTTAGCTGAAATATACATATTAGATGAGAATCTCATTTCAGTTAGTTACAACATTTCACACTTTTTCGAAATATTAAAAAACCTGGTATGATTTCTGATTAATACTTATTAGTGATGCAGAAATGGCACTCAAATGTACAATTTTATACGATCAATGTTTTTTTCCCCCCAAAGTTTTTCGATCGTAAACCTGTATTTGCGAGCTCAAGGTTGGTAGAGAGTTCAAACGCCACATGAAAGCGAGAGGTTTCCTCTGCAGGATGAGCATGTAAACTCGTATCTGTGTGTGTTTCGCTCGTACGGGCCACACTATAAGGATGTTAAAGTGAATAAGGTGGGAAAATCCTTTTAGTTTGCCCTACGGATAAAAGGTTAAAAGTTAAAAGAACCCCCCTTCTTTCACACTCTCTTTTCCAATCTCTCCATCAATCCTTGCGGCTCCAGAAGCTCAATAAATCCCCGGGAAGAGGTCACTCTTATTGATACGGGGTTCTCCGCTTCCGATCGGACAGATCATGTTGTCACGGAGCACCGCACCAAATCCCGCGGGTATTAGCAAACGTTTCTGAGAGATCCAGTGTTGTTGGCATCAGGAATACAGGCTTTTCCGCCATTATACTTGGTTCTGGCGTTTCTCTCGCCTGCGATGTTCATCTGAGCCAAGTGTATTGATTCTAGCGCTCGACCACCTGCTGTGTTCCTGTCATAAACGATCTTTCCTTTTGTGGGGGAACTCAAGATCCTCTTCTTCTGACTCATGTGGAAAGACACTCTTGAAACCAGATTACGGATGTTCCCGTTCCAGCTGTGGCCTTCTGGGAAACCGGCTCGGCCTTTGGGTTTCGTTCAGACAGTTTCATTATTTCAGACATGTTTTTCATCTTTATATCCGAATTTTATCACTTCGTTTTTCACAGATGAAGTTAACAGCACTTGTGTTATTCCACCTCAGCTTCCTCATCATGGATTATTATTGTTTCTTGACAGGTTTCCTCTACATATTTTCTCATTTTGGATTATCATCATGGCTCCTCATGAGAAATCGTAGTTCATTTCGTGCATTATTATTGTTTCCCGACAGGTTTCCTCAACACATTTTCTTATTTTGAATGATCATAATGGATTATTATTGTTTCTTGACAGGTTTCCTCTACATATTTTCTCATTTTGGATTATCATCATGGCTCCTCATGAGAAATCGCAGTTCATTTTGTGCATTATTATTGTTCCCCCGACAGGTTTCCTCAACATATTTTCTTATTTTGAATTATCATCATGGTTCTTCATGAGAAATCATGCTGCCCCAATATCATGGTTTATCATTATGCTTCCTCATCCTGGTATTTTGTTATGAAATCTCATATATTTTGGTTCCTCATCATGATTTCTCCTTTAGCCAAAACCCCGTTTACACTTCCAATCTCTTTGTTTCCTTATTAAACCTGTAAACCCTGACGTATAAAATACTAATAAATATTTTTTTTAAATAGAATAATTGACAAAATATGTTTTTAAATCTAAAAAAACAAGACAAGTTGGCATATGTGTATATTGTTTTGTATCATATTTGACACATCAGGCTTCTATGGCTCAAATAGTCTGATATAGCGAGAACATGGAGGAAAGAAAAATCACCTACATTTTATTCAGTTGCAAAAGAGTAAAAATATGCAATTTGGTGCAGATGCTGATATTTAAATGGCCAAAAGATAACATGAAATTCTGATGCTTGCAATGCAAATCAATAGATCTTCGTAACTAACTGCATAAAATCCATATAAATATCAATATTTGCCAATAATTTGTCTTAGTTAGATGATATTTAAATGATTAGTATTATCAAAGCTTTAAAGTTTTAAAACCTGTCATACAATGATGATTGAGAGAGGTTTTACTAAAAAATGATGTCTGTATAAACAAGTAAATCTGTGTTGCTCAGACCCAGGACTGTAGGAGACTGTGTTCGACAGGTTTATCAGTAAAGTGTTGGTCATGGTGATCATTTAGAGGCTGTGTAACACTCCATGTATGAACGTTTCAACATGACCGCCGGTTTTTCTTCAATAATAGTCTCAAAAGCAAATTTCTCCTTGATCAATATCTGCGTCTGAGTAATGGGCCTTCTCATAACTAATTCCATTTCTCTATCTCTCTCACACACACACACACACACACACACACACACATCGGCTCGTAATGAAGTCCGGTCTCATGTTCCCTCTCAGTTTGGGAATGTAACTCCTTTATTAGATTATATACGTTTCTTTTGAAAGAGGGAGATTTATACCTTTCATTATTGGGAGAAAGCATTTAATCAATAATTGTTGGGTGGGATTTATGATGCCGCAGTCGGTTTAAAATCCACGAGTGATGTTATTTGTGGTGACGGGTCGTGCCGTTTGGACGCCGTCCCGTTTGAGGATGGAGAGGGACTGTCCGTGAAGTGCTTTTCTGGCCCGAGTGAGTGTAAGCCATCGTTTTACTCTCTTTTTAGTATATTTTATGTGGACTTTTTTAAACACCATTTCATGTTTTCAAATTTCTATTGGTCATGTTCAGGGCTTGATCTGTCTTTCGCCCCGTGTCTTTCGTGAAGTTGCTTGCATTGAAGCTACATGTGGTGGTACAAAAATCATGTGACCAATCGGAGTAACAAGTGACTCAATATAAACTTACTTTTGCTACATTTATTGTATTTTTATTAAACCATTTTTTACATTTTGCACAATATATACAAGTATAAGTCTTGCTTTTATTGTATTTTATAATTAATTTTTAATTAATTTAATTATTTGCACAATATACAAGTATAAAACTGGATTTTATTTTAATTAAAATTATTTGTTTATGAATCGTTTTAAATTATTTGCACATGTACAAGGATTAAAACACATTTTATTAATAATTTTTAATTGCATAAAATATAAAAGAATAAATCTGTCATAAATGTCATTTAATTATTTGCACTTCATAAAGAAGTTAAAGCTGTTCTATTTTCAGTTTCAAACTATTTCACCATATTAATCATTTAATTATTTGCACAGGTATAAATTTGTCTTTCACGTTACATTAATTTCATTATTTATCATAAGTATAAAAAATCATTTTATTTTATAAGGCTGTGTCATTCTTTATTTTATTTTATGATGTTATATTAATAAACTTCAATTAGTTGTACAAACAAAATATACAGGTTTAAATCTGAGAATTTTTTTTTTTTTAATCAAATCAAAAATAATTTGCGGTGAAAACTACATTACCCATGATTCTGTGCAGAGTTCCACCAATCAGAGAGGCGAAAGATCTCGTTAGCTCCGCCCACTTCCACAAACCACCTCGAATTACATAATCGAGTCGATCTCTACACTCTTAACAAAACGTTTCAAGCTTTTCTTATCTAACATGTAGAATAAAATAACAACTTCAAGAGCTCACATGCTCTGGCATCCGTTGACTGTTTTAGACCCGGTAAATGCCGAGAGCATAACGTGGCTTTGTAGAATCACCTCCTCGTCTCCAGACTTCACAGTCCGGTGGACCAATTCTTCCATGTGTGTGTCTGCGGGCGTCCATGTTTGCTTCAGAGTGATTGTGTTTCCCCTCAGGGTTTATTTGCCCCGAGCGCTTGTCATGCGTGGCCGCGGTCTCTCCGCTTTCCGTCCGTCTTTCGACTTGATTCATTTTTCAGCAATTTTTGGTCCTGCGTGAAGCGCTATCTGCTGCCATGCTTGGCTGAACCTCGCCACTGCGGTCAACAGGTTGTTCCCTCTGGAGACGGACAGAAGACACACATCAGAATAAGGAGCTTAGAGCTCCTGGGAATTGTCGCTCGGCTCTTGTGAACTGATTTCTTGACGTGTTTTCAGGCTCTAGGGGAAAAGCCTCTGGGCTCGACAAAACACTCGTACTTTCCTGATATCTGTCAAGCTGTTTCTTCTTCGTGGAGTGTTTACAGTTTGTCGTGTTCGACTGGTTGTGTGTGCCTATACAGTACAGCTGATGAGTTACACACTTACAGTGAAAATATACTTCTATTTGTAGTTTTTTGCTACGGCCTAATAGGTAAAATATGTTGTTATTAGATATGGAAACCCTTCTGAAGTTTAATAGTGTTCATGAGCAATTGTAATAGTTGACGATATCTTTGAGATATAGTTTTTGTTAATAATTGAGTTTTATTTTTGTCTAAGTATTGGTTAGTTATTTTAATACTTCAAGAAACTAAACGAAAATGTGAAGTGTTGCTTTGGCAGCTTGCTTAAGTTTTATTTGTTATCTTAATTTATTTTACTTCAAGTAATGTTTTTTTTGTGTTTTTTTGTAGTTAACGATGATAATCCTCGCTTGACTTGGCAAACACTGCTGATAATTTGTGACTCATAAATATTTTTTATGCACTGAAGAAAATTCTATGCTTTCAAATGCTGATCTATAATGATTTTTAATGTCTAAAGTACATTTCTGTAGGTGACATTCATACGCCAGTAGATGGCGATATGCGAAAGGTCCTATCGAGTGAGATATCAAAGCTTTCACTGAACCGATTCACGTGAGTCAGTGAATCATTTATTCAAACGGTTTCATTCAAAAACACTGATTTATTCAGTACTGAAACAAATTATGAGTGAGTCATTGAATCATTCATTCAATCCGATTAGTTGAAAAATGCACATTCATTCAGGAAAGTAAGAAAAATATAATTTTCTTTAGTGTATCGGTTAAAGCTACAAATTAACCCTAGAAAAGATCATTGCCTCTAATTTAAGTGAATATAAGTGGTTGCGGGTATCTCGAACAACGCTAGTGGCTGACCATTTTATGATATCTAATTATTTTTAATGTCTACATTTCTTTAGGTTACATTAATACACCAGTAGATGGCGATATGTGACCATTTTATTGAGTGAGATATCAAATATTTCAATGAATCACCGATTCATTCAGGACCAAGTGAGTCATTGAATCATTCATTTAAACGGTTTAATTTCCAAACCCTGATTTATTCAGAACTGAAACAAGTTATGAGTGAGTCATTGAATCATCAAATCATTCATTCATTCCTATTAGTTGAAAAATGCTGATTTATTCAGAACTGAAACAAGTTATGGGTGAAGGCTTGTGCACACCAGGACGAATATCGCACGCACTTATTGCCGACGTTTAACGCCTCGTGAATAAACAAAGGTGAGTAGGCACACTGACGCGCAAAACGGCAGATGTAAAAGTGTAATAAAAATAAAAAAACGCCTCTGGTTGTTTTCTTTTGGTTTGACGTGCCGCGTTAATGTGTGTTAATTAGCATAATGCAGCATAATGTTTGTTAGCATGTTAATTGTGTTAGCATCGTGCTAGCAACATGTTAATTGTGTTAGCATCATGTTAGCAACATTTTAATTGTGTTAGCATCAAGCTAGCAACATGTTAATTGTGTTAGCATCATGCTAGCAACATTTTAATTGTGTTAGCATCATGCTAGCAACATTTTAATTGTGTTAGCATCATGTTAGCAACATGTTAATTGTGTTAGCAACATGTTAGCAACATGTTAATTGTGTTAGCATCATGTTAGCAACATGTTAATTGTGTTAGCATCATGTTAGCAACATGTTAATTGTGTTAGCATCATGCTAGCAACATGTTAATTGTGTTAGCATCATGTTAGCAAACATGTTAATTGTGTTAGCATCATGCTAGCAACATGTTAATTGTGTTAGCATCATGTTAGCAAACATGTTAATTGTGTTAGCATCATGTTAATTGTGTTAGCATCATGCTAGCATCATGTTAATTGTGTTAGCATCATGCTAGCAACATGTTAATTGTGTTAGCATCATGCTAGCAACATGTTAATTGTGTTAGCATCGTGCTAAAAAATGCTAACCAAGTGGCGAGCTGCTGAAGTTACAGTACTTGGTGGCGCTCAAGCTCAAAGCGGTCTTAGCGAGCACACATTGATAGAAGACTACGAAGAGGAAGTAAGTAGACGAAGATGAAGATGCAACGAGGTCACGCCAAAAAAAACGCGCCAAAACATTTATTGTTAGAATTACTTGATGAATTTGTAAGCTTAAATGTTGTTTCATTAAAAGAACCCACATAACAGTCAAAATGCTATTATTTATTATCGCGTTTCTCCAAAAGAGGCGTATTAAACCGTGTGTGGATGTGATTATGCGATGTATCAAACCTCTCGTCTTTATAGATGATCTCTCAGTGCTTGTTCTTCTTTCTGGCTATCCCTGTGCTGGTAATGGAGAGATGGTTCTTTGCTAGCGCTAGATAATTGGTTCAGGTCGCGCGCCTGCGGACTCGTCCTCTTCTGACCTCGCGGATCAGACGTCAGCTTAGTTAAAGCATGTTCCCTGCGCTCTTTATGTGTGGAGGCGCTCTTTATGTGGAGAAAAGGGCACTGCTTCTAGGACACCCGTGCGCGTCTAAAGTAATCGGCCTTTGTAATACTCTCTCATGAAGTCGAGAAAGGCAGGTTATTTTTTAAGTAAAGTGTAGCTTTTAAAGTGTCAGTAGCACCTCGTTATAAATCGAATGGAAACACATTTGTTGCACCTGTCAATTAAGCAAGTCAAGTTGTATTATAGTTGTTTTCATATTTACTATAGTTGTTTTTATAGTTTATAGTTGGTTTCATATTTTCAACCCATTTTCATTTAAAAAAATATTGTTTTAGAATTTTGTTGTTGTTCTTTTGCAATATGTCTATAGCTTTATTCATTTTTAGATCATTTTAGTACATTACGTTAAACTAAAAGGGCAAATGTGTCCTTGGTAACTAGCTTTTATTTAATTTTAGATTTGTTTTAAGATAAAAAAAAAAAATATATATATATACATATTAGGGCTTTCATATCAATTATAGTGAGCAAAATGATCACGGTTATCAATATTATCACCGTTTTGTGATGGAAATGTTTAAAAAGTGATATTGAAATTTTTGTTGATTTTTGTTTGCATAAACATTAAAATAATAACATTAACGATGACGGACAGATTTTAAATTAACAAAAAATGTTGTTATCTACTAACATTTACTACAAGTTTCGACAAAAAAAGCTTCATGAAAATTAGCTTAAAGTCCCCCTGTAGTCAATACTAGTATCCCTTAAAAGTCATCTTTGATCACTTGACCAAAATGATTTAAATGTTTTTTCCTTGAACAATGAAATGTTTTCATGCCTTAAAATATCTTGAATGTAACTCGACACCCTCGCCTCATTTAGTATGCGCTATTCTATGAATATGCAAATGAGCCCCGCCTCCACTCACTCACTCAGCTCAGTGATCCACTGGTTGACGATCACACGTTGATCTGATTGGTTACAAGGTCGTTTGTGACGTCAGAAACACCAGCGATTTCAAACCGTGTTTTTGAGACTGTCTTTGGTTCACTGCAGTTTTAAGCAGGAAATACTCAGCAATGCTGTCGACTTATGAACTTACACATGGTGTGTCTTAAAGCGTATCAAAAACACCACATAGACACATAAGCAACATTAAAAGCTGGATTTTCACAACATGGGGACTTTAATGCTAGTATCAGTTTTAATGATCATTCAAATATGAAACGGTATTACTAACCGTCATGAACCGGTAACTCTTTTATCTCTATTTCAGATATCATTAATTATTCTCAAAGAGAGAATCAAAGGCCTGAGAGAAACTGAGACCTTGATGATGTGAACTTATTGTTGCAAGTGAGTCTTATTTAAAGTTTGAAGGTAATATTTTGCTTACTTTATATCCTCTAGATCAAAAAGCTGTAAGAAACCTATAAATATAACAGAAGAAATGCTGAGTAAGTGTGTGAGCGTGTGTGTTGGCGACTCTGGTGTAGTCAGTCCGTTCTGGTTTGGGTTTAATCTGGTTTTCTTCTTAAATGTCAGCCTGTGACCTTTTGAGCAAATGTTTCCCTCAGTGTTGACCTGATACACCACACGCTTCAGTATATTTCATAAGCTCTATTGATATTTCTCGTTTAAACGGTAGCGCTTGTGTTTTTTTGAAGTTCACTTTCTGTAAAATTGTGCAATGATTTTTTTTCCTTCTTTATCTGTTGGTGAAGATGAAATGGTCAGCGTTTGTCTTGATTTGACTTTTAAATCATCTTTCCCTGATTCTCTTTTTCATGATGGATCGACTGAGATTGATCAATGTTTTTAATGATTTGGTGAATCCTCAGAGGTACTAGTTATGGCGCTGACGAGTGAAAAGCAGAAGTGAAGGTGTAGTAAATCTGGACTGACACATCCGTCGAGCTTTGGTTGGATTTCTCGAACTGAAATATGACTGACTGAAAAAAAAACAGCACAAGATCCTGTATTTAAACCCCCTGAGAGTGTTAAAATAAAACATCCACTGTATTTTGTCTATATGATGATTTAAGGGATAGTTCACACAAAAATGAAAAAATTGTCATTACTCGCCCTCAATCTGTTAAATCTCATATAAAGCGATCAAATCTCTTAAGAAAATATGGACTAAACCGCTCAATTTATATGGATTATTTTTACGATCTCTTTATCAGGGTTTGTACAAGGTGCTTAAGTGCTTGAATATGATTTTTTTGTATTTAAAGGGGTGGCATAATGCCCTTTTCACAAGATGTGAAATATGTCTTTGATGTCCTCAGAGTGTGTGTGTGAAGTTTTAGCTCAAAATACCCCACAGATATTGTTATATAGCATGTTAAAATTGTCACTTTTTGAGGGTGAGCAAAAACCGTTACGTGTCTGTCCCTTTAAATGCAAATGAGCTGCCGGCGCAGGGGGCGGAGCTACAAGACCTCGTGTCCTTTTACCTCACACACACACACACACACACACACACAAATGCACTGAAAATTTCAAAAACTTTTAGCCTTTTATGTTCAAACCGGAGTCGGACAATGAAGAGACTCGGGAAGAAGTGAAACATGTAGAAGCAACAGGACATTTCTGATCGGTTAGTTGATGAATTTATGTTGCTGATGTGTCATTGATTAGCATATTCTGTCTTGATAATCTATAAATCGTGTCCCGGGGGTGGGGTTTATGTCAATTCTAGGGTTTGTGATGCCACTAACCCTGGAGGAATGTGGTGTAGTCTCTACCAGCCGTTTGTTGTAGTCCTTAAAAAGCGATTTCTGTAAAAGCAAATCTCTCGCTTTGCTTTGAACTTTGAGCGTCGTAACTTTGCAGATGTTGATTATGCTCAAACAGCAACATTACACACTGAGTAAAGCTAGAAAAGTGAAATCATAATCAATCACCCCTTTAATTTAAGTTCTGGAAAACCCTTGAAAAAGCCATATTTATGAAAAGGTACTTGAAAAGTGCTTGAATTTTTAAAAGACAATATATGTGAAATTATTGCTTAATTTTATTGATAAAACAATCTTTTCATGCAAAATGAACGGCAGCCATTTCACATGACTAGGAACGTGATATTGCTCATAAATATCCACGTATATGACACAGTTTTCATTTTTCAATCTTACATTCACGGGAGAAAAAAATCAGTTTGAATTAAGAAATATCTTTGTCATATTTTCCTTTCAATGGTTACAGTTTCCACAGGCGTTGCATGTGCTGCATTTTATTCATACCATTTTGTTTTATTAGTTTATTTATCTTTTTACATTTTTTTAGAATTTGAAAGATGGTCTTTGATAAATGAGATCTCTGATTGTAGTTCTTGAAAACAAAAAAAGTAGTACTTATTGAAGTGGTAGTTGCGTAGCCTGTCAATAAAGGGACACAAATCTCTCAGATTTCATTCAAATATCTTCATTTGTGTCCCGAAGCGGAATGAAAGTCGGTGAATGAAAGTCTCACGGGTTTGGAACGACATGAGGGTGAGTAAATTATTCATTTTTGTGTGAATTAACCCTTTATTTAAGGAAGTAATTAAACCCTTTCCCCCAAACACCCCCATTATTCCCTCTGTTTTTACGTCATTTTGTATTATATGTGAGAGAGCAGCCAATTTATTTGATGATGATAATGAAATTCAAGCATCAGTATCATAATATCAGTAATAGCACACAAACACCAATTCTAATAATAAATAAATCAGCTACAACAACCAAATTAGAATCTATATAGTAAGAAACATGCGTTTAAAAGACACACAGTCCTCTCCATATTTGTCAAGTCATCCCGGTTTTATTGAGAGCGAGTTGTGTTCCCAGACTTCCGCTGATGTCCATCAGAGGGCAGTGTTTGCTGTGACGGCTCATGACCATCAGCTTGTTCTTCATGACTTTAATGAAGCAAGGGTTATTTTGTTGGAGAATGTTAATGCGCGAGCGAGGGGAAGACGCATGACTCGGGTCTAAAGCTGCGCAGCACGGGGATGTTTCTGGCTGAGGGAGGGTGAACTGACGTCTGTAAGAAAAGAGGCAGGGTTGCATAAACGAGACTGAAATCATGATTCGAGGGAGTTTAGGAGAGGAATGTAAAGTGTGTGCACGTGTTGCGTTCTTTCTTTGCATGCACCATATCACGGTAATGATGTATATGCAGGGACATAGTTATTTTAACGACCCAAAAACTTGTGCTTATCGATTCCTAATTTCGATTCCAATAAGGTAAAAAAACTCATTCACACTTACTCTTATTGCAAAACATTTAATTGTAGCTGAACTAGGCTTGCCGCGATTGACGGTGTTACCGGTTTTAAGCCCCATCACCGGTGACATCACTTTCCCACCGTGACACCGCGATGTCTTGACTTTTTTAAAGTATTCGTTTTTGCTAAAATATTTATTTGAATTAATTAAAAATAATAATGATCAATTATTTAGTTCAGAAGAGAGCATATAATATAATTAAAAACTGAACTGCGCAGTGCGTGCCAAGAGCCAGTCACATCACAGATCAGCAAGCATCAGGATTCCATTTAGCACGTGTGGAGATGAGAACGAGTCAAATTACAGAAAAGCTTATTTCGAAAGTGAAAGTATAACGCGCACGCATTTAAAAGCCAGAGCTGCCAACTTTTGAGTTTAGCTTGGAGTGAGACTTTTCCGACGGGTGTGCTTGCACACGCAAGGTCTCTCGCTCGCTTTCCCTCGCGCGCTACGCGGTTTGAAGCACAATCTCTGTCTCGCGTGCGCGCTCGCTCTAGATTCCAGGAGATTTTAACTATTTTGCGGCATAACTAGTCGATCACAAGTGGCTCAACAGGTAGATATAGGCCTATAGATAAACTCATCTTCCAGGCATTTGACCGACCAGGTTGACACTTCATGCGTGAGAAATCGGGGGTGTGGCGTGAGATGCGTGAGAGTTGGCAGCTCTGTAAAAGCTATTTAACCCCCCCGCCCCGCCCCCCACGGTGACACCGGGATTACCGGTGTTGTCACACGTCGATTAACCGGTGGGAAATTTTCCTCACCGCCGCAACCCTAAGCTGAAGATCATGAACAGAAATCAACAGGCTGAAGAACACTTTAAGCGTTTGCATGTGGTTTAAACACACCATAGAAAGACAACTAGCCGAACTAATGTACATTTCAAGCATTATTAAAGACGAGTAAACACTCGGTAATTAAAAAAGAACAAACAAAAAAACTAGCAATCACAGCTAATAGATGCAACTGAACAGATACGAACGAATAAAAAGTGTTTTAAGATTTTCAGGTATTAAGGAACTGGAATCAAATGTAAAACAACACTGCACTTAATAAAATATACATTACAAATATATTTACATAAGTTATTCATTCAAGAGGGAGTGAATTGTTTGTTTTTTGATTAGAGTTATTATAGAGACGGCAGCAGGAATATCAGTGCTGTCACTTTAAGAGTTGCACGGATCCAATATACTGACACACACGCCTGCAGTAACACTGAAAACAGGAACACGTGACCGGTCTAAAATCACATTTTCTGTGAGCATGCTTTGGATGTGTGTGTGCAACACAAAAAACAGTATCTCGCTTGAACGGTTTAAAGTCATATTGAAATGCTCACAAAGGAATCGATTAGAGGAATCGAAATTTGAATTCCTCCACTGTGATTGGACGGCTGATGCCATTTTTAAATACATGACCAATAAAACAAAACAAAAAAAAAAACGCTTTGGTAAACACAGTTTTCTTATTATCCTCCATCCAAAGAGAAGATCCACATGATGATGCCAGCAGACGAGTTCAAAATGTGCTCGACCATCTATCAGATCTCAGCAGGAACACACACACACACACACTCTCATTATTAGCGCATTATTCAGCTGTTCGTCTGACACTGAATAATGATGCACACGATGGTCTCACTCCTCCTCCGTGTGCTTAAAGACATCGCCGTACTGTACGGGTGCCTTCGACACATCTCTCTCTCTCTCTCTCTCTCTCTCTCTCTCTCTCTCTCTCTCTCTCTCTCTCTCTCTCTCTCTCTCTCTCTCTCTCTCTCTCTCTCTCTCTCTCTCTCTCTCTCTCTCTCTCTCTCTCTCTCTCTCTCTCTGACTTTCTCCAGGGCTTTCGGCTTGTGCGACGTGACTGCAGATCTACATCGCTGAGAACAAAGCAATGCGAGGAACTGAGAAATGCGCGGCATGCATGCGTGTGTAGGGCTGTCAGAGGTGTGTGTGTGTGTGTGAGGGAGATCAGTGTGAGCGGATGTCAGTCAGAGAGATGTAAACCAGAGTTTGCATGCTGTAGATGTAGTATTCATCTCTCTGAGAAACAAATAATAGGCCATTCTTTGCAGAAAGCTCACCAGGAACATAATAGGGCCTTATTAAATGTGTTTCCAACACCGTTTTCAACTAAAAAACTGAAATTTTTCAATGCGTTTTGGACATTTATTTACAGGACAACTATGTTTTGGGGGCCTGAAACGACTCTGTGTAAACTACAAAAACGTGAATCTGTGAAAACGGTGACGTCATGCATGTGTGTATTATGTGTTCAGTCTATAGGCAGTGTTTCTTTACAAAGTGACATCGTTGTCATGTAAAATGAAGTCTTCTGGATTCTGTTTCTTGCGTTTAAAATGTTCTAGATTCCATTTTAATAGTTACGATAAACTTTAGTATTTAGAAAGCATGTTAATCAATTGAAATGAACTTATACAACTGAACTATTAAAATGAAGACCTTATGAAATCAGTGTTATTTTTTTACCCAAATTCAGTTTCTTTTTCTATTTGAATTCTTCTGTAGTTCATGTTTTTCCCATTTCAGTGTTTTTTGGATTCCGTAAAATTTTATCAAAAAGCCATATCTAATTAATTAAAAAAGTATACATTTGAACTAATTATTAAAAGTATATTTTAATTTATTTTATAGGGCCCTCGTTTTTGATTCCCCCCCAAATTCTGTTTTTTTTTAAATGCTTAAATGACATTTTTACAATCGAAAAGCACGTTTAAGCAATTGAATTCATAATTTTTTTTTTTACTTGCATTTTTACAATATTAGGGCCCTGTGATATATTTATATAACATTTATATTAACGGCCCTGTGATTCGTATTTTTTCTAGATTTATAAAAAAAGCACAAATTTATTTAGTATTAAAAATGGTAGAAATCAAATGAAGGCAAAAAACATCAATCTTTTAAAATGTAATCGAATGGAACAAATCCTTTTATTTTTGCCATAAGGCTCAATGATTTCCGCTACCTTAAAATTAATTTCTGAAACCTTCTGAATTTGGCAAAATGCCTTTCAATCTTAAAAACGAAGTTTCTACAGCGGTTCCTTAGGTGAAAGAACGCTCAAGATCGATATTTTGGTGGTTTTTGAGTTGCAATTTTGCTGCTTTGTCGATTAAAAAAGCTCTTGATGTTGCAGTATAGGTTCTTCAGTATTTTAGTGTTCGGGTTCTTCAAAGTCAACATGAAACAACATTCACAACCCATTTTACCTCCAAAAAGGGACGTGTTTTCATGTGAAGCTGAAGATTATAGTGTTCAATTAAAGAGATGGAGATACCAGAGCGTTTTGAAGAGGGTTTGCTCTCTCCTCGACTCACAACTTCAGAACATTATTCACGACGCAGCGCTTGGCAAGAGGGACTCGTACGCTTTCACTGAAGTGCAGAATGAAGTTTCGCTCTATCGCAGGTCGTATGAAGACTCTTTTGATGAGGGGATGCTGTGTAATAACTGCTTCTCTCTGCAGAACGGCATGCTGGGACAGCACAATAGTTTGTGTGAAAGGACTGCAGCTGCGTTCCCTTCACGGCCAAAGGCCTCGGGCCTCACGCCTGTGAAATTGCTGCAGTGTGCTCTTCATTGTGATGTACGCTCTATTATTTACAATCAATATACAATTATCCTGCCCTCCAACCGAATATCTTATTTATGTCTTATCATTTAAAGTAAATGCAGTGTGGTAAGAGCTGACGTTGTGTGTGTGGAGGGTTTTGTGCTAATGTTTACATTACTGCAGGTTCCTAAATTTTTTTTTGCCTGCTAAATCTTTGAACGAAATTGTCTTTTGATGTTCTCGACTATTTTGACTATTTTGTGAAGCCTCTCAACCTTTTTTTTGTCAAAAATGTTTATCTTGAACTTTCATCCTTTCGTCCACTGCTTTTTATATTCTAACCTAAAAAGGTTACAAAAGTAAATGTTAAATAAAATAAAAACATTAAAATATAAGAATAATTTATTATATATATATATATATACACACACACACACACACACACTGGAGTAATGATGCTGAAAATTCAGCTTTGCATCACAGAAATAAATTATATTGTAAAATATATTCAAATAGAAAAGTTATTTTAAATTGTCATAATATTTAACAATATTATTGGGTTTTATTTTGTATTTTTAATCAAATAAATGCAGCCTTGATGAGCAGAAGGGACTTATTTTAAAAACCTTTTAAAATAAACAAACACAAACTTTTGAACGGCAGTGTATGTATATTTTGAGAAGGTTCCCATCCCATCTCGTTGTTTTTTTTTTTTCAAACACTTCGACTCAACCCGACATTCAAACAGAGACTGAAAGAGAATATTGCTCCCCATATTTCAATGCTAGATCAATTTAAGAATCATTAGCATACAAATGATAAAGAATGCCATGTTTATATGAAACACAGAAGCGTGTAAAGGAAGAACGAGACTGGCCCCAACATTGAGCCCTGGGGAACCCCACACTTTAGGCAACAAGTTCCTAAAGTTATTTTTTCCTACCCAAATCCTAGGTTGAACCTTTTGGGAACATTTTTTTGTTCTTTTTTTCAGTGTTTGGGTAGTTTTTGTGTTACCCAGATCTTGGGTCAGATGTAACTACCCAGGTGTTGAGTTATTTATCGCGGGCTTTTTGCGGCCTCTTCAGGAGAGAGCAGTGCAACTCCGTCAAACTGGTGCGTGTCTTCGGTAAAATACAAGTTTTGTAGGCCTATCTATAAATTCGTTATTCTGTATATTGTTTAATTTTATACAAAGCAACATACAGGGGCGCGATGTGAGTCATCTAAACGAGTCTTGGTCTTTTCGCGTAATTGAAACGCCTGATGCCCTGCATAAAATTTTATGATTTTATTAAAAAAATAAACAGAATATAAATGCTGACTGGTCAATTACACTTATTTTTTTCTTCCAATATTTTGTTAAACGAGCTTAAATGTAGGCAATATTTTTTTCAAAACTATATAAAATATGCTATACTGTAAAATATGATAAAATTAAAGGAATTATCATGCAAAGCAGTGGTTGTGAGTATTTTTTAAGTTTAAATTATTGAAGTTAAACATTAATTCGTGTATGATGAAAAAAAGCTAGTAGGCTACTATTGTAAAAATGAATCAAATCAGTATAATGGGTTAAATAAACAACCCAACATGTGTTTTGTCCTATATTTACCCAGCCATTGGGTTAAAATTTAAAAACAACCCAAATTGTTTTTTTTTTCTAATTATTTTTTGAGTGAACCCTGAATGCTAAACCCTGCATTAGAGAAGAGTGGGACATAAGGACTATCGTACGCTAGAGTTAACAAACGTCAAGGAAAAGTGACTGTGGTCAATCTGGTGTGAGGTGTGTTGCATCAGTATATCTTGCATTGACTCCCATCTGGTCCAAGGTCAGCAGAAATGACCACTATATGCCCTCATAATGAGGTGTGTGTCGGGACGGCAAGAGCGTGGCCGCAGTCAGCAATCCGATAGCTCGATGTCTGGAGACCTTGAGGGTAAAACCCAAGGATCTCCAGTTCATCTGTTGTCGGTCTAAAAAAAGTCCCGCCCTGGTCTGTTATCGATCCGAGGCCGCGGGAGACGCTGAGGTTTAACAGGGATGTGCCGATACCCGGTGTTCTCCGCGTCAACCTGTCAGACTCACTGCGTGTCAGTTTATCAGTCAAACAGAGTGAGAATGACGGCTGTTTCTCTTTCAGTCTGTTGTCATGTTAAACGAGAAAAGAAAGGAGCAAAAGAGCAGAGCGACGGTTTGAGAGCGCAGATAATCTGTGAATATTTGACAAAATTATGTCATGATACAAACGAATCGTTAGGCTAATCAGAAATTCAAATAGATTCATTTAAATTGATTCATTTGTACGAGTCAGTTCAAAACGTCTGAAGTTACGACACGCGGATACATTTAAAATTCAATTTGATCCATTCAAATTCAGTTCGCTAATGAATCATTCAGACTGATTCGGAAACCGATTCAAAAGGTTTCCTTGCTAATCCCATTGAATATTTTAGAAAAGAGCAGTTGAACTGTACATTTACTACTGTAATTCAACATCCCCATCATGGCCAGACTCCAGACGTTGATTTCTCTTACCTCAAGAGTTAGCATTAGCCAGATAAAGTGTGGTTTCCTGAACTCAGAGATGTGATTCATCATGGCTTGCTTTGATATATCGAAGGACCTTATCCAGATTAGACAAAGATGGTCTTCAGTCCATTAGCTTAGATTAGCAGGAGCGCCACCAATTCAAACAAGAGGGAAAGTGTACGTCGCACTCGGCTGAATTATTCAAATTGGCTGTGATACAAAGACATTTTTCTTTTAAACGTTGGGAACATGAATAATTGTCTTTCCGTCGAGTCAGCGGGAAAACAGATGAACTCTGGGAAGGTAAAACAGGGATTTAGGGATGGGGATTCATGAAGAAGCTGCCTTCTGATGATCAGTGTGTGAAAACAAACAATGATTTTCCACGATGGAAGACTAGCTAAATCATCTTAAACCAGCCTGAACAAGCGAATAGCGACCAGTGAAATCTGTTATATTTCCCCCGAATTCTCTGATGTCTGTTTTAATTGTTCTGGATTTATGATTTGATTCAAATTTATTATCATGAACATGTCAAAACTCGCTAGCAAAGTGTTGAATCATGCTAACAACGTGTTAAATCATGCTAGAAACATGCTAGCAATGTGTGCTAAAGCATGCTGGCAACATGCTAAAACATGGTAGCAATGTGCTAAATCATATTAGAAACATGTTTAAAAAAAATTATATTATACCAATTCATGATATAAACTATGGATGCACGATATTTCGACCTCCATATCGGTATCGGCCGATATGTTCATTTT
Source organism: Tiaroga cobitis (assembly GCA_030578255.1). Taxonomy (NCBI): domain Eukaryota; kingdom Metazoa; phylum Chordata; class Actinopteri; order Cypriniformes; family Leuciscidae; genus Tiaroga; species Tiaroga cobitis. The sequence continues at coordinate 27,906,865 of CM060612.1, forward strand.
TAACTTTATCGTTATCGGCCAGATAAGAAAATTTGCCCGATATATAATGTATTATTTACTTCAGCTGAGACGCTTCAGATATGCACTGTTCGCCATGATGGTTTTGAATTTGTTTGAAATATGATTGGATTCAGTTATATAAATATAAAGAATTATCGGTTATTAGTATCGGCCAAAATGTTCATATCGGTGCTTCCCTATTAGAAACATGCTAACATGCTAGAAAAGTGTTAAATCATGCGAAAACGTACATGTTTAAACGTGTAAGCAATGTGTTAAATCATGCTAACAACATGCTAAAACATATTAGGAGTGTGTTAAATAATACTAGAAACATGCTAGTATTATGCTAATTAATGCTAGAAACAATCTAACAATGTTAAAACATGCTAACAAATTAATTCTTTCTAGAAACATGTTTAAACATGTTAACAAACCTTAACATCTCTTTGTCTGTCTGTTTTTCTGAAAGACTTTATTGCCTTTAAGTTTTAAACTTTAAACCCCAAACTACTGAAAACCTTCAAACTTCAAGCTTTTAAAACTTCAATCTTTCTCAGGCCAACGTCAAAGTTTGTCTCGATGTACTTTATCTAGTTTATTTTTTTATTATTCTATACATTAGCCTACTGTGTCTTTTAACCTTTCTGGTTTTATGATTTTATACAAAATATTATAAAAAAAACGGTGGTAATCAAATGATGGCATAAAAAAATGACAATTTATTTAGTCTTTTAAAATGTAATCACTTAAAATTTAAAACGTGGACTTTTTTTCTTTTTAAATATTGCTTAGAAATATTATTATTATTACTTTGAAAATACATTTTAAGTATAGCCTAATATATTTCTGTCACAATATCAAGTCAAACAGAACTTTTATTTTGACGGGTTGTCTTTGTGGTTTATTATTCACAGAAACTAGTGTCGATTCAGCCCAACAAACCGCATTAGTCTAAACATTTAGATGAAGAGAGGTTTTTGCCAATATTTTCTTCACATTGTACAGTATCATTACCAGCTCATACATCCATGCTGAAAACACACGCGGGCAGTGACCAGTGCTTTTCCGGTCAGGGTATATTCTGGCAAACCGTTTGCCAATCACGTCTAGCATGTGCATTCCTTTATGTGTGAGTCTGGTACGAGTTTATAAATTATCTACTGTCAACGACGCTGTTTGACCGTAGCTTAGACTACAACAAAAATATTAAGTGACAACCATGTTTCAGTAACGATATTTTGATGAACTTACGAATCAACTTAGATGAAGTTACTGTCAAAATCATAGACTGTTAAAAATTGGTCAAAATAGACGCGTATAGCACTCAATTCACATCGTTTCAAAGCAGCTTTACAAAGTAAGTTTGTAAGCTTTAATATTGAGCAGTTTTATTATAGCTAGACGACGATATCACAAAATATATTGCTGATAAATGATACACTGATTGTGAGTTAGGCAGCCTATAGCTATAATATTAATTTACCCGATAAATCAGTGCCGCTTTTAGTGGGCAATGAGCATGACTGCATGAAATGGCATAAGGAGAGATATCTTATAGGCTGAGACAATATTTTTCCGCACGCCGTGCAGGGCTCCGTAATTTTATATAATTTATGCTTCTACTTTTAGATTAGGATCTGTGAATAAACAACTTATTTTACATAAATGATGTAATAATTCACTGTATTTCAGTAAAACATCGGATAAATCCGAAAGTGTGATTTATTTTATTTTAAAGTCCCCATGAATTCAAAATTGACCGTACTTTGTTTGCCTAAATTGATCGTTTTGTGGTGAACAATTCATCCATGCAAGTCAATCCTCACCAAAAATTTTTTTGGCTTTGTAATCTTTAATCAAAATCTGAAATGTCCCCTCCCCTCTGCATTGGAGGACCTTCCCTGATGACGTAGGTTTGACTTGTTGGGTGTCTGCTTAACATCCGTAACCACGCCCCTCCAACTGACAGTAGACAGGGGGAATGAAAACACCTACTTTTCTAGATCCAATCAGGTGCTAGTTGGAAAAAAGCCACGCCCACTATTTTGCCTCATTTAGTATTCCGTTTCTCTCGGAAATGCGTCACAACACTGGAGAAAAGTCGTTTGCAACTTCCGGTTCACGGGGACTTTAAAGCAAAACCACGGTGACAAATAAGACAATACACTCAAAAAAATAACTCTTTGAATGAACATAAAAAAATCATTGAAAGGATTTCCATATGATTAACTTGCTTTATTTCAGCATTATGCAATTCTGTTAATCCAATTTAATGTACTTACGTTGGGTCAACTTAATGTATTAAGGTTGATTCAACTTATTTACTATGGTTGGGCACAGCTTATTTTAATATTGTCAGCGAATTTAAAAAGGCTCCCTGATATGATTCAGGTATTCAAATTCATATATTCATTCATCCAATGCAATATAATTTATTTTAGTGACCATTAATACATTTCTAGACGACCGCCAACTATTGGCTACCAATGGCACTTTTTAGCATCTTAAATGATAAGATTTCCATGCTTTATCAATCTAAGCATTTGCTGTGAGTATTGCTGAATCAGTTTTCAACCTAACCAAATGCTCCACTCTTCTCCACAATGATAACCCGCTGTAATTGAAATGGTGTAATTGCAATGTAATTGAACATTAAACACAATTACGCACTATCAAGTCTTCCCCCCTTCTCATTTTCTCAAAAAAAACAACAACATAAAATAACACTTTATTTTAACATTTATTCTCTCTTAATTCAACCATATGCAAAGCATGCTGGGAACTAACAAGCACCGCCCAGTTTCAGTTAATGCAACACAAATCAATCATGTAATCCAGCACAAGCGGATTAAGTAAACTTAAATGTTACATATTTAAGCAGATTGAACACAATTAAATTAAGTTCGGGCAAAATGGCAGTTGGCTCGCACTATACTGCCACCCTCTGGATGTAGGAATTGTTAACTTAACATAAATGGTTTGTGTTTAGGCAACGCGTTAGGATTTTGTACTGTTAAGTTGAGACATAATTACGTGGACCTTAATAGAAAAAAACATTTCAAGTCAAAAAACACAATTATTATAAGTAAACTAAATATAAATATATTATGTAAAGTGCACAACCTTTCTCGTTCATTTTTTTGAGTGTAGGTTAACAAATAGAATACAAGCCCCCTGGCCACTGGGTTTTGTGCGTACAATGGGAATAAAAACCGCGCAGTGCTAAAATGTAAATACATATATATTCAATAGCATATTTCAGCAATAGGCCTACATGTTCATATCACTTCTTACTGGGTATTTTATTTATTTTATTATATTATTAATATACCTGTTTGCCTGAACTTTAACTTTGAAATGTTTTAACTGATGCCCCGCCTCTTACTTCTCAAACCTCTTACTTTATGCTGTTCTATGGTATCGTGCTGGGAAAACAGAAAATAGCATTGTGCTTTGCGAGTTACCCATCGCTTGTTGGTAATTGGCGTGTAGCACTGCTTGCTTTGCTGATTGCTAGACGTGATTAGCAAACGGTTTGCCAGAATATACCCTGACCTTTTCCGCATGTATTTTTCCGTGTATCCGACGCAAGACATCAATGCGGACTCCGTGAAATAATCCATACCATCTGGAGCTCTTCCTTTTCTCCTCGGATGAGCAGCGAATCGATGTTCTTGCCGGGAGGTCGAGACGTGGCGAGAGCTAGCGCTGTAACTCATGTCCTCCGCAGCGGCTCCCAGAATGCCTTTGTTTCGGCTGAGCGGGAATCCTTCTAGTGTCAATGTTTGAGCTCTGAACCAAGACTTGAAGGTTCAATATTATGGGCGAGATTCATGCATGCGTCGGGTGAAATTACTAGCTTGTTAAATTCCATAACTCTCTAATGTCTCCAGATTAAATCAAAAACATACACAGAGGATTTTAAAAAAAATGGATGCGGGAACACAAAAGCAGATGTTTCGGAGAACGTTCAAGCACAAAAATGTCCTGAAATCTCACTTGCATGTGCGCAGACACGTGACGGGGTTTGACACCAGTGATGCGACCGCTATTGGTTCTTGCATGTCACATGACTGATTGTGAAGCGGGAAATTTGAATATGCAAAAGCAGGGATTTTTTTCAACTAAGAACAGAAAACCTTTTATGCATTTTGGCCGTTCATTTACGCGACAACAGCGTTTTGCGGGCCTGAAAACACAAACTTTTACAAACAGGTTTTTAAAGTGCACGTTTTTGACAATTATACCGTTAAAACGTGAATTTGTGAAAACCGTGACGTCATCCGTTTTATGTAGCAGCAGCATGAGAATCCATCTGTAAAATCACGTCTGACTGAATATGAAAGTTAATTTTTCCCTGTCGCAGCTGCATAAGTCGAATAATAAGCCGGAGCCGTTGGCAGTGACAGTGAGGCCATTACAGTGATGCATCCATGTATAACTCACACGTGTCGAGCATAGACTGTGTGTCCAGGCTGTTTGCGTGGCACAGATGTGATTAAGCTGGAGTGAAATGTTGCCGTCTGAAAATTCTTTGAAACGTACGTACGTGTCTACAAACACTCACTGTGTGACGAGAACCGGGACTCTCGCGCTTTTCAAATGTAGGAAATGTTGAGCTGTTGTACAATACTTGGTTTTATGGTTAACGACACAGACGAACGACATCAATCAATTTAAAAAAAAATCGTAAATAAATTTAGAATAAATCGTTAGAAGGATTTTTTTTTTCCTGCTGATGAACGATAAAAACATTGACAGCCAATCAAAATCTATCCCGCTTTACCTCATCCTTCCCTCGGGTCCAAGACTCATGACTTTTGTCGCACTTGAAAGAATGCAAGGAATGTGCTTCTAAATTACTATTTATTTATTGATTAAATCTAGTAATTTAAAGGTAAATAAAAAATAACAAAAAATGCATTAAAAATAGAAAAAAAAATTATAAAAATTAAATAAAAGATGCTTTCTGAGAAAAAAGAAAAAAAAAGTATAATTTTTGTGCTTCGGGTCAGTTTGACCCGCGAGGGAAATAAAGAGCTCGAGCATTTAAAGATGACAAAAGTGCATGCTTGATTTTCCTTTTAATCACACGAAGATTGTTTGCTAGTAAAAATCCCTATGCTCTCGAGTAAGACTGTTTGTGTGGCTCGACCAATGGGAAGCTGTAAATACAGACATCACTGCTGCTTATTAGGACGTCCATGGCAAGATGGGGAATTTGGAAAGAAAGCCAATATGTCTCTGCGCTCTGGCATTTGACATTGGGTAACTTCATTTGACCGGCCAGCAGAAAGGGCAGGAGGACTGAAGACGCTCGACCAATTACAGCTCATTGGATTAAGCGCTGTCCTCACTCCCAGTGACGCTCTTCTTGGTGTCATCATCAAATTAAAGGGCATCGTCGAGGGTCGAGATGAAAGTCAGCATGGGAACAGAGAGGATTATGGGAAGTTGATGCATGCATCATATGCGTTGACAATGTAATTGTGTGCGTTTCTGTGTAGGCTACGTGTAAATAACGATTTGAACAATTTAATATGTGAAACTTCAACAATCAGTATAGTTTGCGTGAAAAGCATGCTGAGGTATGAGACGTGATGCGAGAAGAACATAAACAAACACCTACCTTGTTTTTTTGTTGTTTATTTATTTATTTCAACAGGGACAATGTGTAAAAAAACATTAAAGATGCTTTGCACCAGATTTAGTTTAAAGTCCCTGTACAGTCAAAATTAAGTATGTGTTCTGAGTTTGTCACACAGAAAAATGTGTTATTAGCCACCCAGCCAAATTTGAATGATAAAAAAGCAGGCAAGTACATCAAATAAGCTATCAAAATCTTGAAAAAATGAGCATTATTCTCTGCTCTCAAAACGCTGGGGGCGTGTCCGTTGTGGGGGCGTGTCCGCTGGCTGCGCTGAAACCACGCCCACTCGCGGGAAAGCTGCCGACGGTGATATTAGGTGAAACTGCTTTCGGGACGGGGAGATGAAGGCCGAGGCGGGAGATAGTCGTTTCGGCCCCGTTCACCAGTAACAGCGGATTATCAGTGAATCCCAGTTGTCTCAGACGACAGTTTATAAAACTATCCCGTGTAAAATGATCACTACAGAGGCGGGTGTTGGCGGTGATCCTCAGCTCTCCATCAAGGTGGCTCTTCACAAAATTAATCCACCTCTTCTTGATGTGATCGTTTTTAGGAAATTTAAATAAAGACACCGATCTGTTTTGTACGTGATCGCATCCAGGTAGTGGTCTACGCATTTCCGTGTCGAAGGCATAGCTAGCTAGCAAACTGTAGGCTGTAGTAACTAATAGTACTGACAGTAACTTGCGATTGAGCGGCGAACTGATGCGAATGTGATCTATTGTTAGGGGAGGGGCCAGCCTCAGTGCGTCATCAAGTAGGGGCGTGTCCAGGAGCTCAGGGGCTCCAGTGCATCATCAAGTAGGGGCGTGTCCAGGAGCTCAGGGGCTCCAGTGCGTCATCAAGTAGGGGCGTGTCCAAGAGCTCAGGGGCTCCAGTGCGTTGTCAAGTAGGGGCGTGTCCAGGAGCTCAGGGGCTCCAGTGCGTCATCAAGTAGGGGCGTGTCCAGGAGCTCAGGGGCTCCAGTGCGTCATCAAGTAGGGGCGTGTCCAGGAGCTCAGGGGCTCCAGTGCGTCATCAAGTAGGGGCGTGTCCAGGAGCTCAGGGGCTCCAGTGCATCATCAAGTAGGGGCGTGTCCAGGAGCTCAGGGGCTCCAGTGCGTCATCAAGTAGGGGCGTGTCCAGGAGCTCAGGGGCTCCAGTATGTCATCAAGTAGGGGCGTATCCAGGAGCTCAGGGGCTCCAGTGCGTCATCAAGTAGGGGCGTGTCCAGGAGCTCAGGGGCTCCAGTGAGTCATCAAGTAGGGGCGTGTCCAGGAGCTCAGGGGCTCCAGTGCATCATCAAGTAGGGGCGTGTCCAGGAGCTCAGGGGCTCCAGTGCGTCATCAAGTAGGGGCGTGTCCAGGAGCTCAGGGGCTCCAGTGCGTCATCAAGTAGGGGCGTGTCCACGAGCTCAGGGGCTCCAGTGCGACATCAAGTAGGGGCGTGTCCACGAGCTCAGGGGCTCCAGTGCGACATCAAGTAGGGGCGTGTCCACGAGCTCAGGGGCTCCAGTTCGACATCAAGTAGGGGCGTGTCCAGGAGCTCAGGGGCTCCAGTGCATCAAGTAGGGGCGTGTCCAGGAGCTCAGGGGCTCCAGTGCGTCATCAAGTAGGGGCGTGTCCACGAGCTCAGGGGCTCCAGTGCGACATCAAGTAGGGGCGTGTCCACGAGCTCAGGGGCTCCAGTGCGTCATCAAGTAGGGGCGTGTCCAGGAGCTCAGGGGCTCCAGTGCGTCATCAAGTAGGGGCGTGTCCACGAGCTCAGGGGCTCCAGTGCGTCATCAAGTAGGGGCGTGTCCACGAGCTCAGGGGCTCCAGTGCGTCATCAAGTAGGGGCGTGTCCAGGAGCTCAGGGGCTCCAGTGTGTCATCAAGTAGGGGCGTGTCCAGGAGCTCAGGGGCTCCAGTGCGTCATCGAGCCCTGTTTTAGCCCCGCTCAAAAAATCCGGAAAATAGCAATGGTGCAAAACTGTTTAACGGTCTAACTCCACAATTCAGTAATTCACAGTTCGCAGTCTTTGTAATATGTTTTAGCAATACATTTCTAATATTTATAATGGGTTTAGAATTTTTTTTTTGAATTGCCTTTACAGGGACATTAAGCTAGTTTCCATCTGTATGTCACTTCTTTTTAAAGAATATCCTATTGTGTGTAATTTCCAGGTGAACTATAATTTTGTCAATTATGCAGAAAAAAAGGATTTGTTATTTTTTTTAATAATGTTAAAAATGGTTAAATATGATTTATAATTTTCAGCATGTTTTGATTTAAATAGATTTTTTTTGTTGAAAATATATTGAACGTTTTTGTCATCATTTTGAATCATTTGCAGTTAAATTAAAATAAAAAAATAAAATAAATATATATAAAAAAATAATAAAAAAAATTATCTGAAATCAAAATATGCAAAAAGATAAACTATGCAAAAAAGTGAAAATATATGTAATATCTTAAATATCGTTTTAAACTGAAGTCATATTATTGTGTTAAATATAATTTAACTTGAAATAAATTTTCACTTTTTTCATAATTTGATTTCAGATAAATATTTAAAATGAAAGATTTTGTAATATTTAGTCAGAGTAAATTGATTAAAAGTGAAGTAAAATTTTGTAAAATATCATATTGTCAAATTATTATTAAAATATATATATATATATATATATATATATATATATATATATATATATATATATATATATATATATATATATATATTTAACTAAAATAATTGGAACATTTTTTACTGAAATCACTTTTTTTTTTTTTTTGTGCCGCCCCAAACTGAATTAATATATTCGGATTCTAGCCTTTACGGTTAAAACAATCACATGCCGTTAAATTGCTACCTAAAGAGTTTCAAATTCAGCAAGAGTTGATTTAACATGTTTTTCTTTCCCCTTCATGTTCCCGTTGTGACCTCGTGCTCGTGTTGAACAGCTTCAGTGGACAGATCTTTAATAACTGTGAAAATGAAAGCGGATGATTAGGGCAGGAGGATTGGCACCGCTTTCCTCGACAGAATAATGGAATAATAACTCTACAGGTACTAATCTTTCCGGAGGGTCGAAGGCTATCAGCAGTGTCCCCGCAGAGCCTTCATTGACCGTGCAACCACTGTCAGGTGACCGCTAATCCCTTCAGTGAACGTCCCGCTATTGTGACCACGTCCTTCCAGTCGCCCATCATTGTGGAGATCAGAACGGAGAGCGCTTGGCAAACTCAAGAGGGCAAATTAAACGTTTTCTCAGGAGTCACTTACCTTTGAGCAGGGAATAATCAACGTTTGATGGTGTTGCGTGAGATAGTAGAGGGCTAAAAGGGCTAGTTTGCTAGTTAACTGTCGATTAGCATGCAGAAACATAGGCTAGTGGGTAAAATAGGTAGTTGGCTGGTTCTCACGTCAGTTTTCTTTTATAAATGCTCTCGGTTAGCATACAGAAGCATAATGGTTCAATGGTCAATTCACTGTAGAAATACTGTCGATTAGCATGCAGAAACAAGGGCTAGTGGTTAACATGGTTAGTCTGCTAATTAACAAGTGTGTTTCCCTTACAAATACTGTCGGTTAGCAAACAGGAACATAAGCTAATGGTTAGTTGGCCAGTTCACAGTAGAAATACTGTCGATTAGCATGCAGAAACAGGCTAGCGGTTAAAACTGCTAGTTGGCTGGTTCTCGAGTCAGTTTTTTTTTTTATAAATGCTGTCGGTTAGCATACAGAAATATAATGGTTAGTTGGCCAATTCACTGTAGAAATACTGTCGATTAGCATGCAGAAACAGGGGCTAGTGGTTAACATGGTTAGTCTGCTAATTAACAAGTGTGTTTCCCTTACAAATACTGTCGGTTAACAAACAGAAACATAAGCTAATGGTTAGTTAGCCAGTTCACAGTAGAAATACTGTCGATTAGCATGTAGAAACAGGCTAGCGGCTAAAACCGCTAGCTGGCTGGTTCTCAAGTCAGTTTTCTTTATGAATGCAGTCGGTTAGCATACAGAAATAATGGTTAGTTTGCCAATTCACAGTAGAAATATTGTCGTTAGCATACAGAAACGAAGGCTAGTGGTTAAAATGGCTAGTTAACAAGTGTGTTTTCTTCAGAAATACTGTCGGTTAGCATGCAGTAACAAGCTAATGGCTAAAACGGTTAGTTTGGTAGTTTACAAGTGCGTTTCCTTCTAAGGGGCCGTTTATACAACACCGTTTTCAACTAAAAACTGAAAACTTTCTGCCACTTGGTTGTTCACTTACATGACATTCACTTAAACTTGGGGGCCATAAAACATAAACTTTTGAAAAAGGGATTTAAAGTGCACATTTTTGCTAAAGGTTCAAACGGTTGGTTTGCCAGTTTACATGCCAGTTTTCTTATACTGTTGGTCAGCATACAGAAAAATAAGCTAACGGTTAAAATGGCTAGTTTACAAGTCAGTTTTCTGTAGAAATACTGTTATAAGCATACAGAAACACAAGCTAATGTCTAGTTTGCTTAATTACAAGTTACGTTTTGGGGTGTAAACACTCAATAATGGACAAATCTATTTCTTTTACAAATATTGTTCATAAGCTAACTTCATAAGATCGATATCCTCTCAATTAGCCTACATAGAAAAAATTTCAACAAAAAATAAGATTTTGATATTGCAGAACATTTCTGTTCTCTCTTCATACGGCAGAAATCATAAGAGTAGTACTGTATGTTAATCCTAACTTAATCATATGTATTCAGAGTTTGACATTGCCTGAACAAACTTTTATATTAGCGTTTCGTTTCATATTTTAGCTCGCGCTCACATTCGAGGTTTTCAATTGACCTCCTCGTCGTTTTGTGTCTGGTTCTAATATTTCTCCTCTTTTAAGCTTTGTCTCTCTGACACGTAATAAATTAGCGCGCGTCTTAGCTCTGTGCTTTTGGGTGGCTTCCGCTCGCTACGCCTGAGTGCGTTTTGGCTTCCTGACCCTGGATTATCTTCTGGTTATTATTGGCACAACTCTCAGTCTGTCTCTCCTTCCATAATCACACCTCAAGACTCCCCCACCTTAATGCTAGCAAGAAAACCTTATTAACATCATCTCACAGTCAATTAACCTGTCACATGTGACTTAGCCGCCTTTACCCACAATGCAGTGCTTCAGTCTATTAATAAACCGCTAACTCCTGAGCAGAAGTTGCTGTTAAAACTGTTAAGACTCTTCACAAAAAAGCACCTGGAATGTATTTGACACTCCTCATCCACTTCTTCTCGCGCTAGTCTCTATGCTTCATCTCCTCTGTTGTGTTTAGAGATGCTAGCGCATGACAGGCAGGGTAAATGGGTCTGGATGAGCTGAATTTCCTTCAAGACCTGTGATATTGTCGCACAGAACAACACGCTAACGCTAACAGAGCATCTGCGATTAATGTGACTCATTCTGTGAATAAACTAAGGAAAGAAATAAAAGGGGTTGCTACTTTTAGACACTTTGCTTTTTCACAGCACTTTTTTTTCACAGTTTCACAACATTGCAGTTTGTTAGCTGTTAGCTTATGTCGCAGAACAGTTTAAACCAGTCTAAGGTTGTTTGCTGGTCTAGCTGGTATCTTAGCTGCCGCATTTTGCTCATTTTGACAAGAAGCACATTAGAAGTAGACATGTAATCAACTCTTTGAAAGTGTGGACTTTTTATATATATATATATATATATATATATATATATATTTATATATATTTATATATACTGTATATATAACATTTTATTTTTTGTCCGGATACAGTACAACATTAACACGTTTGTGGAATGTTTTGTTTACGTTTCACTGCTGAGAAAAAAAAGGTTTAAACCAGTCTAAGTTGGTTTGATGACCATTGCTGGTCTAGCGGTTATTTTTCTGGCTCATTTTGACAACCTTTCCGCAACCAAAATGCAATGAATGTTACAGTACAGCGTTGTGGAAACGTTCTAGGACATTTCAAGAAACTACACCAAATTTTTATACGATACTAACAAGCATGCACCATTTGTGGAACATTTTGTTAATTTTTTCTATTGGGGGATATAGGCAAGGCAAGTTTATTTATAGCACATTTCATACATAAGGGAAATTCGAAGTGCTTTATAGAAGAAATTAAAATAATCAAAAAGAAATAAGAATAATTAAAACAGTTTAGAATAAAAAATAAAATATAGGCCTAAGTTTATACCAGGTTTGAAGCTGGCTTAAAGGATTCAAATTTCCTGATAATTTACTCATACAAGATGTTCATGTCTTTCTTTCTTCAGTGGAAAAGAAATGAAGGTTTTTGAGGAAAACACTCCAGGATTTTCTCCAGATAGTGACTTCAATGGGGTCCAACGGGTCGAAGGTCCAGATGTGAGTTTCAGTGCAGCTTCAAAGTCTCGACACGATCCAGCCGAGGAATAATAAGAGTCTTATAGACAAACCATCGCTCATAAAAAATATATATACTTTTTTAGTTGGTATTTATTTGGCTAATTGGCACACTGTGATGGTTTTGCTAACCTAACTGCAAACAAAATGTAATGTTAATGTTGTAGAAAAGTTGCATCACTCCTTGGAGTCCTTGCAACATCGATCAGTTATAAGACGCACAACCAATGACGTAAACCCGTTGTTGAGGAAAGTCAGCATGACTTTACAGTAACGTAACAGTGCTAAAAACAAGCGAGTACACTTTCTGCTGTTAGACTTATGCTTACATCGGCTTCTCTCAGTGTTTGGCTGTGCTGAATGGGCTTTTATCCTCCTCCGGTGAGAGCGTGGGCCCCGATGCTTCACCATTGTGCGTTTCCTTGCCGATTTATTCCTGGAAATTATTGAGATTGTACAAAGAGGTAGTGCTCTTATAAAGCAAGTCCTTGTGTTTATACAGCGCGGGCCGCTCGTCACACTCGACAGTCGGGAAACACTCCAGTTAATCCCGTCAATGACAGGAGTCGTCACCCGCGCCGTACGGCAATGACACGGCGGTAAACACGCGCCAATCAACGGCTCGCTCGCGGACCGGCACTGTAGCGGGAGCGAGCAAAAGACATCATCTGCACACTCGTTCTTCATTTCATGAGCTGATTTATCTTTAAACATGACAGTAGGACACTCATAGCTGAACACACAATTGCAATCGCTATTAACAACGGTTAAAAACATCTTATTAGTACTTAGAAATCCGGTCACTTCCCGTGTTGTTTACCATTAGGTCCGTAGCATATGCCGAAAGTATGGTCTGATATCAAGAACTTCATTCATTCGAGAGATTTGTTCAGAGATGCTGATTCGTCCAGTAATAAAACAAGTGAAAAACTTATTGACTCATTCATTTAAACCAATTAAAAAAAAAACATTCAGATTAAACATTTTAAATAGACTGCAGTCAATTAATACTTTGTCAGAATCTCTAGTAAATTAAATGTTATTTTGTTTAGTTTGCCTGTTTGGAAGTTTTAGTGCATGGCTTTGGTTCAGATGTTTGGACATTTTTAGTGCATTGTTGGTTTTAAGCATTTTGTTAGATTGTTTTTGCACTTTGCTATGATGTTTTTAGTTTAATGGTAGGCCTATTGCTGAGATACTTGTTTTTATTTCTTTATTTTATATTTTTTATGTTTTTTTTAAGCATGCTGCAAGGTTGTTCTGCATGTTTTTTGCTCTGCTGTTGAGTTGATGAAAAGGTTTTTTATGAACTAGTTATTTATACAACTTTTGAGTGCAGTAAACACAAAAATGCTATTTTATTGCAAGCTTAAGTGTTTATTCAAATATATGCACTTGCTTTTTTACACGTATAGCCATGTAAAATACATATTGACGTACAATGCGCATTGGTTGACCTTAATAAAAACCTGTCTGCGAGTCTTGGTTCAGAAGTTGGCAAGGCTGCTCTCTTAAGCATTCATAATTTGTTGCTTTTTCACTCTTAACAAAATCCGTCACGCATAACATCCACCCTGTCAAATGAATTACACAGAAAAGTTATTATATTTATATTTTTTCTACAGGTCATATAGGCCCATTTTGACTCTTGAATGCTGATGAGAGCAGGACAGAACCTTAAACATTTCTCTTTCCTGCTTGAAATGACACACACTCTTCGGAAACGCACTGAAAAAAGATTCGTTCAGAAATGCTGATTCATAATGAAACGAGTGAAGTAGCCTATTTATGAGTGAGTAAATTTTTTTTATTATTCATTCAGATTAAACATTTTAAACTGCAGTCAATTAACATTTAGTCAGAATCTCTAGTAAATGACCTGTTATTTCGTTTAGTTGTTCATTACAGAAATATTGTGAGAATCAGGATTTTCAGTGTATCCAGAATCGCGCTCGTTTTAGTGCATCGCTTTATGGTTCAGATGTTTGGACATATTTAGTGCATTGCTGGTTTTTATGGAAGCTTGTTTCCGCCACAGAATGAAAAATAAAAAAGGTAATTGCGACTTTTTATCTCACAATTCTGACTTTTTTCTCACAATTGCGAGATATAAAGTCAGAATTGCGTGATATAAAGTCAGAATTGATTGATATAAAGTCGCAATTGCGTGTTATAAAGTCAGAATTGTAAGATATAAACTATTCTGAGGGGACAAAAGCTAGTCTTTTTTTCCCTTAGATTTGGCCTGATAACTCGCAATTGCGAGTTTATGTCTCACAATTTTGAGAAAAGATGTCAGAATTTCGAGATGTAAACTCCCAATTGTGAGAAAAAAAGTCAGAATTGTGAGATAAAAAGTCTCAATTCTCTTTTTTTCTCGCAAGTGCGACTTTATTTATCATAATTGCGACTTTATTTCTCAGAATTGCGACTTTATATCTTGCAATTGCCACTTTATTTCTCAGAATTGCGACTTTATATCTCGCAATTGCGACTATTTCTCAGAATTGCGACTTTATATCTCGCAATTGCGTCTTTATTTCTCAGAATTGCGATTTTATATCTCGCAATTGCGACTATTTCTCACAATTCTGGCTTCATATCTCGCAATTGTGAGATAAAAAGTCGCTATTATTATTATTTTTTATTCAGTGGCGGAAACAAGCTTCCATAGGTTTTTATCATTTTGTTAGATTTTTTTTTTTTTTTTTTGCACTTTGCTATGAGGTTTCTAGATTTTTAGTTTTTAGTTTAATGGTATTTGTTTTAAAAGTTATTGCATCTTTTCTACAGTTCACATTTGTTGACTTGAATGCTGATGAGAGCAGGACAGAACCTAACATTTCTCTTTCCAGCTTGACATGGCACACTCACTCTTTGGAAAAATGTACCGAAAAACTGTTTTGGAACCGAAAATGCGTCTGTTTCCCAGAATGCCTCTGGAGACGAGGCCTGTGATGTGAGATGCTTTGAGGTTGCAGACGGGTGAAGCTAAACCTCTTCTGTGTAAATCAAGGCCGTTCCCCCGTCCCGGAGCCGATGATGAGGCTGTTCTGTCAGCTCACCCTCGCCACTGGATCTGTGTCGAAACTCTGCAGATTCATCGACGGCTGATCAAAGCCCGCGCGCCCGTGACACTTTCATCTCCGACTCCACATCTTTCTTTGTTTTCGCTTGTCATTTCACAATGTTGCTTTCAAAGAAATATAATCATTATTTATCAGAGGAATATTTTTGATTTGTTTTGACTGGAGAATAACGACCCTGCCGTACGTGGCAGTAATTGACTCGCATGTCTGCGATTCGTTTGGTTATTCAGTCAGAGCAACAATTAAAGTGGATCTCTGGGAAAGTTTGGTGCAACTCTTCAAATCTAAAGGACTTTGGAGTTGTTTCAGTGAATGCTCATTTGCAGAAACAAAAGTGCATGAATGCCTGGAAAAGACTTGCCACTGTTTAAAGCCTAAACAGTTCCTGTTTTACCGTTAAACGGATCAGTTGCACACGAACATTATTTGCTGTTTTAAATGATTTCACACCTTGAATCATGTTTTTTTGAGTGTGTTGGATATTTTAATAACTTTATGATGTATTTTTTTATTAGATTTTTTTTAATCTTTCATTAATAGATTTTTTAAATAATTAAAATCTTTACTATGTATAAACTGCAACAGTATTTTAACCGTTTTAGCGCATTGCTGCATGGTTTAGATTTTATTTATATATATATATATATATATATATTTTTAGCATGTTTCAATGCATTTAAGATGTTGTGAAGTTTTTTTTTTTTGTGACGAGTATTGTTGCCTGGTTATCAGCATGTCACTAAAAACCACCAAAACACTGCAACCATGCATCACAACACCTCAAATAGATTTTTGTGCATAGCTTTGCAGTGTCGAGGGTGTTCTGGGCGCTTGCTGAAACATGCATGCATTGAAACGCTGCAGGATAATGCACGCGCTGAGCTTTAATGCTTACTGTGAGGGGTTTGTTCAAACCTAAAGCAAACACATGCTATATTCATTGTTTTTTCCAATATGCTGAAAATACCTCAAAAGTCAAAACCACATGCTGCTTCCATAGCAACCATGGCATTGCTGTCCATGCATCTTTAGATATCCTGTGTTGAACATGTGGAGAACAAGATGTGCTGCAGAAAGTCATTCAATGCAAACATATTGACGTTTAATGTGCGCATTGGCAGTGTTTGAGAAGGCGGCCTGACTTTGAGCTAATCTACAGCAAATCCCCGGCCAATACGCATTACAGAAATCACATCCTACACGAATCAGTCCGTCAGCGAACTGTAAGTGGGGGCTGTTATGGGTTTAACGCAAGGAACAAAATATTTTCCGGATTATCCTCATTACAGCCTGATCAGTCCTCCGTAGCAATTAGCGTTTCACTGCTTCATCCGACTATCGCTAGCGTCGCGCTCACAGGCCTTCGGGCTCTCCAGCACTCGCTATTTGTCTGTTTATTTACATTGTGTGTCTTCTGTCAATCCATGGAAAAACTTCAATTGCGTGAAGTATGGAAAATATTGATATGTTTCAGCCTTAAGACAATATTTGATAATTATCTCAGTGTTAATTGAGAATTGTTAATGACTTGTTTTGCATTCAGAGGAACCATAGTTTCAGAGTAGATTCACAGTTTAATGCAGTTAGTAAAGTGCTGTCAAAATCTCCAATTTTCATAAAAAATTTTCTTGCAGTGCTGATATAAATGAATAGAATCAGAGTTTGACGCAGTAGGTTCAATGAATCGACTAATCGACCCGACGAAGCAACTAATCGACTCACCGAAGCAACTAATCGATCAACTAAAGCGACGAATCGATTAACTGTATCAACTAATCGATTTACTAAATCGACTAATTGATTCATTGAACCGACTCATGTATTCATCGAATCGACTAATTGATTAATTGAATCGACTCATGTATTCATCGAATCGACTAATTGATTCATTGAATCGTCTCATTGATTCTTTGAAATCTAGGCTGCGTTGGAAATCCCATACTTGTTAGTAGGTAATTATTTTGAGTAAGTAATGACTTTACGGTATGAATGTGTGTGGTATGAATGTAATCTCGACGTACTCGCCATGCTGTCATTTGTCGCTTCACGTCCATTCACAAATGTTCACAAAAAATGCCATCAAAATGAACAAACATGTTCCCTAAATAATGTATGAGGGGGAAAAATGCCCCAATGAGTTCCTAATTTTGCAATTGTGCTGTTTTGCCCGAGAAGCATACTGCCAATTTGATATTGATACTATAGAAAAGTTAAATAAACAAGAAGTTAAAAGTAAGTAACGTTTCATTCCTGAAAGATTCGTTTCTGAACAAAATGATTCAATGACTCCCCCTACTGGTGTGCAAGTCATTCTCTCCTCTGCTGTGCGTGTTTGTAAGTGTTTAATATTCATAATTTATTGCTTGCAAAAATACCAAATTTTTTTGAAATAGTATTACTTGTTGCATTACGATTGCAAGTATCACTACAGAATGTTCTATGCAATCTTTTTAAAGGGTGTTCTCAGAGATTGTTTGTTATGCTCCATGGCGTTGATGTGTTTTATAAATGATGTTTTCACCGTATGCACACCTCAGAATCTCTTGCCAGAAGAAGTAGGTCATCCGAGTACTCCTTGCCCACTGTGAATTAAAACATTACTTTTGTCACATACTGTTTTTCTCCCACTATGTAGAAGGGAAGTATGTGATTTCGGACACAGCTCTACTCAGTGAGTCACTGAATCAATTCATTGATTCACTCGGTAGGCTCACTAATTCACTTAATCGACTCACATTCTTTCACTAATTTGACTCATTGGTTCACTTAATCAGTTGGTCAATTGCCTACTGTGAATTTAAACATACTTCTTTTGTCACATACTGTTTTTGGCCTACTATTTAGTAGGGAAATATGTGATTTTGGACATAGCCCTACTCACTGATTCACTGAATCGACTCACCCCTTCACTAATTTCCTGTAGCTCAAACAGGAGAGCGTTGGTGTTTGCAACGTCAAGGTCATGGGTTCGATAAGAATGTAAATGTGTACCTTGAAATGCAATGTAAGTCGCTTTGGATAAAAGCGTCTGCTAAATGCATAAATGTAATTGTAATTTGACTCAGTGATTCACTGAATCAACTGGTCTATTCATGGAATCTGACCATTTGAACTGATTCACTGAAACTCTTTTTTTTTTTTTTTTTTTTTTTTTTGCTGATGTTTTTTGAAGTGTGAGTGTGTTCACTGCTTCTTCTGTTAGCTTTTTTCCAAAGTCCTGTTGTGGGAAACGCAAAATATACTATGCTTATGCTCAGGTTCCGGTTTAGCGCTCAGCTAATTCACTCATTGCGACTCATTTGCACTACTACACCACATGCTGAAACAAGTGTCTATAAATATGAGTGTACTTCAAGAGGAGGAGGAGGAAGAAGATGATGAAGACGAGGAACAATGTGTCCCCACAGCATTACTCACTCTGTCAGCTGCTGTCTCAACACCTTTCTGTAGATCCATGCGTTCACACGGTGGAGTCCGGCCAACCGGTGAGAGACGCCGAGACTAAAATACAGTCAGTCCCCCACTGATAATCCTATTATTGGGACTGGAAACCTGCTTAATATTTTTAGGATAATTAGTAAAAAAAAAAAATAAAAAAAAAAATATATATATATATATAGCCTATACAAAACCACATTGGATATAATAAGGTACTTGAGGCTGTGCTGTATCATGAATAAGTCACGACTGAAGAGCGTTGTTAGGCGTGACTTATTCACAATACACCGCAGAATCTCATACCTTATTGCTTTTATAAACCGGTTACCACATAATACAAATATTAAAACCAAAAGAAAATGTGTCAATGCAACTTTCCTGAAGTAAAATCACTAAAAGCCTTCCTTCCGCTGGGAAAAATAGTCCCTGACCGTGAACAGCAACAGAAGTTACATTATTTCACCTTTAGATGGCGGCAAAGATGAGTGAGTCAGTCAGAGAAGACTTTTATAATGAAAGGACTGAAACTTGAGAAGCAAGACGCAAATGGAAAACCCCTTAACTGTTAAAAGGACAAGATTTTACGCAGCGGACATTCAAACTGATTTTTATTACGTATATAGGACTGAAATGAGGGAAAATGCTATATCTACTGTAAATGCCGGTCTCGATCTCTCACAATACTCTATTAGCTTCAATGAACAATATCAATGAGAACAAATGTTTACGTTGCTAGGGGTGTTGTGTAGTGATACATAGAACCGTTGGGTGAAGCGGTCGTGTTTATCGTGAATAAAACACAGCTATTGACCAATCACAATCAAGGACTGGAACTAACCGTTTTATATTATAATGTAATAAATCAGTTTGTTTTGTGATATTCGCCCGTCTCGTTCCCTCTCTATTTCCCTCTCCTTTCTCTTTTCCAGTAGAAGAGCAGGTGAATATTGCCAGTGATGCGAGGCACATCTATAATGAATGTATGTAGTGGCCAGACGTGTCTCATCGAGGGTAAAGGATCACTTCCCTGCTGCTTTATTGCCACGCGCTTTATTTATGTGTTTGACATGGTGCCGCTGGGCTGGAGGTGCAGGGAAACCAGAACGGACCATCACAACCTATAAACGCCATCAAACCAGGGTAAGTTGAAGGGTTATTTCACGAAAAAATGATATTTTGTCATTGATTCCTCACCCTAATGTCGTTCCAAACCCGTAAGACCGCCGTTCATCTTCAAAACACAAATTAAGATATTTTTGATGAAATCTGAGAGTTTTCTGACCCCACATTGGCAGCAACATCTATGCAACTTTCAAGGCCCAGAAAGTTAGTAAAGACATCGTTAAAATAGTCCATGTGACTCCAGTGGGTCAACATTAAGTTTATGAAGCGACGAGAATACTTTTTGTGCGCAAAATAACGACTTTATACAACATTCTCTTCTCTTCCACGTCATTCTCCTACGCTGTTGACGCAGCACTTCCTGGTTCTACGCCAGAATGCCGGCTCACTATTGGCCGACGCTGGTCACGTGATCACCACGACACATGCGTGTGATGCTGACGCAGGTACCGGCCAATAGTGAGCAACAAAAATGAACCATCACTGAACTTAAGCTGGACTTTGACGCTATTTCCTTCTAGAAACATTTTTTTTGCATTTTTTTCCTGTTATCTCTGTAAAAGCTGCTTTGAAACAATCAGAATTGTAAAATGCACTTTATAAATAACGGTGACTTGACTTGACACTGTCAACAGTGTAGGAGACTGTCGTGGAAGAGAAGAGATTGTTGAATGAAGTCGTTATTTTGTTTAAATTTGCGCACAAAAAGTTTTCTCGTCGCTACATAACATTAATGTTGACCCACTGGAGTCACATGGACTATTTTATGGATGTCTTTACTACTTTTCCGGGCCTTGAAAGTTGCAATAACGTTGCTGCGTATTCAGAAACCTATCGGATTTCATCAATAATATCTTCATTTGTGTTCTGAAGATGAACAAAAGGGGTTTGGAACGACATGAGGGCGAGTAATTAATGACAGGGTGAAATAACTCTCTCAAACTGCGCTCATTTGTTCAAAGTGCAAGAGATCTCAGTGTGAACTCGAGCATTTCTCACCAAATTCTTCCAAAAATTAACTTTTTCCACTGTCTATTCCATTATAAAATGGCTGTCTTGTTTTGTGCTTTTCTGACAGAAATGCATCACATTGTGGGAGTAACGGCTCTCGGACATTTCCCAGTCTTCTGAGCTTTTAAAGGAGAAACCTCTGAGGAACTGTGAGAGTGATCGGACGCACTGATGTTCCGGTTTCGACTGGTTTTGGGTCTTGTTGGTTTCATCAGGGTCTGTGGATCGACTGTGACAGTAAAGTGGACGAGTGACAGTCAGTGAAAGTAGACCAACTCCAGCAGTTCATACAAACTTTTAAAAATCTTTAGGTAACACTTTATTTCAATGTGTCCTTGTTACATATGTTACATGTACTTGCCATAGTAATAACAGTAAATTATGCATAATTACATGCAACTAACCATCAAACAAACCCTAATCCTACCCTAACCCTATAGTAAGTACATGTTATTAATTCATATTACTCAGTACTTAAATATATAATGACACTGCAACAATGAAACCTTAAAATAAAGTGTAACCAATCTATAAAATCACACAAAACAAAAAGAAATAACATTGAAAGAACAAACAACCATAGCACAATTTTTAACATCTTCATAAATTATTGATAATTGCCATAAAAATAACATTCAAGTAAAAACGTTCACATAAATCGTGAAGGCAATGTCAGTGAAGTATTAGTATACAGTCATTCTTATAAACCCAGCATTCTGCAACAGTGAGCTTAAACTATCCCAAAAACACTTTCAAAACCAACTTGTCTATTTATTGTTTGTCTGCCGAAATGTCTCCAAAAGTCAGCCGAAGCAATGAGAAATCCCATCTTGTGCTGCGCTTCAGTAATGTCTCCTGTGGTTTTGTGTTCGGGTTGTTGTTCCTCCTCAGTTGTTACACCGCTGGAAGAAAAGCTGAGGCCTGCAAACAGGGTTCTGGAAACATCCAACACCCAATATCTGACTAAGCGCTTCTCCGATCTCTGTCTGTCGGCGGCTTTATTCACTTGCGAGCTCACATCCATCAGAGAACGAGAAGATTAAACCCCTCGCTCATATTTCCGGGACAAATCCCATTTCATGCCAAAGATAGAATTCCAAGTTCATTGCCGCCGTTTTCCATCAAGAAAAGTTTTCTTGCCAACTGTGTCATTTTCATATGAATCAGGATTTTTATGTGTCCAATCAGTAGTTGATTGGGTGCTGAAAAGTGGAGGGATGGGCTGAAAAACAAGAGGGATTGGTGACGTCAACCGAAAGGCAAAGACTTTTCAGAGCAAGTTGTTACATTTTGATTATGCATTAAATAAAATAAAGAGGTACATTTTCATTCCATGTTGACTTGAGTGTTCGGAGCAGGTTTCAGGACGTCTCGATTCTTCAGATCTGGTTTTAGTTCCTAATGAAAGCGTTTTGTTTTTGTGTCCTGTCCGTCCGTCTGAAAGTGTTTGTCTTTGTCTCTTTGGAAAGTATCAGTCTATCCTTCTTTGTGGAAAAAAAAGTGTTAGCCCATTTGAAAAGGTATGTCTTTGTATCCGTTCGTCTGGAAAAAAAAGTGTCTGCCTAAAAAAATCTGAAAAAGTGTCTGTTTGCCCATCCATCTGAAAAGGACACCCATCTGTAAAGTTTCTGTCTATCATACGGATGAAAAAAGTGTCTGAAAAAAAAAAACGATGTTTTCCTGTCTGTTCATCTGAAAAAGTGTCTGCCTGTGTGTCTGAAAAAAGTGTCTTTTAGACTGAAAAACAGCATCTGTCTGTTTGTCTGAAAAAGTATCTGAAAAAAATACCTGTCTGTCTGTCCATCTATTCGTCTGACTATCTGTCTGTCTGTCCATTGGTCTGTCTGTCAGTCTATACATTCATCTGACTATCTGTCTGTCTGTCTGTCTGTCTGTCTGTCCATCTATTCGTCTGACTATCTGTCTGTCTATCCATTGGTCTGTGTGTCAGTCTATACATTCATCTGACTATCTGTCTGTCTGTCAGTCTATCCATTCGTCTGTCTATCTGTCTGTCTGTCAGTCTATGCATTCGTCTGTCTATCTGTCTGTCTGTCAGTCTATGCATTCGTCTGCCAGTCTATGCATTCGACGAATGCATATTCATTCATCTGAAAAAAGTACCTGTCTATCCATTTGTCTGACTATGTCTGTCTATCCATTCGTCTGACTATCTGTCTGTCTATCTGTCTATCCATTCGTCTGACTATCTGTCTATCTGTCTATCCGTTCGTCTGACTATCTGTCTGTCTGTCTATCCATTCGTCTGACTATCTGCCTGTCTGTCTATCCATTTGTCTGACTATCTGTCTGTCTGTCCGTCTATCCATTCGTCTGACTATCTGCCTGTCTGTCTATCCATTTGTCTGACTATCTGTCTGTCTGTCAATCCATTCATCTGAAAAAAATACCTGTCTATCCATTTGTCTGACTATCTGTCTGTCTATCCATTCGTCTGACTATCTGTCTGTCTATCTGTCTATCCATTCGTCTGACTATCTGTCTGTCTATCTGTCTATCCGTTCGTCTGACTATCTGTCTGACTATCTGCCTGTCTGTCTATCCATTTGTCTGACTATCTGTCTGTCTGTCCGTCTATCCATTCGTCTGACTATCTGCCTGTCTGTCTATCCATTTGTCTGACTATCTGTCTGTCTATCCATTTGTCTGACTATCTGTCTGTCTGTCCGTCTATCCATTCGTCTGACTATCTGCCTGTCTGTCTATCCATGTGTCTGACTATCTGTCTGTCTGTCTATCCATTCGTCTGACTATCTGTCTGTCTGTCTATCCATTCGTCTGACTATCTGCCTGTCTGTCCGTCTATCCATTCGTCGGACTGTCTGTCTGTCTGTCTGTCTGTCTGTCTATCCATTCGTCTGAATATCTGCCTGTCTGTCCGTCTATCCATTCGTCGGACTGTCTGTCTGTCTGTCTGTCTGTCTATCCATTCGTCTGACTATCTGTCTGTCTGTCTATCCATTCGTCTGACTATCTGCCTGTCTGTCTATCAATTTGTCTGACTATCTGTCTGTCAGTTGTAATGCATCATGGGAGTGGCCAGTCACTTGATCAATTCTGATTGGTGGATCTCTCTACAGGATTATGGGTAATGCTGTTTTTCACTTGGGATCTGTCTATTTTAAAAAAAACATAATTTAAAATCACTTTGACAGAAACATATCCACTGAACCGTCCTAAAATATTCAAATGTTGTTGTTAAAAATCAGTTTAGTTTATTTAGTGGCTGTATGAACTAAAGGAGCTGGTCTTCTAGAGTGTGTCATTTGGCATGTTATCACTGAGGGTCTTTGTGAAGTGCATCTCACGTTAGTAATTATCTCTTCATTCTGGAGACTCCAGCACTAACAGCACCATCTGTTTTGTGTGTGTGTGTGTGTGTGTATTCAGGTACGGCGCACACACCTGTCTGATCTCTCTCAGCGCAGTCAGCTCACAGCGGCTTCTGTCCACATCTCACACATATCTCTGAGCTGAACACTGTTAAAGAGATGCCAGAGGAACACGTGCTGTTAGTGAACACTACACCGACACCTGGGGAGGGGACAGGTGTCCTGTCTGTCTGAAGAATACCTGTCTGTCTGAAGAATACCTGTCTGTCTGTCTGTCTGAAGAATACCCGTCTGTCTGTCTGTCTGAAGAATACCTGTCTGTCTGAAGAATACCTGTCTGTCTGAAGAATACCCGTCTGTCTGTCTGAAGAATACCTGTCTGTCTGTCTGTCTGAAGAATACCCGTCTGTCTGTCTGTCTGAAGAATACCTGTCTGTCTGAAGAATACCTGTCTGTCTGAAGAATACCTGTCTGTCTAAAGAATACCCGTCTGTCTGTCTGAAGAATACCTGTCTGTCTGAAGAATACCTGTCTGTCTGTCTGTCTGAAGAATACCCGTCTGTCTGTCTGAAGAATACCCGTCTGTCTGAAGAATACCCGTCTGTCTGTCTGTCTGAAGAATACCCGTCTGTCTAAAGAATACCCGTCTGTCTGTCTGAAGAATACCCGTCTGTCTGTCTGAAGAATGTCTGTCTGTCTGTCTGAAGAATACCTGTCTGTCTGTCTGTCTGAAGAATACCTGTCTGTCTGTCTGAAGAATACCTGTCTGTCTGTCTGTCTGTCTGAAGAATACCTGTCTGTCTGTCTGAAGAATACCTGTCTGTCTGTCTGTCTGAAGAATACCTGTCTGTCTGTCTGAAGAATACCTGTCTGTCTGAAAAATACCTGTCTGTCTGAAAAATACCTGTCTGTCTGTCTGTATGAAGAATACCCGTCTGTCTGTCTGAAAAATACCTGTCTGTCTGAAAAATACCTGTCTGTCTGTCTGAAGAATACCTGTCTGTCTGAAAAATAACTGTCTGTCTGTCTGTAGAATACCTGTCTGTCTGTAGAATACCTGTCTGTCTGAAGAATACCTGTCTGTCTGTCTGAAGAATACCTGTCTGTCTGACTGAAGAATACCTGTCTGTCTGTCTGAAATACCTGTCTGTCTGAAGAATACCGGTCTGTAGAATACCTGTCTGTCTGTCTGTCTGAAAAATACCTGTCTGTCTGTAGAATACCTGTCTGTCAGTAGAATACCTGTCTGTATGTCTGATGAATACCTGTCTGTCTGTCTGTCTGTCTGTCAGTAGAATACCTGCCTTCTGTCTGTAAAATACCTGTGTGTCTCTACCTGTCTGTGTGTCTGTCTCTACCTGCCTGTCTGTCTGAAGAATACCTGTCTGTCTGTTTTAAGAATACCTGTCTGTCTATCCAGGTGTCTGTGTGCATCTATGCATGTTTTATATCTAAAAAAAGTGTGTCTGTCAGTCTGATGAAAAGTTAATTACCTGTCTGTCTTTAAAAGTATCTGTTTGTCTAAAACAGGCATCTACCTGTCTGTCTAAAATATCTACCTGTTTATATATCTGTCTGTCTGAACAAAGTATCAATCTATCTGTCTGTCTGTCTATCCATCATCTATCATCTATCTGTCTGTCTGACAAAATGTCTTTCATTCTGTCTCTTAGAAAATTAGTTTCTGACACTGTATAATTAATTTTTATAAAGGACCAAAATGGCCCGTTGATTTCAACAATAATTTATAATTAGGCATATAATACAATCTAAATGTTAAAAGTAAAAAACAACATCAACAAAGAAAACAGCAGAGGAATTCATTACTACAGCATTTCTTTTTTGGCCCCACTTTTAGTCATAAATTATTTTTTTCCGACCCCTTTATAATTTCCATCCCTGCCTCTTTCCAATTAATGACTTCAAAAGGCTTGAATCCCGACTGCAGTGCGGCGAGGCCGATCATAACCACTGCGCCATATTTCATCATAAAGGGTCACTTTATCAAACATCTCGGCCGGTTTGGAGGCCTACCAAATGTGCGATTAGCAGCGGATGTGCTGATAACGTCCAGATGTCCCACGATGACTTTCCTCGCTCAGGATTTTAATGACTCAGGTGTGAGGAGGAGGATATTGATTCTGTCTGGAAGGCTGTAGACGGGATGTGTTTAAGATGAGGACAGGACCTGTGAGAAGACCGCGATGGCTTTGTTTCTCTTGTTGTTTGCTAATGCAGGGTAGCGCTCGTAGTCTGTTTAAAACCGGCGCGAGATGGAGCTGAATCTCGGATTATTGATTTGAGTTCACTT
The DNA here is from genome assembly GCA_030578255.1 of Tiaroga cobitis. NCBI lineage: Eukaryota > Metazoa > Chordata > Actinopteri > Cypriniformes > Leuciscidae > Tiaroga > Tiaroga cobitis. The sequence continues at coordinate 27,933,198 of CM060612.1, forward strand.
AAGGATATGAACCCAGCCATTGAGTGTGTGTGCCGTTAAGACGCTCGATTCAATGCATGGCGCCACAGTGAAACACAGACATGACCGTTTGGGTTTTATCAAATCTCCGTCCACCAGGACAGAAACATGTTTTACACAGGAGAGCAAACGTGGTTCTTTCCCATCGAACAGGCTTGAGTTGTGCTTTTGTTACTGAGACATCATCAAAGCAGAGATAGTTATTTATTAATGCTGCTTGCGTGCTTATTATTATACATTATTATTATTATTATTATAACTCGTCCCGCACCATTTGTCGTAGCCCTATGAATGGGGTTTTTAAATCATGCGCTTTGAGGAGAGGTGCGCTCTCACTTTTGTGAGCGATCGGGTCTGCGATGTTCGTTCAGTGGGAGAAAAATCAGGTGAAAATTCCCATTGACAGAACAAGCAGCAAACAAACACTGACGTTTAACCCTCCTAGGAACAACCCCATAGTCACCACTGAAAAGAGTTGTTTTTAGATTGAAGCGTACGATCAATCAGTTCCTAAACTAAATACAAAACCTGTCCTAACTGAGGGAAAACAAGTTGACAAAAAGACTGAATCCAATATTAGTTGATAATAGCGATGACGAGTGATTTATAAGCTATTTTTTTCAAACCAGTCTTTTTTTACAAGTGTGACTGTTTAGTTTTGCACAAAATAAAAGCATTTCAAAACAAACTTCCTGGTTAAACATTAAAACACTCTAGTGTGTTATATTTTGTTGATTATTGACCAAATTTATCCAGAAATAATGTTTTTTTAGCATTATGGTGCATTTAAGCTCAGATCAACGAGGCCTACAATTAATCAGTTTCAAAAATAAAATGCAAAACCTGATCAAACTAAAGGGAAAAACAAGTTGGCAAATTTGCTGATAATATAGCATACAAGTTATTTTTAAAAGACCAGGAGCACAAAAGGTGTTACCGGGTCTTCAACACCGCACGAGGGCTAAACACATTTGTGTTCATTATTATGGGGTTGTTAATTTTACGTTGAGCTGATTCTTTCCTGCTCGGATACAGAAAGTCCTGAATCATCATCATCAGCTCAGCAAAACGACGCCGATATTCAGTGTTAATTGCGAGGTGAAGCGTTTCCTAATTAGCCGTGAATGAGCAGCGTGCGGCAACTCTCTCTCTTTGTGTTCAGTCTCTCTGTTGTGGCATAAAAGCGAACTGAATCAAAACGCTAGGCCGCGTTTAATGTCACAAAGCCGGAAGAGAAGGAGCAGCCTCGACACCTCGGCTCGATGGGAATAAAGCGACTGGTGTGAATATCAACACCCACCCGTTGGCTCTACTTCACACTGAGTCTAAATTTAAACTCTCTAGTCGCTAGTATTAGCTGCTAATGCTCTGGAGACCGTCACGCACACTCGCCTTCCAGACACGCTTGTTATTGTTTTTATTTCCACGTTTCACTTCTCAAAGCACCTGTGCTAAAACAGAAGCCGCCACCTCGTCTTGTCATCTCGCCTGCGCTTGCGCTATTTAAGAGCTTAACATGTTTTTGGGTATTCTTGGATTCTGAGTCTATCCAGTAGCTAATCTTAAATCTATAACATGTGAGAAGTAAAACAGTGCAGATTATTGGGTTAAATTCATGTGCCTCATAATCTTGAATCAGAATACTAATCTCTTCTCTGATGACGAGGGCGGGGCAACCTGTCACTCACATGAGATCCACCAATAGCAAACCACAACCATCCAATCAGCCAATCAATTCCCCATGGACAAAATCAAGCCCCGCCCACATTTGTTCTTGTTTCAGAATGCAATACGTCTCTCTGACGTTTTCTGTTAGATGTCATATAGACATTTAGAAGATGTCTTTAAGATGTTTAAGAGTGTTAAGGTTGAGCCTTAATGCCATTGCAGATTTTATTCTTTTCGGCGAAAATCCCAAAAATGCACACAAAAGTGTCCCTGCTCTTAATTTACAATCATTAATGCACATCTTTAATTCCAATGAGGATTTTTTGTTTTTTTTGTTTAAATAAACTATATGAGGGGTTACAACCCAGAATCTCTGACACGCTTAGAAAAAGTCCTACCATTAGATAATACAAACTGAAATGGTGGATCTAATGCTGTGTTCAAGTCATTTTCATAGGAGTAAGATGGCGGTGTACTTTCTCTGAATTTATTACACAAAAATAAAAACACAGCAAGAAATGACGACATAAAAAAAAACCTTCACGCCCGTAAACTTTTACGACGCTCACATCTGTCCTGACAGCCGAGCTCTCGGGTTTTCAAAGCGTATATAGTTTGAACAATGTGAAACTGCATCCTGAAAGCTTTAGGATACGTCTAATGCTCGTCAGATCTTTTCCAGAACATGAATGTTTAATTTCTGACAGAGTTCCCTCCATAGTTTGGCTTTACCTCAGGGATGCGCGCGTGTTTTCCCGCCGAGGAATCTTTGATGACGACGACGACCGTGAGTCACAAAGTGCCGTTCCCATTATATTCCCTCTTTTCTCTCATGTAGCCTATAGCTTTCCGTTTGAAATGCATATTTATGCTTTCACAGGAGCGCTTACTGGGAAATACGAAAGCTGTTTGAAAGGTAAGCTTTTCTCACGGAGTGAAAGACTGCACAAAATCAGACAGAGTCAGCTTTAACCACACAAGAACACATGAGTGTAAACAGACATTAATGAACATTAAAAAATACTTGTTTTGCTTTATTATTTTTATTTTTAAATAATGTATTCAGTGGTATGATGGTGATGCAGCTGAACGTTAATAAATTACAAATGTATTCAAATAAAAAAATCACTATTATTAATAATATATATTTTTAAAATTACTATAAAACATTTTTACATATAAATAGTAAGTTATATTTAAATTTATAAGATAATTATTAAATTACAACAATTTTATATATACAGTATATAAATAATCAGTGGTATGATGGCTATAATGATGATGCAGCTCAACATGAATAACAAATGTATTTTAAAAAATTTATTTTATTGTTGTTATTATATAAATAACTTTGGGCTGAATAATTTGAATAATTGGCTAAATTAATGCATAAATTGGTGACCTCGTTTAGATTATTATGGATCGGATGAAAAATGGTATTCAGTTAGAAAAACATTTAGATTAAATCGATTTGTGATTAATAAAGCAAGATGAATTCAGGAGCAATTTTTCATGCGTTTCAACATGCAAGCCCAATGAATGTCTGTAGGAGCATTCAGGCAATTATTGTAAGTTTGACATTTCGTATAACTAGACACGTGTTTAGAAACGAGACCCCAGAAAAGGCCATTTTCATGCGACACAAGTTCAGTTTGACCACGTGACCCGAACGGACTTGCAGAAGTTTCCCAGTTGGACGTGGTTCAGGCTGGATGCGGTATGGCAAGCCGTTTTAACTTTTATTCATTTCCAGGATATGAATTCTTGATATCAACAATTGAATTCTTGATATCAAAAAATGTAATTGTTGATACAATTGAATTGTTGATATCTGTAATTGTATTTTCACTAGTGAAATGTCACCATAGGCTGCCATTCAAAATCAATTGTTGATATCAAGAATTGTTTTTTTACTAGTAGAAATATCATTTTTGATATCAATAATTACATTGTTACTAGTAAAAATGTGAATTCCTGATATCAATAATTAAATTGTCACTAGTTGAAATGTCTATTCTTGATATCAACAATTCAATTGCTACTAGTAAAAATTTTCATTTTTGATATCTGAAAATGTATTTCTGATATCAATATAATTTTAGATATCTAAAATGGCTTTCTTACTAGTAACAATCACATTCATGATATCAGAAATTAACATTGTCACTAGTGAAAATAAAATTTTTGATATCAAAAATGAACATGGTTATAGCAATTCAATTGTTGATATCAAGAATAGACATTTCAACTAGTAACAATTGAATTATTGATATCAAAAATAAAGGTTTTTACTAGTATTGTATTTCTAAAATATATAAAATTGGTATTTCAACTAGTAAGAAATCAATTCTTGATATCAACAATTGGTTTTGAATGGCAGTCTATGGTGACATTTCACTAGTGAAAATGCAATTACAGATATCAACAATTATAATTTGTACTAGTTCAAATTCAATTGTTGATATCAAGAATTATCATTTTAACTAGTGAAAATGTAAATGTTGATATCAAGAATTAGCGTTGTTACTAGTGGAAATGTTATTCCTGATATCAAAAATGGCCATTGTTACTAGGAGAAATCTAATTCCTGATATCAATTAGTATCATTTTAACTAGTGAAAATGTAGTTGTTGATATCAAGAATTCCTATCCTGCGAATGATTAAAAGTCAAAACGGCTTGTCTATTGCCATTCCCAGGATATAAATGGTTAATATCAAGAATGAAAATTTTTACTAGTTGAAATGTAATTCCTGATATCAAAAATTGCCATTGTTACTAGAAGAAATCTAAATCCTGATATCAATAACTATTATTTTAACTAGTGAAAATTGAATTGTTGATATCAAGAATTCATATCCTGGATATGATTAAAGTGTAAACGGCTTGCCATAATGCGGTGTCTGAAGACGAGCCGTTGACTCATGGATCTGTCTTCGGCTCCGGTCCACAGATTTGACGTGGGTGAGACTATGACTTTGGCCTGTCACCAGCTCGACTTCCAACAGCTGCTCCCTCTCCGTCCAGAACCAGCCGGAAGTCTTCGGCACGAGCTGCGGACCTCAGTCTGGTAAGACACAAATGCTTATGGTATTTATACGGCCTGTTCAAACCAAGGACGATAGACTGTCTCGTTCTAAATTTAAAATAATAGCACATCACAACTATAACGATAACAACAGAAAGAAATGTTCTCTTTCAAAACAGCCAATCAGAATCCATCCTGCATTTAAAGCGACAGACAACAAAACTGGGTAACACTTTATTTTATTTTACAGTTTCTTTGTTGCATATGTTACATGTACTTACCATAGCAATAACAGTAAATTGTGCATCATTTCATGCAACTAACCCTCAAACAAATCCTTAACTCTATAGTATGTAGTTGCTTAATATTACTCAGAGGTGCATTGCGCAACTTTTCATGTTAAAAATACCCGTTTTTCTTCCTATACATGCTTAAAGAACTGCCTGATGGGCTGATTGAGCCCTTCTCTGCTCACTGAGATTGCCTCTATAATCCTGTACAGTAAAATATGTAGGAGGGATTCGGGCTCGAATTTGAGACTGGGCGTGACGTCATGCGCGTTCACGCTCACCAGGCTGTCTCGCAAGTTTGTGTATCCGCCGGCGCCGCCATTCTCCGCATCAGCGGACAACTCGTGCGTCAAAAATAGAAGATGGATTCAAAGAGACCGGCTTGTAGTCCATTCCAAACCCCAACCCAAACTCCACGTAAAGTTAAAAAAAGAAACATTTTGTCTAGTGCTACCAAAAGGGCCAAATTGGAGTCAGACAAGCGTTGGAGTAAGACGAGAGTCAACCTTGGGAAGGCATTCAACAAATGGAGAGATCTCCGGTCTGGTCTTGGTCTCAAACGGGATCCTCAGTTGGCTTTTTTCTTGATAAAACGGTAAGATATAGCCCAGTCTCTAATGTTTGATACGGCCAATCTATGTATGACAACAAATGTGCGTGTGGTCTATGAGCGTGCACAACTCTGGTTGCAGTTTCGCTTGTCGCCAGAGGGGGCGTAGTTCTGCAAAAACTCAGAAACCTGCGTTTTGCACCTTTAAATATATAATTACACTAATGACACGTTAAAATAAAGTGTAATCCAAAACTGCAGTGCGCACTTATAATAAACAGAACAAAATCATCCTGTTATAGGACGATATCAGTGTGGGCGCTAATATCGTTACCGTTATTGGTATAGTTCCTCAACTCAAATGGTAAAAGCTAGCCGAGTTAGCTAGATGCTAACATAAGGCTTTCTTTTTATGTGCTTTTTTCACCACTTGACATGAATTCTGGGTCTTGAAGTGAAATGTTTGAATGTTTTATGTTAGTTGAAGGATCGTCGGTTAGCCTGGCTTTCATTCTGGGCTTCAAACGCTTCAAGATGTTGCACAAACGCCGAGCATCTCTTGCTAACCCGAGTTCTCCCGTCGCCCGAAGCCATAGCTCAACCAAACAACAGCATGAGGCCGGTTTCTCCGTGGTTTTCCCGGGTCGTGTGTGGGACGGGTAAGAGGATCTTCACGGCTTCATGCTGAGGTTGATAAATGATGCTCCCAGATGCTGCTCTCTGATCAGACTCGCGACCTGCTAAGTGTCTCTGTTAAAAGCCTGAGTCGACCTTCGCCCTGTCCTGGGATCAGCTGAGGATGACATGTTGGACAAACCTTCAGAGACGAACGCTTTCAAGTCTGAATGATGATAAACAGACCTTTGAGGAAACCCGAAACATGCTCAGCATTGCTGCAAGACACACTTTATTTATTAGCATTGTATGTTAGCATAAACGCTGTTCTTCTATGGTAGCTTTTCTCTTTCTAGTCAAACGAATCTTAAAAGGTATCTTGCTGAGCTAGTTAGTAAAAGTTAGCTATTAATGCTGTTTAATGGCATAGATATTTATAGGAAACTTGTTTTTTCTGGCCTTATACATTTTATAATATTGATAATAACAATAAGTTATTATTATTAATAGTATATATTTATTGTAAGCAATTAATTATGATAATTAAACAACAATAAGAATAACTATTATTATTATTATTTTGTATTTATTTTAAATTTAAATACTTAAATAATTAATTTATTATTTTAATTATTAATGTTTTTAAATAGTTTTGTCTCTATAAAAGTTATGGTTAATCATGTTTTTTATGTTAAATTATTAGTTATGATTATTAATTAAATTATAATAATACAAATGATTTTTTACTATTAATAATAAACATTTATATTAATTAGTTAACTGACAAACTGAAAAAAATTAACAGTCATAATATATTAAATAAGTATAATATAAACAAATATTTATTTGAATAGTATTTGTTAAAATAAGAGAATAATTTACTGTTATTTATTATGTATTTTTTTCATAATTATAATAAATTTTATTATATATTTTATATACATTTTTAACCATCTTACATTGAACCAGTCTGATGGAGGCCGATAAACACACTCGACGGGATCGTACGAGGACAGAAGATCAGTGTGAAAATGAACGGTGACCTTTCTAGCGTCCGCTGACTCGAATCATGTCGTGTGTGTGTGTGTGTGAGAGACGGACCTCAATTAATAAAACAATACAGCCAACGGTCTAAAGTTGCAAAAGCCAAAAGTAGGACAAGCAGGAGTGTGTTTTCTGATGCTGACATGTCTAATGGGGAAACACACACACATATCTCCCGGCTGTCTCTGTAATCTTCCCATTACGTGAAGAAAGGCCTAGGGCTTTTCTCCAGCTGGAGACCTTAAAACAATCTCCCGCTGAAACACGATCCACGTCTGCGGCGATGATGAATCTGTTGCGTTCTCCAGCGACCCGACCGGCCAAGAGACCCGGAGAAATGAATCAGACTAAACACCATACGAGCCGACAGATGTCTGAAAGCAAGCGTCTCGGCTTCGTCACGGACACTTCCAGAGCCAAATCACCAGTCGACATTTCTAGCTTTGACAATTAAAGAGATAATTCATCCGAAAATTCACATTTGACACTCCTTCGAGTTTTTGGAGACTGTTGTCCATTGGATGGGAGCTTCTGAAAAGCATCATAGAAGTGTCCACACAGTATATTATATTCTTAAATCAAACGTTAGCTATGTGAGAGAAACCGGACAGAATTTAAGTCGTTGTTTACTTTAAATATTCAAAGGGAGAATTCATGAACGAATCCTTCTTTTGAGTCGAATCTTTTTAATGATTCATTCACTAAATGAACTGATCGATGGGAACTGGAGCTTCTGAAAAGCATCATAAAAGTATAATAAAAGTATTCACACAGTATATCATATTCATAAGTCCAACGTTAGCTATGTGTGAGGAACCGGACAAAATTAAGTCGCTATTTACTGAAAATATTCAAGAGAGAATTCATGAACAAATCGTTCTTTTGAGTCGAATCTTTTTAAATGATTCATTCACAAAATGAACTGATCGATGGGTAGGCTACTGGAGCTTCTGATAAGCATCATAAAAGTATAATAAAAGTGTCCACACAGTATATCATATTCATAAGGAAATGTTAGCTATGTGTGAGGAACTGACCAAAATTTAAGTCGTTATTTACTGAAAATGTTCAAGAGAGAATTCATGAACGAATCGGATATTTTTGATGAATCCGGGCTTAATGATTCATTCTCAAAATGAACTGATTCAGTTAAGTTTGACTACAGGAGCCAAATTACCAATGCAAATTTCTATCTTTGGCAATAAAAGGGATAATTCACCCAAAAATGTACTTTGGGTCATTATTTACACACGTTCTAGTACAGAGTTTTTGGAGGATTTTTATTTTTTAATTGCCATTGGACAAGAACTGGAGCTCCAGAAAAGCATCACAAAGTATAATAAAAGTGGAGCGGACAGTATATTCATAAGTCAAACGTTAGCTATGTGTGACAAACAAATTAAGTAATTATATACTGAAAATTTTCAGGAGAGAATTCATGTTCTTTTGAGTCGAATGTTCGATGAATCTGGCCTAAATGATTCCTTCACAAAATGAACTGATCAATGGAAACTGGAGCTTCTGAAAATCATCATAAAAGTATAATAAAAGTGTCCACGCAGTATATCATATTCGTAAGGAAATGTTAGCTATGTGTGAGGAACTGACCAAAATTTAAGTAATTATATGCTGAAAATTTTCAGGAGAGAATTCATGTTCGTTTGAGTCGAATGTTTTCCATGAATCTGGCCTAAATGATTCATTCACAAAATGAACTGATTCAAAAGTTTGACTTTTTTATACACAATATTTCGGGGTATAAAAATAATCGAGAAACACTTAATTTTGAGGTATTTTTTAAATGTGTTTGATTTATTTGTTTTATTTTCAATGTGTTAATTTTTTTTTATCTCATCTCATCTAGACTAGGGCACCAAGTGAGCCAAAACTACCAAAAACTACCAAAAACACAAATACAGTTGCACGACATGATGCCCTATTTTGGGCACCAAGTCTTCTTTGGGAAAGGGGAAAATTAAATTTGTTGGTGTGTACAAAGACACAAAAGACGTTTCATAATAACTGGACTAATGCAACCCAGAAACATAAAAGATGAGAATGTTATGTTCTGATCAACTAGGGCGGTTATTGTGGTGTATGAATAGCTCTCTGTGTCGTCAGGCTAGTGGAGCCACACACACACGCGAGTATTGAGTATTGACACACTCGAGAGCAAACCTAGCTTGTTTTCTGCTTCTAGCTCTGCTGTAATACTCATGTCGATCTGGCTTAAAACTGCACCCTAACTAGGGCACACTAACTAACTTAATGAGCGCCATGTGGTGATTCATTGTATACAGTATATGTCTGTCTATCTATTTATCTATCTATTTATCTATCTATCTATCTATCTATCTATCTATCTATCTATCTATCTATCGTTAAGTGCTGTATATGCAGCAAAGGCTTCTGGGAAAGTCCAGATACAGACTCTTTAATTGTCATCTTTAGAGATTCCCTAAGTGCTGCTCTTTTGAGGACAAAAACAATTAGAGTTGAAACCGCTGGTTTTAGGGAGCGAGTGCTGTGTTTTTGGGCAGCTGGAAGGGCATCGGTGTGAATGGATGATGAATCGTCTCATTAATTCTTCAGAGAAGAAACCGAGACACACACACAGAGGGCAGTGTAAAGCAGTTACAGTTTTTTGGCCTGTAATTACATGACGGGACTCAGCCGAAGCTGTTTTATTTATTTAATTTAATATTTTCTGTGCAATTTGAGCTTTTCGAATAAAAGGTTTTCTGCTCATCACAGTGACAAAAATCTCACACTTATTATAGGCAAACCATCTTATGTTTCCGTGAAAATGTTTTTTTTTTATGTTGTGAAATGACTGGTGATAGCGTACATGACAGAAATGTTGTTATAACTTTAGCAGTACCATTGCATTGATTTATAAGTCTCATAATCACATCCAACCCAGTCCAAGACATATTTAATAATGGCGAAACATTTGAGACATATATATATATTAACTTATACTTATTATTATTATTTAAATAAGTTACATAATTGTAAAAATTATACAACCTGACAGCTACATTTATTTATTAATCATTTATTGCATTTATTGCATTTATGTCATTATGAATTTATTGCATTTGTCATTAGAGTTATTTTACCTATTATAAAAAGCAGCATATTTATTATATAGCATTATATTTAACTAAAGGTTCCACAAACACTTCCATCTTCCAGGATTTTCATAACATTTCCGAAACATATACAACATTCATACATTTCCAACTGTTCAATTTAAAACTTTTTAAATGGTTTACATAAACTTTTAATTTAAAATGAAACTTCTAAGTTTTAAAAAAGTTTACATAAGTGTTTTTACTTTAAATTTGTACTTTACTTTTACTTTAAACTTTAATTTACTTTTATTTTAAAAGTTTAAAGTAAAAGTTTATGTAAACTAAAACTTATAAACTAACAAGTTTACTTTTAAAATAAATGTTTATGTAAACTGAAACTTAGAAGTTCACTTTTAAAGTCAAAGTACAGTAAGTTTAAAGTAAAAGTTACTTTTAAATTAATCTTCTAAGTTTTAGTTTACATAAACTTTTACTTATAAACTTAGTTTACTTTTAAAGTAAAAGTGAAGTAAAATTTTAAAGTTTACTCAAACTTTTACTTCAAACTTTTAATTTATTTTTACTTTAAAATTAAACTTCTAAGTTTTAGATTATATACACTTTTACTTTAAACTTAATTTATTTTTACTTTAAAATTAAACTTCTAAGTTTTAGATTATATACACTTTTACTTTAAACTTTTAATTTAAACTTTTACTTGAAAACTTAGAAACTTAGAAGTTTATTTTTAGTTTACATAAACTTTTACTTTAAACTTTTACTTTAAAACTTAACTTCTAAGTTTCTAAGTTTTAGTTTACATAAACTTTTATTTTAAACTTTAAAACTAAACTTCTAAGTTTATATGTATTTTTTTACATAAACTTTTACTTAACTTACTTTACATAAACTTACATTTTGCTTTAAAAACTAAACTTCTAAGTTTTAAAAATGTACATAATGTACATAACTTTTTACTTAAAGCTACACTTTTAAGTTTATAAGTTTACTTAAATTTTTACTTTTTTCTTTAAAAGTAAACTAAGTTTCTAAGTTTTTCTTAGTTATGAGTCATCTTTAAAAAATAATTACATACTTTTTTTTTATTAAATGCATACATACTGTAATTATTTAATTATTGTTATTATCAGTAATCATTATTATTTTTATTATTCTAAATTGTAAATATGATCATTAATAACTTTTTGTATTAGTAAATGTGTACATGTTTTATTTTAGGTTATTTTTTATTAACGTCATATTGCAATGTAACCTAACTGCAACCAAAATTCAACATTTGGGAAGCACAAAAATGTTTTTTGCTTAATTTTCACCTAATTATGTTATACCCAAAGCATAAAGCAATGCGATCAGGTGAGCTGTTGATGTTTGCAGAGGCTCATGGGAAATTAGGCCAGTTGAACGTCGTTGCGTCACAATAGTGAGGGTGAAAGGTCCTGTCAGCTTAGATTGAGGTATGGATTGAAATTGATTTCCCTTTATTATAGTGTGCGTAATGAAAGTGCACATGATTGATTTGCCCTTTGAATTTCCATCCATTTTCTTTATATTAATGGCGATACTTCGCTCAAACGAACGCTAGACTGTGTTTTTGTGGTCTCCCACTCAATCAGCTAAAACATAATAAAATATCCTAATTACATATATAAACAATTGCATCTCTATTGTATGAAAACTATATACAGAAATACCCTTGAGTTTGAATGACATCTGATTAGCAGAGTAGCTTTCATCTAACATTTTTTCCCATCAGAAACATGTTAGCTTTGTATTTTAACAGTTTTGTCATTGATTAGGATTATGAAATGTCTGGCAGGTTTTGTACTAATGGAACATTTTACAGCTTTCTTCTGTATTTTCCTTCTTTTCTCCAGGTTTATCGTCAGATGTCATTCCCGCTACACAAACAGTGATTTGCATACAGAAATATCATCATCTGGATCCTGCTGTTTCAACTGGGAAACCCTGCGGCGTCGCCAAAGGTCACATGACCATCAATCTCGCTCAGGTGTCGATCTCCCACTGAATTAATGAGAGCGTAAGACGTTTTTAGCTTTTCCTTTCATTTGATCACCTATTTATCTTCAGCGTGTCACTCAGATATTTAGTCAGTGAGACATCTGGACAAGATGGGATGGAAATATTAGATGTCAAAGCATGAGAAATATTCAGCGTGATCATTACATCTCATGCTGGCACGGCAACGTCTTCATTTTTAGTATCAAAATAGAATAAAACTCATGGATATAAATAAATGTGATGTGATGCTGGTAAACTCTCTGTTTCTTTATGAAAGAGCAGTTTTTAAATAAATATAATAAAATATAACTGTAATAAATAAATACCATATACAGTAGAATTGGTTGATTTTAAATCATTGCTCAAAAGTGTCTCCAGAAATCACTGCTCATTAATTTTAATAAAAAAAATTATTATAAGTAAATATACAATTTTATTCTGTTTCTATTTATTATTATTATTGATTGTATTTATTATTTAAATAATTGTATTTTATTATTGATTTAATAGTCACATTGTCATTTATTTATTTAAATTATTATTAATGTAAATGTATAATTCATATAATCATTTTTTAAACTTAATATTATTATTATTATACTTATTTGTACAACCGTTTTTTAAAATGTATTTCTAATTTAATTAACTCAATAATATATATATACAGTGTATATTCATTACACAATTCATATTTAAATAAATAACACTTTAAGAGATTTGCTTTTAAAGAAGTCGCTTTTTAAGGACTACAACAAACGGCTGGTAGAGACTACAATGAGCTTCCTCACTGGTTAATGGCATCATAAACCCCAAAATTTACATAATCCCCGCCCCCTGAACACGATTTATAGATTATCAAGACAGAATATGCTAATCAATGACTAGAAGATAACTACACATAAGCTACATAAATTCATCAACTAACCGTTCAGAAATGTTGCTTCTACATGTTGTCACTTCTACTTGAGTATCTTTGTCCGACTCCGGTTTGAACATAAAAAGCTAAAAGTTTTTGAAATGTTCAGTGTGTTCAGACAGACACACACACACACACACACACACAAACACAAGCTCTTGAAGCTCCGCCCTCTGCGCCGGGAACAGCAGGTCATTTGCATTTAAAGGGACACACACAAAAACGGTGCGTTTTTGCTTACACTCAAAAAGTGTCAATTTTAACATGCTATAAAAAATATCTGTGGTGGATTTTGAGCTAAAACTTCACACACACACTCTGGGGACATCAGAGATTTATTTTACTTCTTGTGAAAAGGGCATTATACCACCCCTTTAAGTTTATTAGCAGTTGTCCATTAGTTGTCAACTTGTTTACTCATTCTCATTTTCTCAACTTCTACGGCGATCTTCTTCGTGGACGCCGAGCGATTCCGCTGATCCACGACTCTGACCTTTCCGAGCCGGTCGTTAATTTCCCCTCAGATTGTCTGGTATCTCTGTCTAAACGCCTCCCGTTGCTTGCAGAAGTTCTGTGAGAGTTTGTCAGCTTGTTTGGCCAGTGATTCATTTCATTGCGAGCGCCGGCTCGCATTATTAAAGGCCTTTCAGTTGTTTCAAAGGTTCCCCTTTTCCTCACAAGACAGTCTCATTTCTGCCTTTTGTCCTGGACGGTATTTACAGCCATAATTGAACAGCGTCGGGTCCACGAGTTCAATTGCAGTCAAAGGGGCTGGAGCCGGCGGATATGAAAAATGGGGCTCTTTTAAATGCTAATCAGCGTGGTTAGCGCCTAGCTCCTGCTTGGCTGGCAAAAATAATTGTGCAAATATACATGAAAAACTGCAGTCCTTATTTAAAGATGCGTCCCGTTGGCTCTGGGAGGGCAGTCATGCACACAATATCCCTTATTTTACCCTTCCACACTTAGCGGAAGACTTTGAGTGATAATTCCTGTCAAATATTTATCATTCTGAAGAGTTTTCGCTGTCGTTTTAGTGGGAAATGTCCAAAGAATAACGAAATGTGAGGATTATTGTAATTACGGATCAAAAGAGACTCAGCGGCCGATGAAATTAAATATATTACCATATTTTTGGGGGCTTTTGTGAGAGTTTGGTGTATAAATAATGTCTGAGGATGAAACCCAACAGAATGAATGCTGGGAAAATTATATATGAGCTCTTTATACGGTCTAGAGAGCGTTTAACCTCGTATTTCTCTTGTTCTCTCAGGCGTTTCGCATTACGTTTCTTGGGAGACATAAAAACAGACCCAAATAAGTCAGTAGTACTATTTGATCTTTGAAGAATCTGATGAGTGTAAGACATTTTAGATACAGTTTTACTTGTGTGAAAGTCTCCATTTGCTCTCCATTCAGTCTCATTGCAGTCTAGGAGGATTTATCTGTTAAAACATTATTTATTTTATTATTAATTTAATTGTTTTATTTATTATTAATTATTTAGATCTATAATAGTCATATTATACAACCTTGTTTAATTTAATTTAATTGTTATTATTATTTAATCATTGTATTTATTAAATTATTATACATATTAAAATAATTATTTATTTAATCTTCATTTAATTATTTTCTTATAAGTCATTAATAAAATATTAATATTAATATAATAATAATAATATTATATATATATATATATATATATATATATATATATATATATATATATATATATATATATATATATATATATATTTAAATCATCATTTGTTTTATTATTAGCAGTTATTTAAATTATACAATATTTATATTATACAACCTATAGTAGTCATATTATACAACCTTGTTTAATTTAATTGTTATTATTATTTAATAAATGTATTTATTCAATTAATATACATATTAAAATGATTAATTATTTAATTTCTTTTAATTATTTTCTTATAAATGATTAATAAAATATTAACAATATTATATATATATATATATATATATTTTTTTTATCATAATTTGTTTTATTATTAGCAGTTATTTAAATTATACAATATTTATATTATACAACCTGACATTTAAAATGAAGCTGAAATATTATTATTATTTATGCTTTTTATTAAAACAATTCATTTTATTTTAATGTAATTTATTATATATTAATATATATATATTATTTCTTATTATAATTTATTCTTCATTATTAATAAGTAGGGCCTACTAACATTTTAAAATCATATTATACAACATGACAGCTACATAAAGGTTAAAATATTATTATTGTTTAATTAAGTGTACTTAATTATACTATTAAATATCTATCAATAAACCATACAGTTATAATAACGACACAACCTGACAGCTTTACAGTAGTTCTCAGCTTGTAGTGTAACTAATTACTTTTTTTAACACTATCTTGATGGTAGCTTGACTCTGGTCAGTGTTTTTGCCTTTAGTTGCTCTCTTCCCTGTGTTCTCTCACAACAGAAGTCAAGTGTGTTGACGAGCGAGAATCGATTGTTCTCCGGCTTCACAAACAAGCGTGTCGCTGTTCCACGAAAGAGCATGCTGAGGGGAAGAAACAAAACCAGGAGGAGGAATGAAATGAAATGCGGCAGATTTAAATCGCTGATAATCAGACTGGAGAACACCTGCGTCTCGCTGATAAGAACAGAACAAGAGAAACCTGATGAAACGATACGGTAAACAGAGAAAAGAAATAAATCAACTGCAGAGGAGAATGTGAGTTAACCAATTATCTGTATTGAATAGCAGAAATGCATATCGAACAGACGGATTATTCCAAATGACCAAGAAGATCATAGTATCATAGTAGACTTGTGATTTCATAAATGATACAAGATTATGCTTGTTATTTTGGGTGTTTCTGACTGCAGTGTCAAGTGCGTTTACTAAGCAATTCGACATCAGGATGTTTCATACAGTCAAGAAACAAACTGAGGCGTTTTAAAATGATCATCCGTCTAAGTTTTAATGTCATTTACACAAGCTAACAACACAGATAAGGACTGTGCCAGGTTTATTGGTTAGTATAATTGGGTATCATCTGCATAAATATTGATAGGAAATTGTTGAAATTTAAAGATGGAGCGGAGAGGGAGCATATATACAGCAAATAAGATCGGGCCCAAAACGGAGCCCTGCTGCACCTCACATGCAACGAAAGCTGGAAATGAAGAAAGTTCACCAGTTTCTACAGAGAAACTCCTCTTAGTGAGATAAGACTCAAGCCAACCTCGGGGTTTTAACCTATTTAAAAGAATGCATATAAATTCATGATTTGTATTCATTTTTAAATAAAATAATTATATATTTGTTTATTTGTGTGTATGCTATAATTTTATATAAATAATAAGATATGCTCATTTATTATTAGTTCAATTGTTTTATTTATTATTAACTATTTAAATAAATTATATAATAGTTACTATACAAACTGACAGCTACATTAAAGCTGTCATATATACTTTAAATTAAATTATTAATTATTATTAAATAAATGAAAGTATTGATGGTAATTATACTTTTTTTTTACTTTATTTTATTATTATTGATTTAATTTAGGTCGGTGCTCATTTGCATAGTTATATACAAGTATTAAATAAATCAAATGATCAAATATTTGTTTTATTTAAATGCATATTTTTGGCGTGAAACTGAAAATTTCCCGTTAAATAATTGTGCGACAATGGATCAATCATATTCGCCAGCGAAGCTATTGGTTAATGTTATTTTCTCTATCTATACGCCAATGTACTGCCTTGAGTACCCAGAAAAGCACTATATAAATGTAACAAATTATTATTATTATTATAGGTCGCGTTAAAATTATTATATTTGTAAGATGAACGCCCCTACAGTGTCGTATTTACCAGTGAGATTTTCTTTAAGCCACAACTTTCCAAATATTTGTGTGTGCACTAGACCTAAAAAAAGAGTCTTAGTAAGTTAAAAAAGCGAGAAATATATACTATATTGGCCAAATATGTAAATTTCCCAACTGAAGTTGCCTCGTAATAACGACTTTGAGCTTGTAAATAGGATCTTCCCATGAGGACTTGCATCAGCTGGAAAGTCATTAAAGTTATTGCGTTTTGATGAAAGATTATGAAAACAAACATTTCCTCCTTCAGAATAAAATCCAGTCTTGATTCGGTTGAAGTGTTTGTGCAGGATAACGGCGGAGGGGTTTATTACGGAAGTGAATTGGATGAGTTTTGATGTCTTGTTATCTTTCACATCAGTTTGAGGAAGGGATCCAGCTCTCTATTCTCCGCACCAGTGAATCCACTCGATGTTCCAGACGTCAAAACTCCCTCCATCTGTCACTCGCTCTTCAAACCGGCCCGATTCCTCGTCTCGCTGTCGTTTAACTGTGCCATCACTGGGGTTTATTATTGGCTTCAGGTTCGCTGACACCCGGGGTCTTTGTCCTGAGGGCAGAGTTTCAGAGTTGGATCTGAAATAGAAATCACAAAACATTGGACTCTGTGTTCGTTTGGAGATACAAAAAAGGGTCAAACTTGCAAACTGAACCTGTTAGTGTCAAAAAATGAATCCCGAGCTGGAGCCTAGCGGTTAGCTTAGATGCTAGTTTTGCACGTTGTTAGCATTGAGTGTATACACAAGTATTACATAGGGGACTTTAGCGTAATATAAACATCTAAATGGGTTTTCTTCCAAACTGAGTTACATGCAGAAACTAGTTTGTCAGTTTAGCATCAACTTTTTCAATTTTTTATATTAAGAAAATGTGACATTAGCCATTAGTTCTTTTTGTATTTCTTTTTACTTCTCATTAGTTTTCTAAAGCAAAGCTAGGTTTTCTGTTTGTGTTAGCATGAGGGTTGTTGCTTCATTTAGTACATAGGTATCATTTTTCTCTGTACTTCTCTTTATGTCCATGTTAGCTTTAGCATGAGTATTGTTTCTTCATTTAATAGGTATTTTAGCACAAAAAGGCTTTCACAGATTAAAAAAAGACAACGGTTCATTGCTAGCTCCTTTCAAAGCCTCTAAAATGTCAAATCAATCTGGAAAAAGAGTAATAATCTTTTCAAATGTTGCTTTTAGCTTTCCAGAGAATTTTTTGTTGATATGTATATGTTCTTCATTTTTCATTCTTTATCTTTAAATAATTTGACATTACCAATGATTTATCCATTTTTTTTTCTATTTATTTCCCCATTAGCTTGCTAAAAAAGCTAGCCTTTCTATTTTTTTAGCACGAGTGTTGTTTTTCATTTTAACACGGTCTAATGTGTGCTGTTTTAGCATTAGCATTAGCCAAAAGGCCTCGACTGATAAAAAAATAAGAAAACAGTTCATTGCTAGCTTCTTTCAAAATCTGGAAGAAGAGTAATAATCATACAGTTGTGATTCTGTCACGTTTCAGCTCGTTCTGAAATGTGCGCAGCGAGTGGGCGAACGCTGGTGTGTTTCCCAGAGATTTCCCGTTTTCCACTCAAAGCGGCCCGTAATGAATGGATCTTGTATGATCAGGGTGATTAGCATGGCAGAATCTTAATTCGCTTGTCGGGGGGGAATGTTGGGGCAAGCAAAGTAATTGTATGTACACTAATCATGTACACCAGCGTGTGGGCGAGCGCTCGCGCACAGTTACACTTCTGCCTCTGTCGCGTTATTAATCACGACATGATTGGTCCCGGTTAGCCTCAGCGAAGGGCGGCTCATGCTAGCGCGCGTACAGGTCTGTTGGGAACACGACTTCTGACACACAAGCCTTTAGTGAGCAAAACAAACCATCAGTCATCGCTAAAGCCACGCTCTACTTGGGGACGGAGGGGTTTAGAGGAAATTATAGCGGTACTAGTGTGTTTGCTAACTTAAGAGCGTCTCTTTGCTAAGACAGGAATGCAAATGCTTCCAGCTATGGAAACTCAAATGCGTGTGCTATTGATTGTGTAAATGTGTGCGTATTTAATGTACTTGTATGAATAACACATCTGGTTTAAAAGGACATTTAATGGAAACTCTAGCGCCTCCTTGAGTACTGGAGGACTTATTACGACAAATTTTTTTTTTTTTCGTTTATCAAATATATATTTCATTGTGTTGTTTAGTTACCTAACACTTTTTGACTTTCTTAGTTTGTGTAAATCCACTTGGGGTTCAGAGAATTTATTTTTTCCCACATTAATTTCACACGTCTAGTACAATTATGTGGTTTTGTTTCATTAATACGGAGTGAACATTTTTCTTGATTTGCCCTGAAAGAAGGGAAGTGAAATGTGACAACATGCCCCATAGGTGCGGCTCATTATAACATGACCATATGACAGATTATAAAGTTATATGATCTCATCAAACAAATATACAAGACAAACTAAAACAAAAATATTTAGTCAAAAACTCGAGCGTTTGAGCAACCGAACACACATCTCCAACCCATGTTGCTCCTTAACGTGTCAACGGTCGCTTCGGCCAGGTGCTGTTTATAGTAGGGATGTCCCGATCAGGTTTTTTTGCCCTCGAGTCCGAGTCATTTGATTTTGAGTATCTACCGATACCGAGTCCCGATCCGATACTTATATAATACATCAAAAAAAGAATAAAGAAGAGAGAAAAAACAGATTTTTTATTTAATTAACCTTATTTTAACATTCAACAACTCTTCTGTGAGGTAGCTTGAACAATCAAGTAATAAATAACGTAAAATCTTCACTTTTGGACTTTAGTGCAACAGAAAATATAGAAAAAGTCTAATATAAAAACAAATAGCACCTCAACTTAAAATACCCGGCAGGCATGTAAACAAAAAATAAAAATGTTTTAAAAGTGTATAAATTTTTTTTAAGAATATATATATATATATATATATATATACATTAGGGGTGTAACGGTTCACAAAATTTGCGGTTCGATACGATACAGCAAAAAGAAAGAAATGCCAGAGAAATTTCCTATTTATTGAAAGAAAAACTATTCTTCAATAAGTTTGAGTTTTTCTACATCTTGAAACTTTCAGGTTTATAAATGGGGTAATCTTTGAAGGATGGACAAATAATGTTTTGGTAATCACATTAAAAATAACATTTAAATATATATTTATATAATATTTGAGTTTGGAAGTGCAACATTAAATCCATGTTCATTCACGGCACAAAGTTTCTCCTGGTTTCCACGTCAGCGCTGTTTGATCTAATAGGGATCTACGGTTAATAACGGAGAAATGTGAATGCTTCTCACTAGATCTCGCAGCGATGTTATTACTTCAGTGGCGAATTCAAATGTTTTCTTCACTGGATCTCTTAGCACAGTGTCGCTTGATCTCGCGCTACACAGATGTTGCTGGTCCGAACTGGTAAATGGTCCGTTAAGCACAATATAATGAGTAGCGCAGTTTCGTTCCGCTTTCATTACGTTTGCCATTTGATGTTGCGCAACGTTGTGGTGATCGCGCCAGCGCGGATTTTGTCTGCAGGAAAAATGGTCCTAGGAATCGTTCGGTTTGTATGCGTACCGAACCGGAATAATTACGAATACATGTACCGTTACACCCCTAATTTACATATATCCGAGTCCTGATCGGGAGGTAACGTCCGATTCCGATCGAGTCTGAAACCACGTGATCGGGCCCGATTTCCGATCGCGTGATCGGATCGGGACATCCCTATTTTATAGCATAAGGGGGCGGAGCTTTAGAATCTAGAGAGCATTTGATTGGACAGAAGATGTGATGAATAGCTGAAGTCCACGGTGACATCATAAAAATCCCTGATCCGTTTTAAGCGGAAGTGAGGGACTGTAAGTTTTGAATGCTTATATCTCCTAAATATGAAATTTTTCATTGTTTTGAAGCACACCAGCTTATTCTCAACCTTAAGCCTATATTCATACTGGAAGTAAAAAAACATAGATTTTGATTTCAGGGGGCCCTTAATTAAGAAATGTAGTTTTATGGTTAAATAAAAGGTCAGTGATATTTTCCAAAGATTTTTATTTATTTTTTTGGCGCATTTTTTCCCTCTATATAGTGTTAATACACTAAGTTTTGTCATGATGTTATGCGTGGAAAGTTTTAAACCATATGTCTCACAACTAGCCCCGCGTTAGGATGTGCCTCGCTCACACTTGTTTCATTAATACGGAGTGAAACCAGAGCACTGGAAACCAGAGCACAATCCTGAGGAGTGAACAGTGGTTCACAGGTGTCTCGTGTTTTAAACCGTGTGTGTTACAACGAGACTACGTTAGTTTGTGTCCCGCTCTCTCCTTTATACTTGACTGTTCATTCCTGAGGATTTGCACTCTGGTTTCCAGTGTTTTTGAGCAGTGCACCTGTGTGTGTGTGTGTGTGTGTGTGTGTGCTCTGTGTGAAGCAGACAGTCATGTGGAGCGCTGGTGTTCAGACGAGCTGATGTGACAGAGACCCGTTCACAGCCCTGATTCAGTGTGTCAGTGAAGAGACTAATAACCTCCTGTGAACATCCCTCACAAACAGCCCTGAGCGCTGAGACACACACACACACACACACACCTGCTGAGAACACACACTGCCAGCGCGTCACACGTCATCACACTGAGCACTGAAAACTAGTGAGGTTCACCAGGTTATAAAGATTAGAATAAATTACATATTAATACACTACCAGTCAAACGTTTTTGATCGGTAATATTTTTAATATTTTTAAAAGAAGTCTCTTCTGCTCACAAAGGCTGCATTAATTTGATTAAAAATATAAAAACAGTAATATTGTGAAATATTATTTAAAATAACAGTTTTCTATGAGAATATATATAGTAAAGTGTAATTTATTCCTGTGATCAAAGCTGTATTTTCAGCATCATTACTCCAGTCTTCAGGTTCACATGATCCTTCAGAAATCACTCTAATATGAGGATCTGATGCTCAAGAAACATTTATGATTATTATCAATGTTGAAAACAGTTATTTACATTTTTATTTCGGGATTCTTTGATGAATAGAAATTTCAAAAGAACAGCATTTATCTGAAATAGAAAGCTTTTGTAACATTAAACACCACCGTTCAAAAGTTTGGGGTCAGTAAGAATTTTTCATTTTTTGGGGGGAAAAAATGAAAGAAATCAATACTTTTATTCATCAAGGCTGAATTAAATTTATCAAAAGTTACAGTAAAGGCATTTATAATGTTACAAAAGCTTCTATTTCAAATTAATGCTGTTCTTTTGAAATATCTATTCATCAAAGAATCCTGAAAAAAATTGTACACAACTGTTTTCAACATATATGATAATAATAATAATAAATGTTTCTTGAGCATCAAATCATCATATTAGAGTGATTTCTGAAGGATCATGTGACACTGAAGACTGGAGTAATGATGCTGAAAATACAGCTTTGATCACAGGAATAAATAAATGTTTTTTTTAAATAAACCATTTTAAAAAAGAAACAGTTATTATTGAACAATATTGCTGTTTTGTTGTTGTTGTATTTTTAATCAAAGAAATGCAGCTTTGGTGAGCAGAATAGACTTCTTTTAAAAACATAAAACATCTTACAGATCAAAAACTTTTGAGTGATAGTGCTGTAAGGGGGTGTACAGTTAAAGACCCAGAACCAGATATGAAGAATGAAGACCCGGAGTCAGAATTATAAAAAATAAAATAAAAGTTTTACTGAAGATAGTTTGCAGTTTCATCAGCAGAAGTCAGCTTCAAGACTCACACAGGAGTTCGTAGGCCGCCTCGCTTACAGTTACAAAGATCACAGCAGTTATACCATTTCCAAGGTCTAAGCTACGTCATTGCTTACAGGTTGAATGATTCTCATTGGCTAAGAAACATTAAGAGCCTAAACAATTTAACACATGTGAGGAGATAGGGGTGCCTATCGCCATTAGTAAAGATAGTTGTCGTCCACTCAATAGATTTAGGTCTGTGGTGGCCTCGCAGGTTAGAGAAGGGCGCCGGGGTGTCTGGTCCGAACGTCCAGAACCTACATAGAATGTCATACGCACACACACAAATAACAGACACTAGCAAATAACAGCTCCCATCAAGGCTGAAGAGAGTCTGAGCTCCTTATTATCAGTTAAGTATACCAAAACATAATGCTAAAACATTCACTCGTTTGGGAGAAAAACAGATAACTGGCATTTACTCCCAAGGAAGGAAATATACTGGAAAGAATACACTTTAATACAACAATTAAAGTTCAATAGTAACGCTCAATATAGCTTGACCATCTGTCCAGCGAAGGATCATATGTGTCCATGCTGCCTTTAGGACCCTCTAACCTTTCTTCTGATACCAGAGAAAGAGACAAACGGCCTTGTGGGTTACATGGCCTTCGTGTCCTGCGTGTACTACGTGCAATCTCAAAGTAAGATTGGAATGCACCTAAAAGAAACTGGTTACTTCCATCACATGCATTTAAGAAAATATAATTTCACAAGCACAAAGAATATAAAAATGAGTATGTGATAATGAATATATTTGATTATTGATTTTTTATAAGGAAGTATATAAGCATCCAAAAGGATTTATGATTATAGATGTATTTGAAGAGGCAAGGGATTTTGACCAACCCTTCAGTGTGTATGTAATTTATTCTAATCCTGTAGGGTTAGAATTTACAGTCTGGTGTTTAGTTCATTAGATAATTAAATTTGATATGAATTCTCGCATATACAATCAAGAATTCTGCGGTACATTTTTTTAATGTAGTTTTACAAATTGCCATAGTTGAAATCTATGAGTTTAAATCTGCGTATCATAATCCATGAAACACATTTAGTCAGAATCTCTATTAAATTATCTCTATTAAAACTATTATGTATAGATTAATGTCAGAGACTGAACAAAAAATTAGAACAGTATAGGGGTTTATTATTTAATAAATGAGGCAAGAAAGACAATGAATTTACAAACATGATGAAAAAATATATAAAATGTGTATACGTGTTGATAGATCACATATTATTATGTTTATGCTTTGCTGTTAAACCACAAGATCAAGTACTTTTCAATGAGAAATCATCAGACTGAGGAAACTTAAACTGATCATTGAATCCAAAACACAGAAAGAAATATATATGTAGGACTTTATAAAAGGACTCAGTTGTCGGTAAGGGTTGGGAAGATCCGTCCACCGGTGAGGAACTGTGAAGGTGACGGTTCTGGAGAGTGATATTGTTCCAAAAGGTACCATGAGAAGCGGCTCACTCATAGATCACAGGAGGAGATTAATGTTTGTAAGAGGGAGTGGAGAGAAGAGAGTCCTCAGACGGTGCATGATCTGGCAAGGGTTTAGTTTTGTAATTGGCCATCTTCTTCTTGCTGGCTGTAAAGACAGATAAACAGAGGTGTGTCATGCTGTAATGAAATTCAAACAACATTATCAAAGGATTCACATTTGATTTCACACACACACACACACGCACACACACACGCACACACACACACACACAACACCAACATAATTCTTATAGGTTGATCATTTTAGAGAATAAAAACATGACAGAACTGATAAAACAGCAACAGGTTCACATCCACTGCACTCTTCTTCATTGTATCGCCACACACAGAGACACATGTAAATCATTTGCACTTATGATGGGAATTGAATCTCGCAACAGGTCATTAGTACTTACAATCTTTGAGTTTCTTCCAGAGTTTCAAACGTACACACAGTCCAATCAGTCCAATCAGTCCAACAATAACTGGGATGAAGACTAGAGCCGGATACATGATATATGAAGCATCTGATGCAGGTTCTAGAACACACAGAGAAACAAACATGTGCAATGAATAATATTGAATAAAAACAATATTATAAAAACAATAAAACAAACAAACCTAAAAAACAACAGAAAATTTAAGTCATTCTCATTCTCAGTGTCAGTGTACAGTACAGGTAGAAAAAATTAACCATGTTTAAACTCACTGTTCCTCTTGATCTGATCCTCAGTCAGAATCTTCTGGATTGTCTCAGTCCAACTCTTGTGCTCGACCACACAGGTGTACTGGTCCTTCTTCCATTTGTTAGGAAGGACATACAGGGCAACAGTCCTCTGGAAGGTCCCGTCCTCATTTGGTAGTGTGTCTCCAGACTCCAATTCCATAGAATCGCTCATAGCTTGTCCATTCTTCCTCCATGAAATGCTTGTGTCTCTGAAGAGAAAGCCTGTGGCGTGACACTCCACATAATAGTCTGGTTTCTTCTGCAGCAGAGACACCTCAGGAAGCTCTGGAAGTAAACACAGAACAAAACTGAGAACAGAGAAAGGAACACATGCACTTTATACTTATCACAGTTTAACAATCTCTAAAGTTGACCTGCATAGATTTATCAAGCTATCTGTTAAAACATGGTTTATCTGGATCTCAAGAAAGAAATGATCGGTCTGTGCTCTGATACTGTACCTGTTTTCTTAAAAGTATGTTTAGACAAATGTAAGAGCTCCTTCAGCCAGTAAACACAATGTTGTTGAAAGTATTCTTGTAAGGTTTTAAGTTGTTCTCTGTCATTATTCCACTTCATCACTGTAGGTAATGCCTGTGGTACAGACGCAGTGTATCTGTTCTCCTTCAGGTCCAGTGAGATGAAATCCTCTCCATCATAACCGTACTCATCAAACCCATGTGAGTCTCCAGTCTCATCATCCCAATCACAGCCATACATCCTCTGATACGTATGAACTCCTGAAAGAGAGAGTGGTATACTGTTCTTCTTTATGTCTTTTAACGTACAAACTAGTTCTTTGATGTTTATGAATGTAGTATAAGGGGATGATGTACATATAAACCCCTCAGGTTAATACAAGACCCCTCCTGAACACCCTGTCAGGGTTTATTCTGCGGTAACAACTGACTGGATATAGGCCTACAGTACACTATACAGCTTAGTACATGGCTACTTGCAACATAAGTAAATAATTATACATGAAATATTGATTTGAGTTGAAATATTGTATTAGTGGGCGGGGCTAACAAGTTATTTTGGGATGTTTTGACTCTGAATGGTTAAATTTTCTGTACAGCATCATGGGTAATGTAGTTTTCAACATAAATTCCATTGTTGCATGATTATTTAAACAAATAATTTGAAATAATGCGGACTGGCAGCTTCAGCAGACGCAAATATCGATTAACAACCTCGTAACTCAGTCACAGTAGGTCTGTCTTTAACAGTTTAAATTAGTTAAAAATATTGTTAAAATTTATATAATAAAATAAAAAATAATGAAGTAAATGAATGAGTTTTTACTTCCAGAACCCGACTGTTGGACTCTATACAGCAATGCTATTGACCTGGTCATTATCGGGGAAATAACAGACCTCAGATGTCAGTAACCAATCAGAATCAAGCATTTCGGAGAGCCGTGTAATAATGTTTTTTCTCTCACCGTGTGTCTGATTGAATCGCTGCATTAGAACATGAATGTTGTTTCTGTAGATTTGCTGTACATGTTCTCTGATCTCAGTGTCTTCTTTCCACAGTTCTGTAGATGCAAACTCCTTCATCCAGTCCTGTCTGGGAATCAGCTTCTTTATGTTACTGTCATAATAATCGATCTCTTCTCCATCCAGTGTCGTTACAGCAGAAAACTCTGGAGTTCCTGCAGTCGTCTGTCCGTTTATTTTAGTGTATGTGGTGATGAAGCTGTGTAACTCTGAACAAACATTGAACACACATTCAACAACATTAAAAAAAAAAACACAAGACAAAGCTCCCAAACTGGTAAATACATACAAATACAGTGTCATAAATGAAATTACTATTTGTTACCAAGATAATTAATTCAGTTTTTTTTTCTTTTAATTCACTAGGAAATCAAAATGTGTAATTCTTGTTTTTTATAAAAAAAAATATTATTTAGTATAAAATATTTTTTTATCCGTGTGCATCTTTTTTTTATTATTCATGTGCCTCGCAGTTTTTAATCGGCCTTCACTTGTTCAAATTCCAGAAGCCGTTTTACTTTCATTTCAAAATCAATACTTTTGCACATAAAACTAGTGTATCTTTCACAGAACACCCGCAGAGCATGCACTTTCTTTCATTTAGCTATTAAAATGTGCATAACTTCATTAATTCATGCAGGACTATTCTCAGACTTGTTATAGTTTTGCCTTAAATAGACCTGTCTGCGTGAGAGAGATCGACGCCATTAGAAAATACTGAAACGATTTCAGTACAGCTTCAACAAAAGAAAATCCTGCTTCAGTCAACGACAGAAACAATAAGAACAAGTTCGATTGTCCTGGATAATATAAAAGATGTTTGAGGAAATAATACATATCAGATTAAAAACATCTTAAGATTTTCTGTCAGTTCAACACACGGAAGTAGGCTAGATGAAGGCCTTGCTGACGGAGAATTCATCGTTTAAACAACTTCACAAAATGATTCTCACCTGAGTAAACCAAAGGTATGAAGATGAAGAAAATGGTGAACTTCGACATCATGGATAAAAATCCTTGATTCTGACCCAGAAATCATTGTGTAGTCATCTGAAAAACTCTTTAGCCTTTGCTACATCAGAATCAACAGGTAAACTGGTTACTGAACTGATGTCACTGCAGCTCCAGAGAAACACTCAACACGGAAGTGAAGGGAGGAGCCTTTCACTCACAGGTTGTCGTCGCTGTGCTCAGAACTGGTTTTACCAGTTGATTCATATGTAGCAAAGGCTAAAGAGTTTTTACAGCACTCTTCGACGACTGTGCATAAAGACTTGTGGGTCAAACACATGGATTTTCATCTGCAAGAATGATGAATTCTCCGTCAGCATGGCCTTCTACTTCTGTTTGTTGAAGAGACATAAAATCACGAGACATTTTAATAGAACAGATTTTTAATTATATAAAAAGTCAGCTAAGAATTTAAGGTGGGATTAGTGTCTCAAATTAATTGTTAATGTCTTTGTGTTGTTTGTTCAGTTACACAGGTTTATGACCAATTACACTGAAATAAATGGACAGGCATTTGCAGGAATCCCAGAGTTTTCTGCTGTAACGACACTGGATGGAGAACAGATCGATTATTATGACAGTAACATAAAGAAGCTGATTCCCAGACAGGACTGGATGAAGGAGTTTACATCTGAAGACATGTGGAAGGAAGACACTGATATCAGAGAAAAACTACAGCAGATCTACAAAATCAACATTCATGTTCTAATGGAGCAATTCAGTCAGTCACATGGTGAGAGAAAAACTTTCTACTACATTTTTAAATGTGAAAAAGTACATTGTGAATTAAACATAAAGACCTGGGGCCTCATTTATAAAACTTTGCGTAGGATTTGCGTCAGAAGTGGCGTACGGATGAAACATAGGACGTGCGTACGCACAGAAATATTCAGATTTATAAAACCGTGAGCACGCACATCCTAGGCAGTTTTCCCTTAATAAATCACAATCAATTCTAAATGTAGCGCAGCTTTTGCGGCTTCATGTCACGCCCATATTTGCCAAAAAATAGTCCGTGAAACGCCCACAAGTTAATATTCATCGATTGCGAAATCATGGCAAACACAGAGAGGAAAACCAAGAAACGTAACTTCACTCAATGTGAAGTAGAAATTATCATTGGTGAGGTGGAAAAGAGGAGTAAAATGTTTTTTGGAGGGCACAGTGTGGGCATTAATGCCAACAAAGGCACTTGAGTGGCAAAAGGTTGCATTACGCATTACGTCATTACGCATTGTGATGGCATGGCATTTTATTACCATCCATTTGATTTCATCTGACAAGCTACAGATGTGTTATGAGGATGAATTGCATAACAAGCAATAATTATTATTGCAGAACATATTTCACTTTTACTTTTTGCAAATATGTGTTAATTTGCATTTCTGTTGTTATCTTCGTTTGATTTTGTGCGTTTTACACTGCAGATCGATCAAACGGGTGTTCATGTAGGCTGTTAATTGTAAGACTTGCTTTGTGAAGTCTTCATGTTATTTATGAGAGCCAGTATTGCCATTTCTTTTACACAACGGTCTACAGTTTCACACACTTTCAAATGCTTCTTCCTTCTGCCGACGGCGTCGCCATTTCTCATTTCACCTGTTTTTGTGCGTACGCCTGGGTCAGAGCTTGCGTGAAGGACCGCACATTTTCCCGTCAAGTTTGCTTTTTAGAAATACCAATTATTGCGTAGAGAGCGGCGTACGCCTTCTTTTGTGCGTACGCAACATTTATAAATGAGGCCCCAGGTGTTTATTTTTTCTCTCCCCCACCCCATTATCTTCTTCAGGAGTTCATGCGTATCAGAGGATGTATGGCTGTGATTGGGATAATGAGACTGGAGACTCACAAGGGTTTGATCAGTACGGTTATGATGGAGAGGATTTCATCTCACTGGACCTGAAGGAGAACAGATACTTCACACCTACTACTACCAATTACCGACTATGAATACTACGATTATGAGTGTGTTTACTGGCTGAAGGAGCTCTTGAACTCAAGGAAAGCAGATTTAGAGAGAAGAGGTAACTTGTTCAGACATTCACTTTGTCCAACAAGTAGATATTTTTTTTAATTATAATATTTTATTATATAACCATTTATTATTATAAGTCATTAACGCATCTTTCTTTTCTCCTGCATTGCTTCATTATATATAAAACACTAAAACTTAGCACAAATAAGTTAATCATATAAATGTTAAATATTTTCCTCACATTTTTCTCAATCTTTTTCAGCTCCTGAAGTGTCTCTGTTACAGAAGAGTCTCTCTTCTCCAGTAGTGTGTCATGCCACAGGTTTCTACCCATCAGGAGTGACACTTACCTGGTTCAGAAATGGACAGGAGCACCATGAGGATGTGTATCTTGGAGAGCTTCTGCCAAATGAGGACGAGACCTTCCAGAAGACATCTAGCCTTCATGTTTCTCTAGACGAATGGGAGGACAACCAGTTCACTTGTGTGGTGGAGCACCAGGGAAAAACCATCCAGAAGACTGACGAAGAGATCAAGAGTTACTACTGTAAGTTGTTAATACTGCTTATGGTACTTGTTATAAAGTTTATCCTTTCCTTATCACATCTGGCTAATTGGTCATTTGATCTCTGCAGAGGGACAGAAAGCTTTCAGATTTTATTAAAACATATCTTAATTTGTGTTTCAAAGATGAAGGAAAGTCTTATGGGTTTGGAACGACATGAGGGAGAGTAAATGATGACAGAAATGTCCATTTTGGCTGAACTAACCCTTTAAGATCGCAGTGGGCCAATCTATCAAATATCTCTTTTTAAAATCAAAATCACACATTAGCAAGTTGAAAGGGTTAGTTCACCTGAAAAGGGTCATTCTGTCATCATTTACTCGCCCTGATGTCATTCAAATGTATGACTCTCATAAAGACGACATACAGCACAATGTCTGATCTTTCATACAATGAAAGTGACTGGGGAAAGAGTTTGTCAAGACAAGAACACAACATAAGTATTATGAAATAAGTCTATATGACTTGTAAGCTGTGTATATAAAGTCTTCCAAAGTCATATGACAGCTTGGTTTGTTTATTTGTTCGTTTGTTCATTTATATATATACGTTGGTATTCATCGGAGTGGACTATGCAAACAGGTTTATTCTCGAGTATGTAAATAAGGCACCGGATTTGAATGAGTTTTGGGCTGTGTCTCAAACAAAACATTTACACGCTTCAGAAGATTCTTGCACGTTTAATTCAGGTTTTAGTTCAGTTTTAATAGTCTTTCACCAGTCAGTAATTGCTGTGCTTTAGCTTGCCAAGGCAACATTTGTAATTTACGTTTACTTAGTTTTTCATCAAATATTTATATTTGATTTGATTTTATATTTATTTCAATTAACAATTCAATTAATTCATTAATCAATTTTGTTAATGATATTAATCCTGTACATAACTAATTAATAAATTGTTATTAGTCTTGATCATTATTTCATCAGTTAGTTGTTTAAGCCTTGTATTGCTGTTTCTGAATATTTGTACCGGTATATATATATTTTTTTTTACAAGTGTTTTTTTTATTTTTTATTTTTTTGAAGGACCTATAAATGCACACTTGCTTATTGCTATGCTGTGTGTGATAGAAGGAGTCATAGCCCTGGTTATTGGTACTGTATTATACACTCACCTAAAGGATTATTAGGAACTCCATACTAATACTGTGTTTGACCCCCTTTCACCTTCAGAACTGCCTTAATTCTACGTGGTATTGATTCAACAAGGTGCTGAAAGCATTCTTTAGAAATGTTGGCCCATATTGATAGGATAGCATCTTGCAGTTGATGGAGATTTGTGGGATGCACATCCAGGGCACGAAGCTCCCGTTCCACCACATCCCAAAGATGCTCTATTGGGTTGAGATCTGGTGACTGTGGGGGCCATTTTAGTACAGTGAACTCATTGTCATGTTCAAGAAACCAATTTGAAATGATTCGAGCTTTGTGACATGGTGCATTATCCTGCTGGAAGTAGTCATCAGAGGATGGGTACATGGTGGCCATAAAGGGATGGACATGGTCAGAAACAATGCTCAGGTAGGCCGTGGCGTTTAAACGATGCCCAATTGGCACTAAGGGGCCTAAAGTGTGCCAAGAAAACATCCCTCACACCATTACACCACCACCACCAGCCTGCACAGTGGTAACAAGGCATGATGGATCCATGTTCTCATTCGGTTTACGCCAAATTCTGACTGTCCAATTTTGGTGTCCAATGAAAGTGAAGGGCAGAATCACATTGACAAAAGTCATTGAAGAGTTTCCTCCAGTCGTCTGCACTCTCTCCAGATTTCAGTCCGGGAATCTTCAGGTCATTTCCATCATGCTTGTGTGACCAAAACATGTTTCAGTGTTGAATAATATTCATGAGTATAGACGCCACGGAAATGTTTTCCCAAACAAGACATGACCAAACAAATAAAGAAAAAGAACATATGTGTGTCATTGAGTCTATGAAAAAACACAATGAGGACACGTCGACATATAAGTGCGAATGCAAACAGCTAAAGAGCATTCAGAGACTGTCTAGATGTGAAACTTGTGTTAATATCGGGTGTAATGGGCGCCTTAGATGTTGTACTGCTGTGTGTGTTTTTCACCACTTGCGTTTGTATATATTTTAAATGAAAATGTCACTTTGTTTTTGTAAATATACAATTTATTTTCAAGTTGTAAGTTCACTGATTACTAAGAGTTTTACAACTATAGCTTTTGAGTTTCAAATGGAAAAAAATAAACAATGAAACATTTAAGAACATGTTCAGTTCTCTTTTTTTTTCAACAAAGTTGGTGTGCGTTTAAACAAGTAGGCTTATGTGTTCAGTATGTGAGTTCTTTGTTATTAAGTTTTTTTTTGACAGGAGCTCTGTTGTCCACACCAATAAATATGATATGTCTTCATTTCCCAGAATGCACCATGGCATAAATGTATTATGCAGATTACGGTTTATGCATTTATACTTCCATTTGTACTTGGTTTATACTTAAAAGTCCTGAGTCTTTTCTATGCACTTAAAGTTGCATTAATTAAAATATGGTGTTATAGTTTTTTCGTTGATAATGTCAGATAAATTGTTGCATTTGCCTTTTATCTTGAAGACTTTTAAACATCAAACCGGGACTGACAAGAGGGTAAGTATGATGACAGTTTTATTTTCTGGGTGCACTGTACCTTTAAATATGTAATTTGAAGCCTGAGTCTGAGCATTAGTGATCGTCAGAGCCATAGAGAGAAAGAGTTGCGACACTCCCATAGACCTCCGTTGTAAAAAAATGGCGGCGCTTTTAACCGCCTACTTCCGGGATATGGAGCTCGGATTAGTTCCAAACACTGGCATTTGGCTGTTGGACCCCATTCACTTACATGGCTGCGCGTCGAGTTGTTCCAGAGGTAAGTTGCTGAAATATCGACTTCTTTTGAATTGTCAACTGTCTATATTGTATCAGAAGCCCTTTGCGATGCTTATACTGGTCTTCATTTGTATATGCACAGCGTAATTATTTATATTTTATCTTGGTTGTTCCAACCAATTTTCAAGCACTGCCTGATAGCTAGTTAGCTAGCGCGACTTCACCAGTTGTGAAGGTATAGCATCTAATTAGTTCGGTAATGAATCGCTACCACCTTTATAGCAACTTTTATTTAGTTGAATTTTTGGTATATACTAACTAACTTCATTATGTTACGTGTTGGCTGAGTTTTGAGTGGTGAATGCTGCGCGTCGAGTTGTTCCAGAGGTAACGTAAGTTTCTGAAATATCTACCTCTTTTGAATTGTCAACTGTATAACTTATATTGTATCAGAGGCCCTTTGCGATGTTTATTCTGGTCTTCATTTGTACATGCAAAGCGTAATGATCACGAAGGTAGGCTAATGGCTGAATTGCAATTTATAAGCAAAATCACGGGAATCAATGGCCTAATACAGCCCAGTTGTGCTAAAATAAATATCATGAGACCGACGTCCATCATCAGATGAATATGGAAAAGTTAAGTTAGAGCCGCTAAAGCTACCCATGCGAGCACTAAGCTTTTCCCTCCAAAAAAAATTGCCTAAAACTTATCTAAGTAATATACAGTATTTCGTTGTCACCCTGCCTCTCCAAATGCAAAACTGACATTAACAAAATGCAATAACAGCTGAAAAAGTGCTTGGTTGTGTGTTTTATTTTATATTTACCGTTCAAAAATGCAATCGCTGCTGTCTGTCCCATAGAAGAACATGACAGCCAGCGTACGTTTTGGAACTATTGGGGCTTACATGAACCACGTGACAGCCATCGCGGCGACATCAAAGAGTGTCGCAACTTTCTCTCTATGGCTCTGGTGATCGTGAAGTGGAGCCGAAGTATGAAAGTCCTAGCCTGGCTCCGCCCTCCTTCGTACTTCCGCTCAATTTTCATTTTCCTTCAGCACTACGTCTGGGGGTGCTTCTCATTTCTTATTTGTGCATCCTCGTTTCCTTTCCTCGCTTCCTTTCCTCGCGTCTTAGCTCCACCTCTTCAGGATGCGAGGGAAGGAAGCAAGGAAAAGACGCGACGGATGAATTGAAGCAAGTAAAATGATATATCCTCGCCCCCTTTAGCGTCACTTAAAAGCGTCGTCAAGTAATGATGACTCTACACCGCTGGATTTAGCTTGCATGTCGGGATTCTTGAACATTGGAGATATTTATTTATATTGTTACCGTTTCAACCTCCACAAAACACCACATTTGTTCTTATTTTTTATATATATTACCAGTTATTATTAACAATGAATTATTGCCAGTTATTAACTGCTTTTTATTTGTTGTAGGCTGTATTATTACAGTTTGTTTAATTTTAGTGCTTTGATATAATTTTACACCACAGTGAAGCAGTTTGAAATGTTAATGTGTTGCATATTATGCCCCTGCAGGTATAAACAACAAATATACTGTGAAATCAACACATCAAAACAAATTAACTACAGGCATAAATTAAAATCATTCTCTATTCTCCATTTATCAATATAAGAGGCATTAATTAAACCATTAAAAGCAATAAGCCAGTAAAATCAATAAACATAATTAAAATTGCTGAAAAGTACGTTAAGACACTGTCAAAAAATAACTCACATTTACAATAACTTCATGCTTATACTCACATTTATGTGTGTTTGAATGTTCTGCCATGGTTATCACTTTGAGCAGATGTGAAGGGGGAGGAGAATTTATACGTGCGTCACATTAAGTCGATAGAACACTTCCGCATAGTGTACACCTGTGTATCCTCGATCATAGCTCCTCTGGAAGCCTCCTCACTCCTCGATCCTCGCCTCCTCGCGATGCAATTAGAGAATTGAGACGTCCTTCAAGATGGCCGAGCTCGATCGGTTTCCGGGTCATAGGATGGAGGACGGAGGATCGAGGAGACGAGGAGGGATATTGTGAAGCACCCTGGGATTCTGCTGTAGACTTTGGTTTTCTCAGATCAATTTTTTACCGGGGGCCAATCAGCGAACAGAGGGAGTGTCTGAGAAGATGACTTTGATGTTGTGAGTTATTTTGAGTTGTAGTTCAGTAATGGCAGTGGAGAAAGATGAGAGCGAAGCCATTCGGTCCGTTGTGGCAACCCTGCCAAATATCAAGAAGTTAAGGATGTAACCCTTGTTCCCTGAGCAGGGAACGGAGACGTTACGTCTCAGTGCCACTTTCTCTGTACCGCTGGAACAGCCTGAGTTCAGTCTCGGCTCCTCAGCAAGTAATATAACTGCATGTTGCCAGCGTACTTCTTTAAATACCCACGAGTTGGGGCGTAGTCACGCTATGCAAAATCTGCAGACTCATGGCATTTCTTTGCCATTGGCTCAGTTTGTAATACTCAAAGTTGATAGGCTTTCTAAGCGAACCCGATTTCGTCGTTACATCCGTAACCGAGACGTTCTGTGGCCACGATAGATGATCATTACTGGGTGTTCGCTGGACGAACAGGTTAATTGATTGTAACATTATTATTTTTTATAATGTTACATTATGCATTTATTATTAGTTGTGTACATTTTTATTTCAGGATTCTTTGATGAATAGAAAGTTCAAAAGAACAGCATTTATCTGAAATAGAAAGCTTTTGTAACATTAAACACCACCGTTCAACAGTTTGGGGTCAGTAAGAATTTTTATTACATTTTTTGGGGGGAAGAAATCAAATAAATCAATACTTTTATTCATCAAGGATGAATTAAATTGATTAAAAGTAGCAGTTAAGACATTTATAATGTTACAAAAGATTCTGTTTCAAACAAATGCTGTTCTTTTGAACTTTCTATTCATCAAAGAATCCTGTAAAAAAACAACTGTTTTCAACATTGATAATAATGATTGTTTTTTTGAGCATCAAATCATATTAGAGTGATTTCTGAAGGATCATGTGATACTGAAGACTGGAGTAATGATGCTGAAAATACAGCTTTGATCACAGGAATAATTTGCACTTTACTATATATTCAAATACAAAAAATATTTAAAATTGTTTTTTTGTTTTGTTGTTTTATTTTTAATCAAATAAATGCAGCGTTTTGTGAGCAGAAGAGACTTCTTTTAAAAACATAAAACATCTTACTGATCAAAAACCTTTGACTGATAGTGTAACTAGGGAATTAACTCGGATCCATAAGATACAGTCTGGTGTTAGTTCATTAGTTAATTCAATTTGATATAAAGTTTCGCATATGCAATCAAGAATTCTGCGGTAAATTTTTTTATGTAGTTTTACAAATTGCCATAGTTGACAGATATCAGGTCAAATCTGCGTAACATAATCCATGAAACACATTAAGTCAGAATCTCTATTAAAACTATTATGTATAGATTAATGACAGAGACTGAACTCGCTATGAAAAAATTGAGAAAGGTATTAGTGTTTATTATTTAATATAGCACAAAATGAGGCAAGAAAAATGTACAAACAGAATGAAAAAAATGTGAATACATGTTGATTGATCACAGGTCGTTATCACTTTTCATGCTGTTCTGTTTAATCAAGATCAACAAGTACTTTTCAATGAGAAATCATCAGACTGAGTAAACTTAAACTGATCATCGACTCCAGAACACAGAAAGAAATATATACATATTTCCACAGGAAACAAGGCACATATATAGTACTTACACATAATTACACATATACAATATGTGCATAAACATATAAACATCTGATTGAGAAAATGTACTGTGATAAAAAATGGTATTGGCTCATATCTTAAAAACGTATGACTTATTTAGAGGCAAATTTCAGCAAATTCAAAAATTGTAATAATATTAATATGTATCAATGTTATTTTAATCTATTGGCAGTCCTAAAAAATATTTTTAGTAAAGATTTGTAAGACTTTGTTTTCAACAGAATGGGAATTTTAGTTTATATATAAAAATAAAAAAAAACACATCAAGCAATACCATTAAGAAAATTATCATTAAGAAAATATTTACATTTTTTTTATCATTTTACAAAATTCAAAGCAACAAATGAGGAAAACAACAAAAAACACTTTTCCATCATTGGGCCGAACGGTTCTAAGAACTGGTAAAGAGCTCCATTATCAGCAACACAGTGGAAAATGAAACCATGGCACAGAATTGAACGGTTAAGCAAAGAGAACGGTGGAAAAGCAGATCAAGTGATTCATTCTTAAAGAAATGCTTACGGTTGTATTTCCACTTGAGATTGGTTCAGTAGATTATGTGAAGTGACGTCGGCACTCAGGATTGGTTACTTGTCTGGCTACAGTTTCTCTGTAACATGGCCATTGAGCGAAGTGAACACAACCATACTCCGCGGCTGCTATTTACATCTCATAACGTCTGTAAACTCTTGCATTACCAACGACTGACGCAGTGTATATTTGTAAAGAGCTCCATTATCAGCAACACAGTGGAAAATGAAACCATGGCACAGAATTGAACGGTTAAGCAAAGAGAACGGTGGAAGAGCAGATCAAGTGATTCATTCTAAGAGAAATGCTAAAATTTCAAGATTAGAGATGGAAGAAAGGTAAAAGTATAAAGACGATTAATTCAAGTATGTGTAGTTGAATATAAAGATAAAATATAAAGATAAACTACAAGATCAACAAGTACTTTTCTTGAATACTCAGAGTCTTTAAAGGTCTTTAGATGTTTCTTGAACTTTATAAAAGTGTAGAGTTGGGAAGATCGGTCCACCGGTGAGGAACTGTGAAGGCGAAGGTTCTGTAGAGTGATATTGTTTATCTCTGTAAAGGAACCATAACCAAAACACTCACGATTTACAGGCTTCTGGTTCATGAGAGGGAGTGAAGTAAATTAAACATTTTTGCGATTTTTAATAATTTCTTTATCAAACTAATGTACTAGGAGGTTGGAGATCCTGTCCATGTTCTGTACGCTCGCTTTGAGTTATGATATACTTGATGTACTTGCAGTCTGTGAAGAGAGATAAACAGAGGTGTGTCATGCTGTAATGAAATTCAATGAACATTATCAAAGGATTCACATATAATTTCGCACACACACACACACACACACACACACACACACCACCACCACCACCACCACCACCACCAACAGAATTCTTAAAGTTTGATCATTTTAGATGGCAACAGGTTCACATTCACTGCACTCTTCTTCATTGTATCGCCACACACAGAAACACATGTAAAACATTTGCACTTATGATGGGAATTATATCATAACAGGTCATTACTTCTTACGAGCTTCGAGTTTCTTCCAGAGTTTCAAACGTACACACAGTCCAATCAGTCCAATCAGTCCAACAATAACTGGGATGATGACTAGAGCCGGATACATGATATATGAAGCATCTGATGCAGGTTCTAGAACACACAGAGAAACAAACATGTGCAATGAATAATATTGCATAAAAACCTAAACAACAGCAGAACAAACAAACCTAAAAAACAACAGAAAATTAGTCATTCTCATTGTCAGTGTACAGTACAGGTAGAAAAATTAACCATGTTTAAACTCACTGTTCCTCTTGATCTGATCCTCAGTCAGAATCTTCTGGATTGTCTCAGTCCAATTGAGGAGAGCTGTTTTGATCTCTATAAAATTTAAATGACCACCAAACTGTCCATCGCATGGCCAATCGCCTGGGTCGTTTTCTTAGTAGCGCTGCACAGCTCCTTGAAAGCAGCAGGGTCTGGGCCAGACTCATCCATAGCATGGATCGCATCTGGAAAGCAGATCAAGCTTGATCAGCCACAGAGTAGGTTCTGGCTGCTAAGGCCTGCTGTGACCCTGCAAGGTTTAGAGTGCTGAACAAGACAGAGATACGCGGCAATGGCCTCCTCCAGGAGTTCCCGTAGCCTTTTTTCTCTGCGGTGTCAACAGTGGTGAAGGCGGACGAAGCAAAAGAGTGGACACCGGCCAAGTGGGGGGAAGCGTCATGACTTGGTCAGTTCATCATGAATTTCAGGAAAGAATGGAGCAGTTCTGCAGGAACCGTTTGTCAAGGCGGCTGCAGGCAGGCTCTTCCGGGGCCACTCCAAGCCGAGGTCTTCATAAGCCTTGATCAGGAAACTGATAAGTTTGGGGTCCAGACCAGGCCTGACATCAACTGGCTCCTTAGGCGGTGGGGGGGCAGAGTCCTCCATGAATCCAAGGAATCCCCTTGCATATGCTGGGGAGGCGAGCAGGACAAGGCCGAGGGCCGTGAGAGAACGCCGCGAGGCCGGTTGTGTGATTGCTAATGAGTGACACCTGCGTCTCGTATCTCTCACGGAGGAGCGGAAGCATAAAAGGAGGACGAGAGAGTCCAGGCCTGGCCTCGCCACAGCAGGATCTAATCCGACGTGAGCTCACTTAAGGGGCTTTCACACTGGCAGTTTAGTTCGGAACGGGGCACGGTTCGCATGAAAAATCGCTAATGTGAACGCTGTCATGGGACCCGGGTGCGCACTGGGGTACCAAAACCCGAGACTACCTGGACGAGCTGGTCTGAGTTCGGTTGCTCCCGAATCGCGCCGCGGTTCGCGTAAATGTGAAAGCAGCACGGACTCGGGTGCGCACTTGTTCAGGAAGTAAAGTGACCTGCGCATGCGTTTTAGCTTATTGTGATGTATTCAGTTAAATAAAACACTTGTAAGGGATGATAGTGTTGATGATTTACCTTGGATACGAGCGAGAGTGAGCCTGCAGTGTATTCATGCATTGCGCGTGGAATCAGGGCATGGAAATCCACTGTCTCCTCAAAAGAGTCCGTTTGCAAGCAGCAGAAAGCAGTAAACCTGTATTGTTCACTCAACTGCGCATAATAGCAGCGAATTAATAAAAAACACATTAAATTGACCCGCGTTCTGTTTTCTATCATGCGTCGTGCACGTTTGTGATGACGTAATATGCACGCAAACGCAGCAGGGTTCGATAGAATCAAGTTGAGTGTGAAACCAGACCAACCCTGCGGGGGGCGCCGGGAACAAACGCGCTCGGGCTCGGACCACAACAAACGAGCCCAGTGTAAAAGCCCCCTGAGTCCTGTCTGCTCGGCCCTGTGACTACTGTTAACTTCTCTCAAGCTCCTGAGAGGAAGAGAATGGCAGAGCATGAGGGACAGAGTCGCTTTCTTAAAAGAAAGTGGCCTGAAAGTGTAGTGAGGTGAGACTCATGCTCTCACAACGAGAGCAATTCGTCCCTTCGTCTTCTTCGGAGTCAAGCAAGGAGATGATCTTCACGCTTGGAGAATGATTCAGATGAAATAGCATTCAGTGTCGACTTCTATCGGTAGTCGTCCCTGCCTGTTTTGGCAGGCTTAAATGCCATTTGTCTGTGATTCAATCACTCTTCAGTATTTTGGAGAAACAGGAGTTTCCCCCAAAGTGTCAGCGACTGAAACAATGCGAGGGAACCATAACAAAAGGTTAATTCAGCTTTTTTCTTTTATAGACACCCTAAAATCAAAATGGACAATTTTATGGAATATTGCAGTAATTATTATGAATGAATTATTTATCTGTTCACATCTTTTTCTTAATTCATGTGCCTCGTAATCTTTAATTGCCCTACATTTGTTCTTGTAACAGAAGCCTTTTTTATTTGGATATACGCCACAATAAGAAAAGACTAGCGCAACTTTCATTTCAAATCAATACTTTTGCACGGATAACTATATCTTTACAGAACAGGGACGCAGACATAGACCTGCACAGGAAGCATATTCTTTAATTTACATTAAAATATGCATAACTTCGTCATTTATATAAGGCTATTCTCATTCTTGTAATGGTTTTGCTGTTTAAATAGACCTGCATGCATGAGACAAACACACAGAATTGGAAAATACTGAAACGATTTCTGAAACAAAAATACTGAAACATTTTCAGTGCAGCTTCAACAAAACAAAATCCTGCTTTTCAATTCAAGTTCTATTATCCTGGATGATGTTACAAACATATGTAGATGTTAAAATATTACATATCAGATTTGAAAACTTTCTGTCACGGAAAACACACTTTTTTAACACACGGTAAAGAAAACTGTTGACTTTCAATCAGTTTGGGTTTGCCAGTAGGGGACTAGTTCACCACAGATGTCCGGTTAGAGACATGAAGAAGCAGCAGAAAGTTCTCTTTAAAGCTTTATTTTCTCCACCACAATTCCATAAAGCTTCAATAAAGGTTTAGCACATAAGTGCGGATGAGTACAGTCGTGATGCCATGAGTATGGGTGTGGTCTAAACAAAACATAATATATATATATATATCAATATAACATAACAGAAACACAAAATAACAAGATAAATACAATGAGATGTAGCAGAAATGCTTCCATGAAACAAGCAACATCATGTGAATGTGAACACAAATCAAATCCCTACTTCTAAGTGAAGTATCCTTAAACAAGGAGTAGACAAATATCAAATAAGCAAATACATTTCATCAAGTTGAAATACATAAACCTACTTACTTGTATAATATACGCACACCTCAATGGCAAGAAAGCACAGAGTCTGTCTGCTACACTCACCACATGCAGAGCTATTTAGTACAAATGCTAATCAACGCCACCTGCTAGAGATGGGCGGAGCCTAGTGTCTTCACGTTGCTGCTTTGCCAGCGTGCTTTGACATTGGCTGATTGCCAGAGCAAGTCTCACAGACACAAACACAAATACAGTTACAATGGGCCTTTTTAACAGCCGCCCCCAGATTTCTAAAGCATGAGGAAATCTGCCCATTAAAGAAAAGGTCAAATATTAGTCTGGAATCTCAGGCAGCTGTATAACCTTAGCCACAGGTCGCACATAAAACTTGTCCTTAATTCACA
The DNA here is from genome assembly GCA_030578255.1 of Tiaroga cobitis. Classification (NCBI taxonomy): domain Eukaryota; kingdom Metazoa; phylum Chordata; class Actinopteri; order Cypriniformes; family Leuciscidae; genus Tiaroga; species Tiaroga cobitis. The sequence goes on from CM060612.1 coordinate 27,975,188, forward strand.
CTTCAACAGTCCTGACTTTATTATCCACCCCAGGGAATACTTGCGAGATCTGACCAGTGGGCCACAGGGCCCTGGGAAATTGAGAGTCCACAATCATAACTGTAGTTCCAACCTTGATATCGGGTGACTCTCTTTGCCACTTGCCATGAGTCTGAAGGCCAGGCAAATAGAACTTGATAAACCGCTTCCAAAAGTGATCTGCTAAGACTTGGCTATGACGCCAACGGCGTCGACTCAGTATTTCACTTTGAGGGTATATCACTTGAGGAAGGGATGAATCAGGCCGCCCCATAAGGAGCGAATTAGGAGTAATAGGAATGGGATCAGAGGCATTCGAGGAGGTATACCCCAGAGGTTTAGAGTTTAAGATCCCTTCGATCTCAATGAGTGTAGTGAAAAGAGTTTCCTCGGGTATAGACTGAGTTCCCATAGTGACCTGTAGAGCTTGTTTCAGGGAACGAATCTCCCTTTCCCAACACCCACCGAAGTGTGGACCATGAGGTGGGTTGAAACGGAAGATAATCTGTTGACTGGCAAGCTGTTCCTGAAGCTCTGGAACTAGTTCGCCAAATGCCCGTCGTAGCTCTCTTTCCCCTCCTTTAAAATTTGTACCTTGATCACATAAAACTTCCAAAGGCTTCCCACGTCGGGCTATAAAACGCCTGAGAGCCATAAGGAAGGAGTCTGTATCAAGTCTTGGAAGGAGGTCGATGTACACTGCCCGAGTAGTCATGCACTTGAACAAGATACCCCAGCGTTTCTCATTCCTGCGTCCAATTTTTACTAGGTATGGCCCGAAGCAGTCAATACCAGTAGAATAAAATGCGGGTTTGAAGAGACGTAGTCTGGCTGGAGGCAGATCTGCCATTCTGGGTATCTGTGGGTTTTTACGAAGCTTCTGACACTCCATACAATCCTTGCGCTGATAACGTCGGATTGCTTCCCTACCCCGAAGGATCCAGTATTTCCTACGCATTTCTGCCAGTACTCTCTCAGGTCCTGGGTGAAGCAACTTTGTATCATAGTCCTTAATGAGTAAGTTAGTGACAGGATGATGGGAATCAAGCACAATAGGATGCATCTGGTCAGGCTCAATTTCTTCACAGCAGCAAAGACGACCTCCTACCCTTAGGAGGTGACTTACACAGTCAAGTTCAGGAGCAAGGCTAAGGAGCCGACTGTTGCTATTCAGTTGTTTCCCCGCTGTAAGTTGTGCCATATCAGAGGGAAAGCTTTCCCATTGGGCTTGCTGAAGGATAGCCATCTCAGCCTGTTGAAAGTCTTCAGCTGATAGATTGGCCCCATCCTTCCTGAGAGATTCTGCGATGGCTGTCAGTAGTTCTTGAAAGGTCAGAAATTGGCTTAGATCCGGCATGGACAAGCGATGTGCAGTATTAGTCAAACCACAGAATGTAGTGTTTCTCAGTTCATCACTGTCAATAAAAGAGGATTGGGGTGTAACCTGCCACTGATCTGGTGAAAGATGAAGGAATGGCGGCCCTGTATACCAACGACTTTGTGGCCCTAGATCTGCCAGCCTTTTTCCTCAGGTGATATCATCTGCCGGGTTGCTATCTGAAGCCACATAGCGCCATTCACAGTGGCTGGTAAGCTCCTGAATCTCTGTCACCCTTGTACCAACGAAAACCTTGAATCGACAGGATTCGGATCTAATCCAGGTCAAAACAGTGGTGGCATCAGTCCAAATGAAAACTTGTCGAATAGGCAAAGTCAATTCCTTCTGAAGGGTCTTAGCCAACTGCGCACCGGTCAGGGCTGCACATAGTTCTAGACGAGGTATTGACAGCCATTTCTTAGGAGCCACTCTTGATCTGGCCACTATGAATGTGATCTCCACTTCTCCCTGCCGGTCTTCTGTTCGAAGATAAGCGACCGACCCATAAGCGGACTCAGACGCATCACAGAAGATATGGATATCTCGCTGGCTGAAAAGATCATCCTTCGGTGCAGTACAATAGCATTTGGGTAAGACTATATTTTGTAGGTCACTAAGCTCCTCTGCCCATCTGTTCCAAACATTCATCAAATCTTCTGGTAACCTGGGATCATCCCAATCTCTCCTTTTGTCCCATAATCGCTGCACAATCACCTTGGCACGTGTGGTGTACGGGATGATGTAGCCAAGAGGATCATATTGGCTGGCAAGCACCTTATATATATTGCGCATAGTAACTTCTTGGCACTTTACAGCACGGAGCTTATAGGACAAAGTATCAGTTTGACAGTTCCACTGCAGTCCAAGCACTGATTCATGGTTTGAGGCATTACCCTTGACAATCGATTGCTCAACACTGTCTGATCTGGATGCTGCTGGTAAATGACTGATGGTGGAAGGCGCATTACTGGCCCATTGCCTGAGTTCAAATCCTCCGTCTGCCAAGGTACTCTGCAACTGGGCTACCATGAGCTTTGCTTCATCTACAGAGGGCAGACTGTGCAGGTAATTGTCTACATAAAATGCCTTCAGTACAGTACCATGCATCTTTTCACCAGGCTGACTATTTTCCATGATATGCTTCTGGAAGGCAAAGACGGCGCAACATGGGCTACTAGTGGTCCCAAAGGGGAGAACTTGCCATTCAAAAACTCTGGGTTGAACTTCTCTTTCTTGGTCTCTCCATAAGAAACGGAGAAGGGGTCGATCTTCAGCAAGGAGTCTTATCTGGTGGAACATTCCTTTAATGTCGCTACTAATAGCGACAGAATGTTCTCTGAATCTTAGTAGCACAGCCAGTAAGGAGGAAGTCAGTGTAGGTCCTGGAAGTTCCAGTTCATTGAGGTTGTTTCCTTGAAACTGGAATGAACAGTTGAAAACTACTCTATGTTTACCATTATGTTCAACCATATGGTGTGGAATATACCAACTCACTGGAGTGTCTTCAGCTCCTGACTGCAGTTCAGCAACGTAACCTTCTTGCTTCAGTCGTTTAATCTCAGCCTGGTAGATAGCTGCTTGATCAGGAGACTTACTGAGGCGACGCTCTAGGCTTCTTAGATGAGGCATTACCGCTGCTTTAGGTGCATGAAGAGAGGGCATATTTTGAACTCTGAGCAATGGGGTAGCATATCGCAGAATCCCATCGACTTGAACTCTGACAGTTTTTTGTTCCAGTAGTTTGATTGACTGCTGGTCGAGTACTGATCTAGTACTTATCTTCTCATCCCTCCAAGGAAGGACATCCATTTGCCAGAGTCGTTCAACTTGTTCGTGCAGAGTAACAGAAGGTGACAAACTTGTGAACAGACATTGTTGCTCTGTGAGACTGTGTTGCAGAGCCTGAACTGGTCCTTGCAGAGTCCACCCAAGAAGAGTTCTAATCGCTGCAGGACCTCCTGGTGGGCCCAAGCGAACTGGTTCGACTGCAGTAATTAAATGAGGGTAGTCTGATCCAATGAACAAAACTGGATGACCAGTTTTAATCTCTTGGAGGGGAAGTCCATTAAGGTGACGGTACCTTTTCCGTAAAGCCTTAACAGGATGACAGTGCACTCCAAGCCCCAGCTCTGGCGCAGTGAAAGCTCCGCTGATTGGATATACCTTGTCTGGCTGACAGGCTGGTGAAAGGTTGAAGGATACAGCCGCCCCACGTAGGACCTTGAACTCTTGTCTGACTCTGCGGAGGGCCAGGTCCTCCGGTTCACCTTTCAATCTCAGCTGGCTAGCCGCTGTGTGTAGTAAAATGCTCCTTTCAGAGCCATCATCAAGAATGGCATAAGCTTTCATGGATCGATCTCCGTTTCTCAGAATGACTTTACATATTTTCAACAGTACCTTCCGACTTCCTGGGGGCTTGTCAATGAATAATACATCGTTGGCGACCTCCCCCCTGATAGGGCTAGCATATAGGTCCTCTCCTTCTACCGTTCTCTCCCTGCCCCGCGTATTAACTTCATGAAGAACAAGTAAGTGACGCCCATTACATGCCTTGCAGCGCATCTTAAGATTACACTCTGTTGATCTATGGCCCCGTCCACAGCGCCAGCATCTGTTGTGGCCCTTAATCCAGTCTTGCCTCTGAAATTTGGAGAGTTGAGAGAAATTGGCGCAGTTATTCAAAGAGTGTTTGTTATTATCACAGTAAGGGCAGTAAGGTTTTGCCATGGTGGTCTTAGCTGTGACAGATGATGGAGGTGCTGAAGGGTATTTCTCAGTGCCAAGTAGAACTTCTGTCCCTTTATGGAATGATTTGGTATTCCTTTGTGGGTTGTCCCAGGATGACCTGTTCGAGTACCCTCTACCAAAGTGGCTTGCATATCTTGTGGAATCTTCTTGCACTTGGATTTCATATTCCAACCAGTCTGAGAAGTCAAGGAGGGTAGGAATCTTTACATCGAATGGATAGATGAATCTTCTGAAACTGCTCCGCAGATCATGTGGCAATTTACCCAGAAGTCTGGTCACATGAGATCCACATTTTAATTCTACTTTACCAGATTTACCTAGTTGTCGCAACATTCCCACCAAGGATCTCACCCTCAGAGCATACATTCGGAAGGTTCTGATATCTCCAGTGTTGATGCTTGGTCCCTCCATCAATTCCACTATGCGCTGCAAAGCCAACTGATGTGGCTGACCATACTGCTTATTGAGGGCACCCATGGTTTTAGTATAAGGATGATGTGAACTGCTGTAAGATTCAGCAATTAGCTGAGCTTCTTCAAGCTTGAGATGTTCTAGCAGAATATGGAATTTGAAGTGCTCGGTGGAATCAACTGGCAGAATGTTTTCCAAAGCAATTTTAAGCCGTGCAAACTCTCTGGGGTTTGGGTGAATCAAGTCAGGAATCGTAGGAGTAGGTCCACGATATACTCTTTCTTGGTTAACCGATAAACCTGGAGAGTGGTGGTGTTTACTACTCCTAGATGATAACTTGTCCCGTGGCCGGATGGGAAATTGTGGAGATGGTGATCGGACACGACCTCTTGGAACCATGTTGACCTTAGGTCTTCCATCTTGACTCCTACTAATCTGTCGGTCAATCGGTGGACTGGTGTTAACCCTTTGCCTTGGTGAGCGCAGGCGTAGGTTTCTTATGCTATCATCAACAGAAGAGGAATAACTTTCTTGACTGCTTGAGTCCTCTGAGCTTTCCGAACTTTCCTCTGTTCTACGATCTTGCAATGCTTCATGAGATGCCTGGGCATTTTTTGCATTTGATACTGGTCCAATTACTCTGGACCTTCGTGGGGCTGGTACTGGTCTAGAGCGGTCTCGGGTCTTTGACGGACCAGACACAGGAAGTGGAGATAATATCTGAGGAAATTGTGACTGCTGATTTCGCCAACTTAGTAATTCTTTCACCTCTTCTTCCAATTGAGACATCTGTGACATGAACTTAGTGTTGGCCTGCTTAAGATCATCTCTTTCCTCATTCAGCTGCTGAACCGTGACAATCAGGTCTCGGTGGAGTTTCCTGAAATCAGCATTCTCATCCCGCAGGGTTTCCATTTGCTGGTCCCACTGATCCGTTACATACCACTGTTCTGGACTATGATAATCACTACGATGTGCTGGTGCCTGTGGGGTGTCCATCCTGACATCCTTGTCGACAGATGCTGCACAAGACGTTTTGTGAGAATAGTTGGGTGGTGATATGGATCTATGTAGGTTATAACCAGTCAAATCATAATCCTGCAAATGTGCTGGAAAAGAAGTTTGTCTCCTGGGCCGCACAACAGGGACTTCAGCTGGTAGCTGCTTCTCCATAACTGTAGAAAACTCTCTCTCCGGCTCGAAGGACCATAAAGAAAACTGTTGACTTTCAATCAGTTTGGGTTTGCCAGAAGGGGACTAGTTCACCACAGATGTCCGGTTAGAGACATGAAGAAGCAGCAGAAAGTTCTCTTTAAAGCTTTATTTTCTCCACCACAATTCCATAAAGCTTCAATAAAGGTTTAGCACATAAGTGCGGATGAGTACAGTCGTGATGCCATGAGTATGGGTGTGGTCTAAACAAAACATAATATATATACATCAATATAACATAACAGAAACACAAAATAACAAGATAAATACAATGAGATGTAGCAGAAATGCTTCCATGAAACAAGCAACATCATGTGAATGTGAACACAAATCAAATCCCTACTTCTAAGTGAAGTATCCTTAAACAAGGAGTAGACAAATATCAAATAAGCAAATACATTTCATCAAACAATTAACATGAGTTGAAATACATAAACCTACTTACTTGTATAATATACGCACACCTCAATGGCAAGAAAGCACAGAGTCTGTCTACTACCCTCACCACATGCAGAGCTATTTAGTACAAATGCTAATCAACGCCACCTGCTAGAGATGGGCGGAGCCTAGTGTCTTCACGTTGCTGCTTTGCCAGCGTGCTTTGACATTGGCTGATTGCCAGAGCAAGTCTCACAGACACAAACACAAATACAGTTACAATGGGCCTTTTTAACACACGGAAGTAGGCCTTGCTGAAAGAGAATTCGTTGTTAAAATGACATCACAAAATGAATCTTACCTGAGTAAACCAAAGGGATGTAGATGAAGAAAATGATTAACCTCATTGCAGATGAAAATCCATGTATTTGACACACAATTATACGTGTAGTCGTCGAAGAGCGCTGTAAAACTCTTTAGCCTTTGCTACATCAGAATCAACAGGTAAAACCGGTTACTGAACTGACGTCACTGCAGCTCAAGAGAAACAGCCTCAACACGGAAGTGAAAGGAGGGAGGAACCTTTTACTCACAGGTTGTCGTAACTTGCTCAGTAAAGTTTCTCTTCGGTGACTACACTTAAAAATTGTGTCTCAAATACATGGATTTTCGTCAACAATGAAGTTCATCATTTTCTTCATCTACATACCTTTGGTTTACTCAGGTGAGAATCATTTCATAAAGTCTTTTAAACAATGAATTCTCCGTCAGCAAGGCCTTCAGCTGCTTCCGTGTGTTGAACTGACAGAAAATCATGAGATGTTTGTAATAGAATAGATTAAAATATCAGAAAGTTAAGAATTTCAGTGGGATTGGTGTTTCAAATTAATGTAATATTCATTTGGATAATAGTATTTTATAGTTATTTGATTTGACATGATGAGATTATTAACCGTGTTTGAGAGCTTTATGTCTTGTGTTGTTTTGCTCAATGTTTGTTCAGAGTTACACAGCTTCATCACCACATACACTGGAATAAATGAACAGACGACTGCAGGAATCCCAGAGTTTTCTGCTGTAACGACACTGGATGGAGAAGAGATTGATTATTATGACAGTATCACAATGGAGCTGATTCTCAAACAGGACTGGATGGAGAAGTTTACATATAAAGACATGTGGAGAGAAGACACTGAGATCAGAGAAGAAGTGCAGCAGATCTACAGAAACAACATTCCTATTATAATGGAGCGATTCAATCAGTCAGGTGGTGAGTTAAAATGTTTTTATACTACATTTGTAAATGTCAAAGGATTACATTATGCAAAGGGCTGGGCGGTATGAAGATATATCTGGTTACCACGGTATAAAATTATATATATATATATATATATATATATATATATATATATATATATATATATATATATATATATATATATATATTTATATATATTTATATAATATATTTATTAGCTCAATATATCCTGAAAAGGAACTCTTTTAGAAGGTGGATGGGCGAATTTGGGACGTGTTTGATGTTAAAAAGTGTCATTAAGCACAATAAGCAGTGAACAAGAACAATGACACACAGCGACCGCGTGCGCACAGAAAGCCGCATCTCTCACCATGCGATCGCAAATTCAGTTCTCTTATTGCGCTTGAATGGTCAAACACACACACACAATTATGTCAAAATGCCCATCATGTGGAGTATCCATGTAAACACAACTGGTTATGTCTCAAGTGAAAGTAAACAGTTGGTTGTAAACTGGATGTGTAACAGTATAATGGCTGAATTATTTTTTTAGTTTTAATATGAATACATTTATATTTAAATCATACAGTGAAGACTATGCAATATATATATATATATATATATATATATATATATATATATATATATATATATATATATATATATATATATATATATATATTTTTTTTACATTTGATTATTACATTTCTGTAGCAATTATAACTACAAACTAAAAACTTAATTTTGTCATTCATATTTTTGTTATATTTGGCCCTCGTTTGTGTAATTTGCTTATTTTTCTTATTTTGTTAACAGAAATGAGATCAAATAACACAAAATAAATATATTGTGATCTTTATCGTTATTGTAAAATAAAATTTCTCATATCGTGAAATAAGAGTTTGGTCATATCGCCCATCCCTACTTGTGCATTAAACAAAAAGAGCAGAAGTTGTACTTTCTCCCAACACCCCTCGTCCGCACCCCCTTTTCTTCTTTCAGGAGTTCATACGTATCAGAGGATGTATGGCTGTGAATATGATGATGAGACTCGAGTATCACATGGGTTTGATCGGTACACTTATGATGGAGAGGATTTCATCACGCTGGGTGTGAGGGAGAACAATTACACTGCACATGTACCACAGGCATTACCTACAGTCATGAAGTGGAATAATGACAAAGAACGGTTTACAGTGCTGAAACGATACTACAATCATGAGTGTGTTTACTGGCTGAAACATTTCTTGGAGTTAAGGGAACCGGGTTACAAGAGAAGAGGTACCTTGTTATTGAGAACTTCACTTTGTTAAAAAGTGTAGACTTTTTTATTTATTATAATGAGCCATTGGTGTTTCTTTTTTCTCATGCATTGCTTCATTTAAAAAAAAAAAAAAAACTTATGATTTTTTTTTCAACTTCACAATTTATGTTTGAGTTAATCATATGGATACATGTAACTTTTTTGAAAGGGATAGTTCAGCCAAAAATGAAGATTCTTCAGACGCAAAATCAAACCGTTACTATTAGGACCAGCAATCCAGTGTTGTTTAGGTTTATTTATATAGCCTACTATTATAGTTTTGTATTAATATTTTGAATTAGATTTTTTCTGCTTCGATTAATTTTCGCTTGAATTCTTTAGTAATTTTGTTATTTAGTTTTGCCATTTTTTTTTTAAATAAGTAGATTTTATTTTAGTTCGTTTTATTTTTATTTACAGTTAGTAATTACAGTACTTTGACTTAAACCCATTTCAGGTATTTATTTTCCATGGAAAAGTATAGATTATTATTTATTTCAGTTAGTTGTTTCAGCCTTTTATTTCTGTTTCAATATATTATAGTATTTTCAAGTGTTTGTTTGTTTTGTTTGTTTGTTTTTTAGAATCTCCAATAGCAAACTTAACAGCACTGGTGATGTGTGTGATGGGAGTATTGACAGTCCTGGTTATTGGTTTTGTTTTCAATAAGATCAAAGTAAGTTTGTTTTCATGTTTTTTTTTCTGCTCTTATTTCTCATATAGTGGTTTCGTCAGCTTTAGGATGATGGGAATATAATCACACAAGCATTCACAAGTTTGCATTTACACAGACATTTTAATGTGTTTGATAGAAATTCCACTAAAGTTGGAATTAAGCTAATGCTTCACTAATTTTAAGAATCACTAATATTCTTAATTATTGTTTTTAAACTGCACAGCCTCATCTTAAATAGCCACCATTTCAGTTAAATGTGCTAAACTTTAGAATGCTAGTGTAAACTGACTCCAAAACAGATCAAATCATAAATGTCAAGAAATTAGACATACTGTTTTTATCTGCATTTACATGGATCACAATAGTCTTATTCACACTAGTCCAGGGGTTTTCAAAGACAGTGGGTCTCACTTTTGACACAACGAATAGGCTTTTTTTTTTTTACTAATCTTCAATAGAGATTATTGCGCCGAGAGCACTGAACACACCCAGTATGTTTGCACATTAATAATAACGCAAACATAACAAAGTCTCTTGTCAAAAACATCTTTTCACTTTTTAAAGGATTGTTTTCGCTATAATGTATTGATTTAAATTATTAATCATTAATTAATGCATTCATTCTTTGACCACATGTGCCCCTCCCCTGGGTAGGCACACCCCACACGTGGAAAACCACTGGACTAGTCAAGATGAAAAAAAGAGTCTCATCTATTTAACCATCAATTGTAATAAATGGGTCAAATCTGATGAAGATTTCATTTGGATTCAAAACGTTTTCTACAAAATAGAATGCATTTTGAAAAATACTGATTTAATATTTGGTTCATGTTTTCATTTGATGCTACTGACAACAATTAATAAAGTTGAATTTAAGTTTTAAAAGCTATATTTACAAAACAGTCAAAGCCAAATGTTTATCTTTAAGCAACATTATAGAGAATGTAGCAGAATTAGCCGTTTTTACAACTGCAGTGTGTAATTGCAAAAATATGGGATTTGGAATTGGTCACGCTGTTTCAGTGGTCATACAAATTGTTTAACTAAAATGGCCTTATTTAATTCATATTTATGACATTACTTTGCAGAAACGAATCAGCGGGTATAAGCGGGTATCTAGTCGAGAAGAGATCTACACCGACAAAAGTCTATGAAGAGTTTCCTCCAGTCGTCTGCACTTTCTCCAGATTTCAGTGCGGTTTTGAATCTTCAGGATGAGGGAGAACAGATATTTCCATCATGCTTGTGGGACACGTTTCAGTGTTGATTCGTATTCATGAGTATGGACGTCATGGAATTGTTTTCCCAAAGAAAACGAACATCAAAGAACACTGTCTGAAACTTTTTAATATGTGTAATTGGCACCTTATGTTATGCTGTGTGTCACGGTGATTTTGTCTTTCACCACTCGCATTTGTATATATTTTAAATGATAAGATCACTTTTTTGTTAATGTGCAGTTTATTTATTTTCAAGTTGTAAGTTCACTGATTGCTAATAGTTTGACAGCTTTTGTGCGTTTCAAATGGAACAAAATAAACACTGAATATTTTCTAAAAATGTGCAGTTCTTTTTTTAAATAAAACTTGTACATAAGAAAATTTATAGATGAAAATAGTAAAAGTTTTAAAGTATGTGTAAAAACTAGAGAAATACTAATATCTTGAACTAGTATATTGTGATATTTTAGCCTAATTTAATATTTTTTAATTACTAGTTAATATCTTGCATTTGAACGCAAATTGCAAAAGTATTTTATTTAGGAATATTTATTTATTTTATTGCTTTAGTTCTCACAGTTTAGACTTTTTGTCTCAGTATCCAGAGATAAAAAAGAAACATGAATTTATATTTAACTAATATACACAAGTATCATATAGGCTCTTATCTTCATTTCTTTGCTACTAAGTTTTCTCATATGAGTATGTTGGCATTTAAGTTAGTTTATACAAGTATGTGTTCAGTGAGTTCTTTATTATCCGTCTTTTGACAGGAGCTGTTGTTCACACCAATAAATGCGGTTTGTCTTTTCAGAAAACACCACGGCATGTCTGTATTATGCAGATTACTGTTCATGTGTTTATATTGTTATTTATACTGGAATATCCGCTCAAGAGTCTTTTTCATGCACTTAAAGTTGTATCAATCACAAATATGTTAGTATAGTTTTCTTGTTGATAATCTCAGATCAATTGTTGCATTTGCCTTTTAGCCTGAAGACTTTTATTTGTAGGTTTTATTTGTACTAATGACTTTCATTTGTAGGTGCACTGTACCTTTAAATAATACACCACACCACCTGATGCATTGGGTATCACCTTCTTTATAATTTATCTACACTCACCTAAAGGATTATTAGGAACACCATACTAATACTGTGTTTGACCCCCTTTCGCCTTCAGAACTGCCTTAATTCTACGTGGCATTGATTCAACAAGGTGCTGAAAGCATTCTTTAGAAATGTTGGCCCATATTGATAGGATAGCATCTTGCAGTTGATGGAGATTTGTGGGATGCACATCCAGGGCACGAAGCTCCCGTTCCACCACATCCCAAAGATGCTCTATTGGGTTGAGATCTGGTGACTGTGGGGGCCATTTTAGTACAGAGAACTCATTGTCATGTTTAAGAAACCAATTTGAAATGATTCGAGCTTTGTGACATGGTGCATTATCCTGCTGGAAGTAGCCATCAGAGGATGGGGACATGGTGGCCATAAAGGGATGGACATGGTCAGAAACAATGCTCAGGTAGGCCGTGGCATTTAAACGATGCCCAATTGGCACTAAGGGGCCTAAAGTGTGCCAAGAAAACATCCCCCCACACCATTACACCACCACCACCAGCCTGCACAGTGGTAACAAGGCATGATGGATCCATGTTCTCATTCTGTTTACGCCAAATTCTGACTCTACCATCTGAATGTCTCAACAGAAATCGAGACTCATCAGACCAGGCAACATTTTTCCAGTCTTCAACTGTCCAATTTTGGTGAGCTCTTGCAAATTGTAGCCTCTTTTTCCTATTTGTAGTGGAGATGAGTGGTACCCGGTGAGGTCTTCTGCTGTTGTAGCCCATCCACCTCAAGGTTGTGCGTGTTGTGGCTTCACAAATGCTTTGCTGCATACCTCGGTTGTAACGAGTGGTTATTTCAGTCAAAGTTGCTCTTCTATCAGCTTGAATCAGTCGGCCCATTCTCCTCTGACCTTTAGCATCAACAAGGCATTTTCGCCCACAGGACTGCCGCATACTGGATGTTTTTCCCTTTTCACACCATTCTTTGTAAACCCTAGAAATGGTTGTGCGTGAAAATCCCAGTAACTGAGCAGATTGTGAAATACTCAGACCGGCCCGTCTGGCACCAACAACCATGCCACGCTCAAAATGTCTTAAATCACCTTTCTTTCCCATTCTGACGTTCAGTTTGGAGTTCAGGAGATTGTCTTGACCAGGACCACACCCCTAAATGCATTGAAGCAACTGCCATGTGATTGGTTGATTAGATAATTGCATTGCATTTCTCATACTAGTGGTTTCGTCAGCTTTAGGATGATGGGAATACCCTCAGCAATGACACAAGCATTCACAAGTTTGCATTTACACAGACATTTTAATGTGTTTGATAGAAACCCCAGTAAGGTGGAATTAAACAGAGCTAATGGTTCACTAATGTTGAAAATCACTATTACTTATTACAATGTTATTAAACTGCACAGCCTCATCATCAATAGCCATCACTATCAGATTTACATGTGATATACACTTTTGAATGCTAGTGTAATCTGACTCCAAAACATCTTCAAATGTCAAGAAATTAGACATATTGTTAATCCGGCCAATCACTAGATGCATAATCCAGTTTTCAGAAGCTGAATTTACATGGACATCAATTGTCCAGTCTTATTCACACTAGTCTAACTTTAAGGAGTCTCATCAAACCATGTCAGTTGGGCATTTGATGCAACTAACAATAATTATGAAGATCTGCATTTAAGTTTTAAAAGCTATATTTACAATCAAAACCAAATGTTTATCTTTATACAACATTTTAGAGAAAGAGATTGTTTGCAGAATTTGCCGTTTAATTCCAGTCTGTAATTGCAAAAGAAAATTGGGTTTTGGAATTGGTCACATGCTGTTTCAGTGGTCATACAAATCATGTAATTAAAAATATCCTAATTTAATTCATTTTTATGACATTACTTTGCAGAAACTAAAACATGAGCCGGTATCCTGTGAAAGCAAAGAGCAGATTTGCATTGACAAAAGTCATTGAAGAGTTTCCTCCAGTCGTCTGCACTCTTTCCAGATTTCAGTCCGGGAATCTTCAGGTCATTTCCATCATACTTGTGTGACCAAAACATGTTTCAGTGTTGAATAATATTCATGAGTATAGACGCCACGGAAATGTTTTCCCAAACAAGACATGACCAAACAAACAAAGAAAAAGAACATATGTGTGTCATTGAGTCTATGAAAAAACACAATGAGGACACGTCGACATATAAGTGCGAATGCAAACAGCTAAAGAGCATTCAGAGACTGTCTAGATGTGAAACTTGTGTTAATATCGGGTGTAATGGGCGCCTTAGATGTTGTACTGCTGTGTGTGTTTTTCACCACTTGCGTTTGTATATATTTTAAATGAAAATGTCACTTTTTTTTGTAAATATACAATTTATTTTCAAGTTGTAAGTTCACTGATTACTAAGAGTTTTACAACTATAGCTTTTGAGTTTCAAATGAAAAAAAACAAAAAAAACAATGGAACATTTAAGAACATGTTCAGTTCTCTTTTTTTCCAACAAAGTTGGTGTGCGTTTATACAATTCACTAGCCTGGGAAAACCCAGACAACTTCCGGCAAATTTAGATTTGCTCTGAAAGTTAGTCTGGCGAAGAGCTCATTCAAGACCATTTCCAATCCGTGGAAATCGAGGCACCGATCAGAAACGTTGGGGCGGGCTTTACACGATGACGACAGCGCTGGGATTTTAAAGCAGATTTTGTAGCCTACATTACAAAGATGGACGCCGCCGTCGAACATCAATCGTTCGCATCAGCTATCGCGTCTGTTTTAAGCGATTTGAACGTTTCCTTTTTGTTAAAAACCGAGCAAAGAACAACACTAGATATTTCTCCGCCGCTCTGCATACGTCATCTCCGTCATCGCTCTGATTGGGTTTAGGTCTATCCGCGACGTCCGTTGGTGACGCCCCTCTGGAAATGATTTGTCTATGACGCTTTGCTAGACCATAACATAACATTACAACTGAGAATGGTCTGGTTTTAACCAGGCTAACAAGTAGGCGTATGTGTTCAGTATGTGAGTTCTTTGTTATTATTAAGTTATTTTTTGACAGGAGCTCTGTTGTCCACACCAATAAATATGATATGTCTTAAGGTCCCAGAATGCACCATGGCATGAATATATTATGCAGATTACAGTTTATACTGCCATATGTACTTGGTTTATACTTATTAATACTAGTCCTGAGTCTTTTTCATGCACTTAAAGGTGCATTAATTAAAAATATGGTGTTATAGTTTTTTTGTTGATAATGTCAGATAAATTGTTGCATTTGCCTTTTATCTTGAATACTTTTAAACATCAAACCGGGACTGACAAGAGGGTAAGTATGATGACAGTTTTCATTTCTGGGTGCACTGTACCTTTAAATATGTAATTTGAAGCCCGAGTCTCTCTGAGCATTAGTGATCATGAAGTTGAAAAATGAACACTTGAGCATACAACAGCGTGATAAGAGCTGCCTAAAATGACAGAAACCATCTTTGGAAAGTTTTTGAAGTGTAATTGGATTTTTTAGTTCAGCTCGCGTCCCATTGGATTACATGGAGAGGGCGGGGCTTATGACCTATACTGCAGCCAGCCACCAGGGGGCGATCAAAATGCTTTGGCTTCAGGACGTGTTGGTTTTAATGCTATAAAAGTTGTTTTTTGTTTTAAAATTGCTGTCAAATTGATTAATGTCGATTAATCAACATAACATAATTTGTGTGGGCGGAATGTGTGTGTGAGTGATTGTCCAGAGGCTGGCTGATCTCTGCAGGTGTGAGGTCACAGGGGACTCCTCGCTACGCTCAGCTCTCGCTGTTTTAGGACTTTGTAATAATGTGTGTTGGGGTCGCTTGTCTTTAGGTGTTTCCAGAATTTGATGTCTCTTTTTGGGATGTTTAGAAGGAGAGGGTATTGGCCTAATTCTAATTCTGACCTGCATCCGTCGTTTGCTATTTTTCTTTTGACTTTGAGTATTCATTTACAGAAATCTAAATGTAAATTTAAGTGTTTTAATCGGATTAATAGTTACGGATTAATAGTTTTCACAATTTGAGAAATCAAATTTTATAGGAGGACCCCACATTTCACTGCTATATAATGCAATTATTGATTTGAAAAGTTTGAGCCAGATTTGGGTTGGGATTTCAATTTTAATCAAACTTGTTATGGCATAAAAAAGCCCTTTGAGCTTTCTCTTTGAGTTCATCCACAGCCACAGTAAAGTTACCAGTTGGAGATATTTCCATGCCGAGGTAAGTGTATATTTGTGATCTCAATGGTTCTGTGTGATAGTGTGAATGTGTGTGTTGGTCCCTGAGATCTGGAGTGTTTCTGGAACATCATTACTGTAGTTTTCTGGAGGTTGACGGTCAGGACTCACAGTAATCCTCCAGCAGATCCAGGCTGTCCTGAAGACCCTCTTTAGTGGACGACAGGAGAACAGGTCATCTGTGTAGAGAAGACACTTTCTCACAAGGGACCCAAGGGACTTTCGCACCGGGTAGTTATAGGAACTTGCCACCAGGGTGGTTGCCCGAGAACTAATGGTTCATTCGCACCACCAGTAGGAACTCTGAAGTGACGTAAGCATGACGTAAGCAAGCATTCTGATATTTAAACAGACAGTGTTTCTAATCCTAAAGGTTTTTTTTTTTTCAGTTTAGTTTTTTATCTTTTTTATTAATCTTCTACATCCATGCACCACTTTTATTGTGCAATAAAAAGCTATTTTTTTTCTTAACCTTAATACATGGTTTTATTTTAAAAAAAGGAGCTTTACACACAACCTTATCAGAGCTAATGATAATGACCTGTATTGTTATACATTTATGTAGTCTTGATTTGGGTGTGTACAGTGGTTTTACATTTAAAATGGTTGTAAATCACGCCATAGTCAACTTTAATCAGGTAATTTCACAACAACAAAAATGTGGCTAGTAAAAATGCTGCGTGGCTAGTAACTTTGGAAAACCACTAGCCACATTGGCTAGTGAGCAAAAAAGTTAATGTCAAGCCCAAGGTCACAGTGCTCACATTCTCCATGTTCATTAGTTTACGATCTGTCTAACAGTCCTGTCTAATACTTCATTAGATGGAAGTATTATACATAGAAAGTAGACAGTAATGAAAAGTTATTAGCGTATGGCGTGTGGTTGATGTCCAGAAATACATAATCATGTTTCTCTTGGTCTCCTCAAAGTTGCGTTGGATTTTCTCCTCAGCGTAAAGATTAAGAGCTTTATCCATAAATGTTTTCCATGTTCGTAGAGTTAGTTTCTGGAGTAAATATATAGGCTATAATCTGTGTGCTTACACAGCCTTTTTAAAAATAAGGAAGTCTAAATGTCATTTCAACATTTTAGGCCGAAGACTGAGAAGTTTTGACCTTGAAAATTGTGATTTCATCACAAAGCTTTTAAAAAAATACATTGTCATTTTGAGAAAAGAGAACGACAATAAAAAAAGGTGCAAAACCACAACAAATTAAACGATTGAGTCACAGTTCATCCTCTCTAAAGTAATGTTGGCCTGAATAAGTTAATCAAGCTGTCTATTAAAACAAGGGTTTATCAGGGATGTGCACATGTAAAAAAAGAAATGATCAATTGTTTGTCTGAGAGAGAAAAAAACACATACTGAGCAAAGTGGCCACAACTAGTGAGTAAAAGCTGAACTTCCGTCTTGAGACTTGTTTATCTAGGCCATCAGTGTCTGTTCTCCACAATCTCACCACTTTTTCCTGTTCATTCACATGTGGTGAAGACAAAAGAGTTTTTATCTTTGACAACTGCACATAAAGTGTGTGTGTCAAATACAAGGATTTTCATCCATAATGAAAAAGTTAATAATTTTCTTCAACTGCGTACCTTTGGTTTACTCAGGTGAGAATCATTTAATAAAGTCATTTAAACAATGAATTCTCTGTCATGCAAGGCCTTCAGCTGCATCCGTGTGTTAAACTCAGTGTTACTTTGTTTGTTAAAGCTTTTTTTTTTTAATTCTTTTTTTCTTTTTTTCAGTCAACAGAAATGTTTTTAATAGTAGTTGTTGAACTGACAGAAAATCATGAGTTGTTTTTAATCTGATGTGTAAAATTTTCTCAAACATCTTTTATAATATCTAATCTAATAGAAGTAGTTAACAGATTTAGGGCCCTATCATACACACGACGCAATGCAGTGCCGAGCAAGTGTGTTTTGCTAGTTTCAGCCTGACGCGATTTTCATTTTCACGTCCTATGCCACGTTGTTTAAATAGCAAATGCATTCGTGCCCATCTGTGCGCCCATGGACTGCTGGTCTGAGAATGAGTGTGTGTTCAGGCACATTGTTGGCGCTTTGCTATTTTGAGGAAACTGAAATAGACTGAGCCATTGACCAACAAAAACCAAGTCAATGCTGAAGTATTCGTTTATTTTTTGTTATTTAAAGAGCGTGTTAGTAATATGCGCCTATAGACGGGTCCAACACGCGCATACACTCTGCTTATTACACCACAGGGACGCAGCACACAAACATGCCAAATATAAAAAATAAAAGGATTACAATGTTAAAGATATGGTGAATCCGGCTTGTCCCGTACATGGTCTGCTTGTGCTCTAACCTCGCGGACAAGAAAATCCGTTTGCGCTCTGCAAATATTTCCGATGCAAATATTCCCGTGTAAATAGCGAATCCGCCAAGGCGCGAGCACATCTGGCTTTTGAAGGGAATAGGAGATAAGACTCTGATTGGTTTATTGCACATTACGCCCAACACACACCCATTACTCATTACGAGAATAGAGACGACCCTTTTGGACCATGCGCCGGGACCGTCCACCATTTTTCCCGTCGTTAAACTAGCAAAAGCAGATTCAGAGACGGCCTAACTGCTCTTGCGCTTTAGACCATGTGCTTAGATGGTTAAGATAGGGCTCAGGTCTGGATGATGGTGTCAAGTGGACATGAGAGAGAGAGGAGCTGCAACAATGTCAAATATGGGGAAAATAATGTGTTTTGAACATTCAAGCATGGAAACCTATTCTAGTAGAGCCCCAAAACAAAATCAAGACTTTGTAAAATGTTATAATATGGCCTCTTTGTTATTCTTCTCAATATTTCCGTTTAGCGGCTAATGAATGGAAATGTCTCGCACATTCACAGATAGCTAATTTATGCATTTCAAAATAAGGTGGATAAAGTGATCATGTTGATCATGTCAAGATTCATTTCATGCTATCTTTATGGTTTTTTTGGAGCATGAACATTTTGAATATATGTATAGAAAAGCTTCCTCTAAACGTCCGTATTGAGTTTATCTAGAGCATCGGTGACGTCAGTTCTGCACAATCTGCATCTTCCTTTAGTAACCGCTTCTTCCTGTTGATTCACATGTGGTGAAGACTAAAGTGTTTACAGCGCTCTTCGACAACTGCACTTAAAGAAGTGTATCAAATACAAGGATTTTCATCCAAAATAAAGTTCATCATCCTCTTCATTTGCATACCTTTGGTTTACTCAAGTGAGTTTCATTTCATAAATTCGTTTAAATGATGAATTCAACGAGGCCTTCAGCTACTTCTGTGTGTTGAACTCTGTGCTACTACAGTTTTATTATTATTTTCAAATGGCAATTTGTTTTAACATTTTTAGTTAATTTAAGTGAATTTTTTTAGTAATTTAATTTATGTGCTGTTTTTTTTATTTTAAATATTGCTATTTAGGTTTAATTTAGTTTTATTCATATTTTGAAATAGCTTATATTTTTATATTCATAGTTTATATTTAATGTAAATTTTAGTTTAGTTTTTTAGCAATTTTGTTATGTGCTTTTGTTATTTTATTATATATATATATATATATATATATATATATATATATATATATATATATATATATATATATATTGCTATTTCGGTTGAATTCATTTTTATTTCAGTATTTATTTTTTTATTTTCAGTTAATATTCGTAGTGCTTCAATTTGAACTTATTTCCAATTATTGCTAAGGCAACATTTCTAATTTGATAGTTTTTCAACTAATATTTACCCTATTTATTATTAATTTTATTTGATTTCATCTTTATTTCATCTTTATTCGAATTTATTTCAGTTAAAATAAATGTTTTAATAGTTTCAGTTGTTGAACTGACAGAAAATCATGAGATGTTTATAATCTGATACAGTGCTTGCCGTTTCTGTTGTGAGTTGAAAAGCAGTTCCCTATCAGTCGGTCACCATGACGTATGTCGTGAACGACAAATAGAAATCTCGCTAGAGAGGCCAATCTACTTCGAGTGAAACTAAACAAGCCAATGCACATTGGTGTGCAATCATTTGCATCAGCTGTGCAGCCTCGCAGCGCAGGTATTTAACGAGCAGCTGGTGTGATTGCATGCTAGCTTTTTGCTTTGGAGCTAAGCACTTCATATGCTGAACCTACACAGAGTGAATTCTGCGAGCCTCTTCTGGACCTCTCCACTTTGGTGCGAGCGTGATAGCACAGCAGCGCGAGCGGTCTTCTCTTCTCTTTTTTTTGTTTAAAAACTGAGCAAAACAAAAAAGCATGTTTTCACAGCTGGTAAGGTACGCGATGAGAGCGCTCAACAGCCATTTTCACGGCTGGTAAGACCAGCGAGAAAGCTCAACGCACAGAAAGGTGCACATTCCTGTCCGTGTTTGGGGTGATCGTTCCCTAGCTAAGATAGGTAGGATTAGGGGTGGGGTTAGGGATCAGGGGGCGGAGATGGGTAGGTTTAGGTATATGTAAGGTGGGAGGAGTTGGATCTGGACCCCCTGGATTTCGTGTTCTGCAGTGAGGACCATCTCGCCTCTTCGGTGACGCAGTCGAGAACTTCGCCCAGCAATTCTCGGCTGTACAGAAGCAGACTGAGGCCATCAGACACATGCTGCCTCCACCCCACCGCCCGCGGCCCCTCAGTCTGCTCGTCGCTGGGGGCGTCTTCCTGCGTCTGCGGTCGCTTCAAGCCATGTATGTCCCCGGCGTGCTCAACCGTGTGTCAGACGAGCTATCACGAGCTGTGGTCCCCGGGAGAATGGCGAGTCCACCCCTAGGCGTTCAGCTGATCTAGAGAGAGTTCTGAGAGACTCAGGTAGACCTGTTTGCCGCCTCAGAGACCTCCCACTGCCAGCTGTTTTACTCCCTGACCGAGGGAACACTCGGCACGGGCAAATATGCGTTTTCCCCAGTGAGCCTACTTGCACAGACACTGTGCAAAGTCAGGGAAGAGGTCCTTCAGGTGGCTCCCTATTGGCCCACCCGGACTTGGTTCCCAGAACTCATGCTCCTCGCAACGGTCCCTCCCTGGCCCATTCCTTCTGAGGAAGGATCTTCTGACTCGAAGACGGGGCACCCGCGTCCAGACCTCTGGAAACTCCATGTCTGGTCCCTGGACGGGACGTGGAGGTTCTAGGTCACTTGCCTCCAGAGGTACTTAACACCATCACTTCAGCACGGGCGCCGTCCACAAGACGTGTGTACGCCCTGAAGTGGAACTTGTTCATCGAGTGGTGTTCTCGCCGAGAAGACCCCCGAAGATGTTCGATAGGGTCTGTGCTTTCCTTCTTGCAGCAAGGGTTGGAGCGAAGGCTGTGTCCCTCCACCCTCAAAGTACATGCTGCAGATATTTCAGCATATCACGACCACATAGATGGCAAAACAGTTGGAAAGCACGACCTGGTCGTCAGGTTTCTTAGGTGGGTGAGACGATTAAATCCTCCTCGACCCCCCTCCATACCCTCTTGGGACCTTTCCCTGGTGCTTCGAGCACTTCAGGATGCTCCCCTTGAGCCTTTGCAATCAGTGGACTTAAAGCTTCTTTCCATGAAGACTTTGCTGCTGGTTGCACTGGCCTCTGTCAAGAGGGTAGGGGATCTACAGGCATTTTCAGTCGACGAATCATGCCTAGAGTTCGGGCCGGTGACAACCACGTAGTACTAAAACCCCGGCCTGGCTATGTGCCCAAGGTTCCTACCACTCCCTTCAGGGACCAGGTAGTGAACCTGCAAGCGCTGCCCCTGGAGGAGGCAGACCCAGCCCTGGCTTTGCTCTGTCCCGTTCCCGCTCTGCGTATGTACGTTCACAGAACTCAAAGCATCAGGACCTCCGACCAGCTCTTTGTCTGTTACAGAGGCCAGCAGAAGGGAAAGGCTCTGTTGGCGGAGTCTTATTAGATACTTTACAACCCCCAAGTTAAAATCTATTCAGTCTTGCGAGAAGGTAAGTGGTCTATGTTGGAGGAAATGTGGGGAACCGCTGGCAGACCATTTTCATGTATTCTGGAGCTGCCCAGCCATTCAGTCATATTGGCAGGTAATACATACAAGTAATACATTTAATTTTCGGTGATGGAATTGATTGCTCATTTTCTACAATTTACCTGGGCAACTTAGCAGCTCATTTGATGATGAAAGACAAGTACATTTTAAAGATATTATTAGCAGCCAGCAAGAAAGCTGTAACACGAAAGTGGCTACAATTTGAACTCCCAACAAAGGCTGAATGGCTGGACATTACGGTCTCCTCCCGTGTTCTCACCCTAAACGGGTAGAAGCACTGTGAGGTCCGCCTCTGTCGGCTTGCAGCACCCTTATTGCTCCAGAGTAAAAACCTGTCGAGTCCTCCAAAACCCTTCGGCCCGGACATGGCCCTTTATCCGCTGAATCCTTAAGAACCGGATCTGGGCAGGGTTCCATATGTGTGACCCTACGGGGATCCCATATCTGTATATTCTCCACGGCTGCTCCTAACGGAAGCACGTGTCTTTCCCTTGGGCTAAGTCACCCACTATTTCACATGTAGTACAGCCTTCTGGCTAGTCCATATGTATTCCCCACATAACTCCTTGAAGAAAGTGGCTTCCGCAGCGTCCTCCTTCCTAACTGAAGGGCACGCTTCCCAGTGTTATCCAATAATCTCACTGTATGGGTTATCACGGAACAACAATGGCAGATACACTCTGTGTAAGCCTCCTCCTATCGCTGGATGGGGTCACGACATACGTCATAGTGACTGACTTATAGAGAACGTCTCGGTTACATATGGTAACCCTCGCTCCCTGAAGGAGGGAACGGAGACGTAGGTCCCGTCGCCACATCTACTGACGCCCGCCGGGGCGGCCAGCTTTTTCAGGCTCGGCTCCTCAGCAAAAAACTAGTGTGCAATTGCACCAGCTGCTCGTTAAATACCTGCGCTGCGAGGCTGCACAGCTGATGCAAATGATTGCACGCCAATGTGCATTGGCTTGTTTAGTTTCACTCGAAGTAGATTGGTCTCTCTAGCGAGATTTCTATTTGTCGGTCACGACATACGTCTACGTTCCCTCCTTCAGGGAATGAGGGTTACCATATGTGACCGAGACGTTTTTTGTTATTTTTTTCCTTCCACTTTTTTTCTAACTGAAATGTGCTAAACTTTTCCATATTTACCAATGATGTCAATTTGTCTCATGCAGGCAGGTCTATTTAAAGGGAACAACTATGAGAATAGACCCATAAGAATGACTAAAGTTATGAACATTTTAATGTTTATTAACTTAAGTGTTTCTGATGATCATGAATATTTTGGAATAAAGACCTTTTTTAAAGAGACACTCAGCAAATTATTGCAGAAATTAAAGCACTTTGAAACATGGAAGTGCAAAAAAGTTATAGAACTTCAGGTTTACTGTAAAGCAAATGTACTTTTATATATGTTTTACAGAATACTTTTTACTTTAAATTGTTATAAAATCCAAAGCCATATGTCTAACCAAGTTGTGTCCAAATTTGAAATTGATGTCTCAAAAAGGTTTACCGCTAAAAGGTTTTAAAGTAGCATTACCATTGTAAAACAATTTTCGATCTCAAATCAGTTTCACAGAATTCATTTTGAG
Organism: Tiaroga cobitis; assembly: GCA_030578255.1. Lineage (NCBI taxonomy): Eukaryota > Metazoa > Chordata > Actinopteri > Cypriniformes > Leuciscidae > Tiaroga > Tiaroga cobitis. The sequence goes on from CM060612.1 coordinate 27,998,741, forward strand.
TGTTTTTCCAATGATAACTAAAATACTAAATATCTGTGCAAAAGTATTGATTTGAGATTAAAAAGAAAAAGTGAATGACTCGAACAGTAATTTGAGTTATTAAATTGTATGTTGCGTTTGAGAGCTTCATGTCTTTGTGTTGTTTGTTCAGAGTTACACAGCTTCATCACGACATACACTGGAATAAACGGACAGACGACTGCAGGAATCCCAGAGTTTTCTGCTGTAACGACACTGGATGGACAACAGATCGATTATTATGACAGTAACATAAAGAAGCTGATTCCCAGACAGGACTGGATGAAGGAGTTTGCATCTACAGAACTGTGGAAGGAATACATTAAGATCAGAGAACGTGTGCAGCAGATCTACAAAATCAACATTCATGTTATAATGGAGCGATTCACTCAGTCAGACAGTGAGTTAAAATACTTTACACTACACTTTAAATGTGAAAGATTACTTTGTACGTTAAAAAAGAGCAGATTTTATGGGCTCCCTTTTTTCAGGAGTTCATACGTATCAGAGGATGTATGGCTGTGATTGGGATAATGAGACTGGAGACTCACATGGGTTTGATCAGTACGGTTATGATGGAGAAGATTTCATCTCACTGGACCTGAAGGAGAACAGATACATCACACCTGTAGCACAGGCAATACCCACAGTGATGAAGTGGAATAATGACAGAGCACAACTTATATCTCTGAAACAATACTACGATTATGAGTGTGCACTGGCTGAAGGAGCTCTTGAAGTTCTGGAAAGAGGCTAACAGGATAACAGGTACCTTGTTGTTTAGAAATTTACTTTGTTTACCAAGTAGATCATATATACTGTGTATATATATATATATATACATACATAAAGGTGAAACTCGAAAAAATAGAATATCGTGCAAAAGTTCATGTATTTCAGTGTAATTCAAATTAAAAGGTTGAAACTAATATATTTAGTATATATAACTATATACATATGCATGATTATACTTTAAGAGGGCTGACATTTCTGTATTTAAAATCCTTTTTTTTATTGATTTCATGTAATATTCTAATTTTTTGAAATTTTGAATTTGGGGTTTTCATAAGCTGTAAGCCATAATCATCAAAATTATAACTTTTGCACAATATTCAAATTTTTCGAGTTTCACCTGTATATATATATATATATATATATATATATATGTATAGTGATGCACCAATACGTTTATCTGCATTATCAAATAATTTATTGAAAATGGATAGGATCCATTTTTTTACGGAGAAACACATATGTCAATGCTCTTGCGCTCTCTCACAAAACTTTTGCATCTTTTTATATCGCTCAATATCGGCGGCTGATACATCGGCGCATCTCTAATAATGAGTCATTGTTTGTATCTGTTTTATCTCATTGGCTTCATTAAACCAAATATACTTGTATTCATACATGTATATGATCTGAAGTATTAAACTTTTTTCTCACATTTTTCTCTATCTTTTTCAGCTCCTGAAGTGTCTCTGTTACAGAAGAGTCTCTCTTCTCCAGTAGTGTGTCATGCCACAGGTTTCTACCCATCAGGAGTGACACTTACCTGGTTCAGAAATGGACAGGAGCACCATGAGGATGTGGGTCTTGGAGAGCTTCTGCCAAATGAGGACGAGACCTTCCAGAAGACATCTAGCCTTCATGTTTCTCTAGACGAATGGGAGAACAACCAGTTCACTTGTGTGGTGGAGCACCAGGGAAAAACCATTCAGAAGACTGACGAAGAGATCAAGAGTTACTGTAAGTTGTTAATACTGCGGTAGAGTGTTTTTATGGTTATGCCTCTTCATTTCATAGTTTTCACCTGATATCACACTCAGATCTGCCCACCTGGTGGACAACACAAGGCTTTCCTTCCGCCGCCAGTCATTTTACCAAGTATGTACCAAGATCTAATGACGAAACCAGCAACATTTAAAATTACATTCAATATACACATTGTTTATGATGCATGTCATATACAGGTGAGCAGATGAACCCAGAATACAAATGCAATGCAACGCTTGAATGTTTCTGAAGTATTTTTCCATAGAAAACCATGATAGAGAAAACCATTGAGTGTTTCTGCTCGCTTGTATATAGTATACATCAATAAGATGAATATATCAAATAAGATCAAATACTGAATCTTTTATAATCACTGTTTTAGTACATTAAGGCACTTTATTTCAATATTAGAAGTAGTTTAATATATTCATATTTTCCACATTTGGCGTTTCAGAACATCCAGCTGTTTTAGTGATTATTACAGTTTTTCTCGATTGTTTACACACATTTTCTGAAAGCATGCCTCATACTCTCAGAACTCTACACACAAATAAAAAAACACACACACAATGGGCAAACCCCCTCAATTCTCCTGCAAAATTAAACTTTACATTCAAAACAAAGTTATTTCTTCTCACAGTGGTATTTTGTTTTCAAATAACACACACAAACCATCATATGAATAGACATTTATAAGAACCAGTTGAACACTGATGTGCTCAATGTAAAACACTGTGATGAATGGAAAACACTTCTTCTCCATTCATCATAATGACTTGGGCCTTTTTTTGTTCAGTGTTACACTTACTACAGACAGTACATACATACATAAGTGTGCTGTAAAATATTTGAGAATATTGTTTTTATACTCCGAACACACAAATACACAGTTACAAATATATTTTATTTTTCCCTCAAAAACAATGTACAGAGTGTACATCCCGAACAACACTAAGTTGCACATACAGTGGTCTACATACTAAACAACAGAAAAATTTACTGTTACAGTAAAAAAAACTAACAACTGTGCTGCATTCTCTCTTCAGTTTCGGTCTTTTATGCTAAAGCTCTGATTGCTAATGGTAAAACTGTGTGACAGGTGTTTGCCCATGTGACGAGTCAGTGTGCATATCTGAATGGCAGTAGGGATGGGCATTGAAAACCGGTTCCACTCGAGAACCGGTTCTAAGTTTTACGATCCATCGATATTGTATGCCCTCGACGTTAACGAGTCCTCTTATCGATGCTCCTGCTCTGAGTCAGCCATAGTATGTTGGCTACAGACTGTGAACTCACAACTGTCCCTTTCGTCCTTTATCAAGCACCATAGCACGGCGTCCAAAGCGAATTTTTGTACCGCCAAAGTCTTATTTGATCGGTGAGTAATGTAGATGAACTGCTGCGCTTGTGACAGGGCGCATGTTTAACTGAACGAGCAGAGAGAGCCCCGGTCGCGCGCGCGCACTCTCTCTCTTCGGAGCAAGACGGCTTCACCGTCTCAAAACTAAGCGCTGTCTTGCTCTCTCCCTCGCACATATAAATCAAAATAAACGACACGATGGTAAGGTCGGGAGACTAAAGTTTCATGTGGAGCATTCGGAGATTTGTTTTTCCTGAATTAGGCTACCGCTGGGTGTGAATTGTGCTAAACTACGTTGCCTTATCTTCTCTGAAAAGCGTTCCGCACATTCAGCTGACATAAACCACACTTTAAATAAACGAAAAAAAACTATCCAGTGATGAAATGTTTTCTGTGATGACACATCTTGTGGGATGTCCCAACCGCCGGGACACGTCCGATAATGACACGTCCAATTCGCGAACTAATGACTCCTTTGAACCGATTCGTTTTAATGAATGGTTAAAACAACTGACCTTTCCAAGACTGAACTAACGGTACGTTTAACTAATCGGTAACACTTTACAATAAGGTTCGATTTATTACATAAATTACATAAAAAGTACAGTTTGCTTACTCAAGTGTAAGCTTTAAAACAAATAAAACCACTTGTTTTTTTCCCCCGAAAAAGCAACCGCGGTCAAGTGAGCCGTCATCTGGAAAACGCTCGGTCAAGCCAGCCGCCGTGTAGATGTTGATGCTCGTCTATTTGTGCAATTACGGTACGGAAACATGGAGGTGCCAAAAAGCTGAGAAAGACCTGTATTTCAGTAATTCATCGAATTGACCGAACATTAAGTGCAGCCTATTGCACTATTTTCAGTTTAACTATTTTCAACAGATATTTCATTGTGGAGTTTTAGAGAATAATAAAGGCAAAGTCTATCAAAATGCATTATTACATTGCTAATTTCTTGCATTTTGTATTGCCATTATTACAATTTCAATAGAGTTGACATGCCAATTTCAATGGATTCTTTTTCTGGATGACCATCACTCTGTCCACATCAATTTTCAAAGTATTTTACTGTGGAGTTTTAGACAAAAATAAAGATATAGTCTATCAAAAATACATTATTACATTGCTCTTTCTTGCATTTTGTGCTACCATTATTACAATTCCAATAGAGTTGACATGCCAATTCCAATGCTTTCTTTTTCTGGATGACCATCACTCTGTCCACATCAATTTTCAAAGGATTTTACTGTGGATTTTTAGAGAACAATAAAGTCAAAGTCTGTCAAAATACATTATTACATTGCTCATTAATTTCTTGCATTTTGTATTGCCATTATTACAATTCCAATAGAGTTGACATGCCAATTTCAATGCTTTCTTTTTCTGGATGACCATCACTCTGTCCAAATCAATTTTCAAATGATTTTACTGTGGAGTTTTAGAGAAAAATAAAGATATAGTCTATCATAATACATTATTGCATTGCTCTTTCTTGCATTTTGTACTGCCATTTTTACAATTCCAATAGAGTTGACATGCCAATTTCAATGGATTCTTTTTCTGGATGACCATTACTCTGTCCACATCAATTTTCAAAGGATTTTACTGTGGAGTTTTAGAGAAAAATAAAGTCAAAGTCTGACAAAATACATGATTACATTGCTCATTTCTTGCATTTTGTATTGCCATTATTACAATTCCAATAGAGTTGACATGCCAATTCCAATGCTTTCTTTTTCTGGATGACCATCACTCTGTCCACATCAATTTTCACAGGGTTTTACTGAGGAGTTTTAGAGAATAATAAAGTCAAAGTCTATCAAAATACATGATTACATTGCTCTTTCATTTTGTACTGCCATTATTACAATTCCAATAGAGTTGACATGCCAATTTCAATGGATTCTTTTTCTGGATGACCATTACTCTGTCCACATCAATTTTCAAAGTATTTTACTGTGGAGTTTTAGAGAAAAATAAAGTCAAAGTCTGACAAAATACATTATTACATTGCTCATTTCTTGCATTTTGTATTGCCATTATTACAATTCCAATAGAGTTGACATGCCAATTTCAATGGATTCTTTTTCTGGATGACCATCACTCTGTCCACATCAATTTTCAAAGGATTTTACTGTGGAGTTTTAGAGAAAAATAAAGTCAAAGTCTGACAAAATACATTATTACATTGCTCATTTCTTGCATTTTGTATTGCCATTATTACAATTCCAATAGAGTTGACATGCCAATTTCAATGGATTCTTTTTCTGGATGACCATCACTCTGTCCACATCAATTTTCACAGGGTTTTACTGTGGAGTTTTAGAGAATAATAAAGTCAAAGTCTATCAAAATACATTATTACATTGCTCTTTCTTGCATTTTGTACTGCCATTATTACAAATCCAATAGAGTTGACATGCCAATTTCAATGGATTCTTTTTCTGGATGACCATCACTCTGTCCATATCAATTTTCAAAGGATTTTACTGTGGAGTTTAACGAGAAAAATAAAGTCAAAGTCTATCAAAATACATTATTACATTGCTCATGTCTTGCAATTTGTACTGCCATTATTACAATTCCAATTGAGTTGACATGCCAATTTCAATGCTTTCTTTTTCTGGATGACCATCACTCTGTCCACATCAATTTTCAAAGGATTTTACTGTGGAGTTTTAGACAAAAATAAAATCAAAGTCTGACAAAATACATGATTACATTGCTCATTTCTTGCATTTTGTATTGCCATTATTACAATTCCAATAGAGTTGACATGCCAATTTCAATGCTTTCTTTGTCTGGATGACCATCACTCTGTCCACATCAATTTTCACAGGGTTTTACTGTGGAGTTTTAGAGAATAATAAAGTCAAAGTCTATCAAAATACATTATTACATTGCTCTTTTCTTGAAATTTGTACTGCCATTATTACAATTCCAATTGAGTTGACATGCCAATTTCAATGCTTTCTTTTTCTGGATGACCATCACTCTGTCCACATCAATTTTCAAAGGATTTTACTGTGGAGTTTTAGAGAAAAATAAAATCAAAGTCTGACAAAATACATGATTACATTGCTCATTTCTTGCATTTTGTATTGCCATTATTACAATTCCAATAGAGTTGACATGCCAATTCCAATGCTTTCTTTGTCTGGATGACCATCACTCTGTCCACATCAATTTTCACAGGGTTTTACTGTGGAGTTTTAGAGAATAATAAAGTCAAAGTCTATCAAAATACATGATTACATTGCTCTTTCATTTTGTACTGCCATTATTACAATTCCAATAGAGTTGACATGCCAATTTCAATGGATTCTTTTTCTGGATGACCATTACTCTGTCCACATCAATTTTCAAAGTATTTTACTGTGGAGTTTTAGAGAAAAATAAAGTCAAAGTCTGACAAAATACATTATTACATTGCTCATTTCTTGCATTTTGTATTGCCATTATTACAATTCCAATAGAGTTGACATGCCAATTTCAATGGATTCTTTTTCTGGATGACCATCACTCTGTCTACATCAATTTTCACAGGGTTTTACTGTGGAGTTTTAGAGAATAATAAAGTCAAAGTCTATCAAAATACATTATTACATTGCTCTTTCTTGCATTTTGTACTGCCATTATTACAATTCCAATTGAGTTGACATGCCAATTTCAATGCTTTCTTTTTCTGGATGACCATCACTCTGTCCACATCAATTTTCACAGGGTTTTACTGAGGAGTTTTAGAGAATAATAAAGTCAAAGTCTATCAAAATACATTATTACATTGCTCTTTCATTTTGTACTGCCATTATTACAATTCCAATAGAGTTGACATGCCAATTTCAATGGATTCTTTTTCTGGATGACCATCACTCTGTCCACATCAATTTTCAAAGGATTTTACTGTGGAGTTTTACGAGAAAAATAAAGTCAAAGTCTATCAAAATACATTATTACATTGCTCTTTCTTTCATTTTGTATTGCCATTATTACAATTCCAATAGAGTTGACTTGCCAATTTCAATGGATTCTTTTTCTGGATGACCATCACTCTGTCCACATCAATTTTCAAAGTATTTTACTGTGGAGTTTTAGAGAAAAATAAAGTCAAAGTCTGACAAAATACATTATTACATTGCTCATTTCTTGCATTTTGTACTGCCATTATTACAATTCCAATAGAGTTGACATGCCAATTTCAATGGATTCTTTTTCTGGATGACCATCACTCTGTCCACATCAATTTTCACAGGGTTTTACTGTGGAGTTTTAGAGAAAAATAAAGTCAAAGTCTGACAAAATACATTATTACATTGCTCTTTCTTGCATTTTGTATTGCCATTATTACAATTCCAATAGAGTTGACATGCCAATTTCAATGGATTCTTTTTCTGGATGACCATCACTCTGTCCACATCAATTTTCACAGGGTTTTACTGTGGAGTTTTAGAGAATAATAAAGTCAAAGTCTATCAAAATACATTATTACATTGCTCTTTCTTGCATTTTGTACTGCCATTATTACAAATCCAATAGAGTTGACATGCCAATTTCAATGGATTCTTTTTCTGGATGACCATCACTCTGTCCATATCAATTTTCAAAGGATTTTACTGTGGAGTTTAACGAGAAAAATAAAGTCAAAGTCTATCAAAATACATTATTACATTGCTCATGTCTTGCAATTTGTACTGCCATTATTACAATTCCAATTGAGTTGACATGCCAATTTCAATGCTTTCTTTTTCTGGATGACCATCACTCTGTCCACATCAATTTTCAAAGGATTTTACTGTGGAGTTTTAGACAAAAATAAAATCAAAGTCTGACAAAATACATGATTACATTGCTCATTTCTTGCATTTTGTATTGCCATTATTACAATTCCAATAGAGTTGACATGCCAATTTCAATGCTTTCTTTTTCTGGATGACCATCACTCTGTCCAAATCAATTTTCAAATGATTTTACTGTGGAGTTTTAGAGAAAAATAAAGATATAGTCTATCATAATACATTATTGCATTGCTCTTTCTTGCATTTTGTACTGCCATTTTTACAATTCCAATAGAGTTGACATGCCAATTTCAATGGATTCTTTTTCTGGATGACCATTACTCTGTCCACATCAATTTTCAAAGGATTTTACTGTGGAGTTTTAGAGAAAAATAAAGTCAAAGTCTGACAAAATACATGATTACATTGCTCATTTCTTGCATTTTGTATTGCCATTATTACAATTCCAATAGAGTTGACATGCCAATTCCAATGCTTTCTTTTTCTGGATGACCATCACTCTGTCCACATCAATTTTCACAGGGTTTTACTGAGGAGTTTTAGAGAATAATAAAGTCAAAGTCTATCAAAATACATGATTACATTGCTCTTTCATTTTGTACTGCCATTATTACAATTCCAATAGAGTTGACATGCCAATTTCAATGGATTCTTTTTCTGGATGACCATTACTCTGTCCACATCAATTTTCAAAGTATTTTACTGTGGAGTTTTAGAGAAAAATAAAGTCAAAGTCTGACAAAATACATTATTACATTGCTCATTTCTTGCATTTTGTATTGCCATTATTACAATTCCAATAGAGTTGACATGCCAATTTCAATGGATTCTTTTTCTGGATGACCATCACTCTGTCCACATCAATTTTCAAAGTATTTTACTGTGGAGTTTTAGAGAAAAATAAAGTCAAAGTCTGACAAAATACATTATTACATTGCTCATTTCTTGCATTTTGTATTGCCATTATTACAATTCCAATAGAGTTGACATGCCAATTTCAATGGATTCTTTTTCTGGATGACCATCACTCTGTCCACATCAATTTTCACAGGGTTTTACTGTGGAGTTTTAGAGAATAATAAAGTCAAAGTCTATCAAAATACATTATTACATTGCTCTTTCTTGCATTTTGTACTGCCATTATTACAAATCCAATAGAGTTGACATGCCAATTTCAATGGATTCTTTTTCTGGATGACCATCACTCTGTCCATATCAATTTTCAAAGGATTTTACTGTGGAGTTTAACGAGAAAAATAAAGTCAAAGTCTATCAAAATACATTATTACATTGCTCATGTCTTGCAATTTGTACTGCCATTATTACAATTCCAATTGAGTTGACATGCCAATTTCAATGCTTTCTTTTTCTGGATGACCATCACTCTGTCCACATCAATTTTCAAAGGATTTTACTGTGGAGTTTTAGACAAAAATAAAATCAAAGTCTGACAAAATACATGATTACATTGCTCATTTCTTGCATTTTGTATTGCCATTATTACAATTCCAATAGAGTTGACATGCCAATTTCAATGCTTTCTTTGTCTGGATGACCATCACTCTGTCCACATCAATTTTCACAGGGTTTTACTGTGGAGTTTTAGAGAATAATAAAGTCAAAGTCTATCAAAATACATTATTACATTGCTCTTTTCTTGCAATTTGTACTGCCATTATTACAATTCCAATTGAGTTGACATGCCAATTTCAATGCTTTCTTTTTCTGGATGACCATCACTCTGTCCACATCAATTTTCAAAGGATTTTACTGTGGAGTTTTAGAGAAAAATAAAATCAAAGTCTGACAAAATACATGATTACATTGCTCATTTCTTGCATTTTGTATTGCCATTATTACAATTCCAATAGAGTTGACATGCCAATTCCAATGCTTTCTTTGTCTGGATGACCATCACTCTGTCCACATCAATTTTCACAGGGTTTTACTGTGGAGTTTTAGAGAATAATAAAGTCAAAGTCTATCAAAATACATGATTACATTGCTCTTTCATTTTGTACTGCCATTATTACAATTCCAATAGAGTTGACATGCCAATTTCAATGGATTCTTTTTCTGGATGACCATTACTCTGTCCACATCAATTTTCAAAGTATTTTACTGTGGAGTTTTAGAGAAAAATAAAGTCAAAGTCTGACAAAATACATTATTACATTGCTCATTTCTTGCATTTTGTATTGCCATTATTACAATTCCAATAGAGTTGACATGCCAATTTCAATGGATTCTTTTTCTGGATGACCATCACTCTGTCTACATCAATTTTCACAGGGTTTTACTGTGGAGTTTTAGAGAATAATAAAGTCAAAGTCTATCAAAATACATTATTACATTGCTCTTTCTTGCATTTTGTACTGCCATTATTACAATTCCAATTGAGTTGACATGCCAATTTCAATGCTTTCTTTTTCTGGATGACCATCACTCTGTCCACATCAATTTTCACAGGGTTTTACTGAGGAGTTTTAGAGAATAATAAAGTCAAAGTCTATCAAAATACATTATTACATTGCTCTTTCATTTTGTACTGCCATTATTACAATTCCAATAGAGTTGACATGCCAATTTCAATGGATTCTTTTTCTGGATGACCATCACTCTGTCCACATCAATTTTCAAAGGATTTTACTGTGGAGTTTTACGAGAAAAATAAAGTCAAAGTCTATCAAAATACATTATTACATTGCTCTTTCTTTCATTTTGTATTGCCATTATTACAATTCCAATAGAGTTGACTTGCCAATTTCAATGGATTCTTTTTCTGGATGACCATCACTCTGTCCACATCAATTTTCACAGGGTTTTACTGAGGAGTTTTAGAGAAAAATAAAGTCAAAGTCTGACAAAATACATTATTACATTGCTCATTTCTTGCATTTTGTATTGCCATTATTACAATTCCAATAGAGTTGACATGCCAATTTCAATGGATTCTTTTTCTGGATGACCATCACTCTGTCTACATCAATTTTCACAGGGTTTTACTGTGGAGTTTTAGAGAATAATAAAGTCAAAGTCTATCAAAATACATTATTACATTGCTCTTTCTTGCATTTTGTACTGCCATTATTACAATTCCAATTGAGTTGACATGCCAATTTCAATGCTTTCTTTTTCTGGATGACCATCACTCTGTCCACATCAATTTTCACAGGGTTTTACTGAGGAGTTTTAGAGAATAATAAAGTCAAAGTCTATCAAAATACATTATTACATTGCTCTTTCATTTTGTACTGCCATTATTACAATTCCAATAGAGTTGACATGCCAATTTCAATGGATTCTTTTTCTGGATGACCATCACTCTGTCCACATCAATTTTCAAAGGATTTTACTGTGGAGTTTTACGAGAAAAATAAAGTCAAAGTCTATCAAAATACATTATTACATTGCTCTTTCTTTCATTTTGTATTGCCATTATTACAATTCCAATAGAGTTGACTTGCCAATTTCAATGGATTCTTTTTCTGGATGACCATCACTCTGTCCACATCAATTTTCAAAGTATTTTACTGTGGAGTTTTAGAGAAAAATAAAGTCAAAGTCTGACAAAATACATTATTACATTGCTCATTTCTTGCATTTTGTACTGCCATTATTACAATTCCAATAGAGTTGACATGCCAATTTCAATGGATTCTTTTTCTGGATGACCATCACTCTGTCCACATCAATTTTCACAGGGTTTTACTGTGGAGTTTTAGAGAAAAATAAAGTCAAAGTCTGACAAAATACATTATTACATTGCTCTTTCTTGCATTTTGTATTGCCATTATTACAATTCCAATAGAGTTGACATGCCAATTTCAATGGATTCTTTTTCTGGATGACCATCACTCTGTCCACATCAATTTTCACAGGGTTTTACTGTGGAGTTTTAGAGAATAATAAAGTCAAAGTCTATCAAAATACATTATTACATTGCTCTTTCTTGCATTTTGTACTGCCATTATTACAAATCCAATAGAGTTGACATGCCAATTTCAATGGATTCTTTTTCTGGATGACCATCACTCTGTCCATATCAATTTTCAAAGGATTTTACTGTGGAGTTTAACGAGAAAAATAAAGTCAAAGTCTATCAAAATACATTATTACATTGCTCATGTCTTGCAATTTGTACTGCCATTATTACAATTCCAATTGAGTTGACATGCCAATTTCAATGCTTTCTTTTTCTGGATGACCATCACTCTGTCCACATCAATTTTCAAAGGATTTTACTGTGGAGTTTTAGACAAAAATAAAATCAAAGTCTGACAAAATACATGATTACATTGCTCATTTCTTGCATTTTGTATTGCCATTATTACAATTCCAATAGAGTTGACATGCCAATTTCAATGCTTTCTTTTTCTGGATGACCATCACTCTGTCCAAATCAATTTTCAAATGATTTTACTGTGGAGTTTTAGAGAAAAATAAAGATATAGTCTATCATAATACATTATTGCATTGCTCTTTCTTGCATTTTGTACTGCCATTTTTACAATTCCAATAGAGTTGACATGCCAATTTCAATGGATTCTTTTTCTGGATGACCATTACTCTGTCCACATCAATTTTCAAAGGATTTTACTGTGGAGTTTTAGAGAAAAATAAAGTCAAAGTCTGACAAAATACATGATTACATTGCTCATTTCTTGCATTTTGTATTGCCATTATTACAATTCCAATAGAGTTGACATGCCAATTCCAATGCTTTCTTTTTCTGGATGACCATCACTCTGTCCACATCAATTTTCACAGGGTTTTACTGAGGAGTTTTAGAGAATAATAAAGTCAAAGTCTATCAAAATACATGATTACATTGCTCTTTCATTTTGTACTGCCATTATTACAATTCCAATAGAGTTGACATGCCAATTTCAATGGATTCTTTTTCTGGATGACCATTACTCTGTCCACATCAATTTTCAAAGTATTTTACTGTGGAGTTTTAGAGAAAAATAAAGTCAAAGTCTGACAAAATACATTATTACATTGCTCATTTCTTGCATTTTGTATTGCCATTATTACAATTCCAATAGAGTTGACATGCCAATTTCAATGGATTCTTTTTCTGGATGACCATCACTCTGTCCACATCAATTTTCAAAGTATTTTACTGTGGAGTTTTAGAGAAAAATAAAGTCAAAGTCTGACAAAATACATTATTACATTGCTCATTTCTTGCATTTTGTATTGCCATTATTACAATTCCAATAGAGTTGACATGCCAATTTCAATGGATTCTTTTTCTGGATGACCATCACTCTGTCCACATCAATTTTCACAGGGTTTTACTGTGGAGTTTTAGAGAATAATAAAGTCAAAGTCTATCAAAATACATTATTACATTGCTCTTTCTTGCATTTTGTACTGCCATTATTACAAATCCAATAGAGTTGACATGCCAATTTCAATGGATTCTTTTTCTGGATGACCATCACTCTGTCCATATCAATTTTCAAAGGATTTTACTGTGGAGTTTAACGAGAAAAATAAAGTCAAAGTCTATCAAAATACATTATTACATTGCTCATGTCTTGCAATTTGTACTGCCATTATTACAATTCCAATTGAGTTGACATGCCAATTTCAATGCTTTCTTTTTCTGGATGACCATCACTCTGTCCACATCAATTTTCAAAGGATTTTACTGTGGAGTTTTAGACAAAAATAAAATCAAAGTCTGACAAAATACATGATTACATTGCTCATTTCTTGCATTTTGTATTGCCATTATTACAATTCCAATAGAGTTGACATGCCAATTTCAATGCTTTCTTTGTCTGGATGACCATCACTCTGTCCACATCAATTTTCACAGGGTTTTACTGTGGAGTTTTAGAGAATAATAAAGTCAAAGTCTATCAAAATACATTATTACATTGCTCTTTTCTTGCAATTTGTACTGCCATTATTACAATTCCAATTGAGTTGACATGCCAATTTCAATGCTTTCTTTTTCTGGATGACCATCACTCTGTCCACATCAATTTTCAAAGGATTTTACTGTGGAGTTTTAGAGAAAAATAAAATCAAAGTCTGACAAAATACATGATTACATTGCTCATTTCTTGCATTTTGTATTGCCATTATTACAATTCCAATAGAGTTGACATGCCAATTCCAATGCTTTCTTTGTCTGGATGACCATCACTCTGTCCACATCAATTTTCACAGGGTTTTACTGTGGAGTTTTAGAGAATAATAAAGTCAAAGTCTATCAAAATACATTATTACATTGCTCTTTCTTGCATTTTGTACTGCCATTATTACAAATCCAATAGAGTTGACATGCCAATTTCAATGGATTCTTTTTCTGGATGACCATCACTCTGTCCATATCAATTTTCAAAGGATTTTACTGTGGAGTTTAACGAGAAAAATAAAGTCAAAGTCTATCAAAATACATTATTACATTGCTCTTTCTTTCATTTTGTATTGCCATTATTACAATTCCAATAGAGTTGACATGCCAATTTCAATGCTTTCTTTTTCTGGATGACCATCACTCTGTCCACATCAATTTTTACAGGGTTTTACTGTGGAGTTTTAGAGAAACTTTATAAAGGTTGATTTATTATAATAATTATTTAAAGTATTATAATAAAAACTAGGATAACCACATTGTTATACACATCACAGATTGTTACATATGTGATGTGTATAGATACGTTTATCCTCAAAGTGTTAATCAAAGTCTAAACTAAAGAGGTAATTGATTATGCAACATGCAAATAAGGAGGGGCTGTCAGTCAATCATCATTAGCTGAGGCAAAACTTGTCATTGGCTGCTGATGACTGCTGTAATGAGTTAATTCTGAAGAGTAGGCTAAATAAATAGCACACAATAGAGGTTAGTTTGTGAACAGTGTTTGCTTAAAAATCTCTGGTAGGTAAAAATCGCAGTGATATCTGGTAGGCCTGATTGCAAGTTTAGCTTCTTTGCGTACATCAATAGTAATGTTATGATGATGTGCTATTAGTGCTTTCACGACGATCAGACAATGTTTTAAATTCCAGTTTAAGCTAAGGATTATGAAAAAAAGGGGGAAAAAAACTTTCAGATATGCCTTTTCCAAGCCATTTACTTATTTATATATCTCATCTCTTATTCACGTATAACTATTTATTTATGCAGCAATGTGTGGAGTTGTGTCTTTATTCATTGCTTTTGCAGGATTCGTTTTCGATAGGCCTTCAGTTCTCACTTAATTCTCAAGGATGAATACACACAGGTCAGCATACAATCAACCAAACAATGTAAAATGCTGTGTAATAACACCTGTAGTACAAGTCGGATAAATGATAGGCTGATGTGATAAGGACACTAAAAAAAACAAAAACAAAAACACTTTTTATCAAGTTATATCTGGCTATAAGACAAGACGCATAACGCAATGCATTTTAATTAGCCTATCGGAATGATTATATATATATATATATATATATATATATATAATTACACATTTTTTTGTGTGTTAAATCATTTCAATATTATTATTTATAGATAGGCCTATTCATCATTATGAATAAATTATTGCACAGATGGTAGTCAACCAAAACCGCCGTGTAACGGCTTTTTTAAGTTGATAGAACGTCTTATTTTTTTAAAGTTCTGATTATGAACGTAATTAAACTCAGATTTTCTCAAGCAACAAAATACTAGGGATACATTATGTAACTAACAATTTAATTGTGTAGCCATCATCTGTGGTAATATTTGAATGACTAACATTTATTAACAATTATGAACCAAACCGCAATCATTTATCGTACCTGTACTTTATCTCATAAAGCAAACTTTATATAACTGAAAGTATATTTTCTTTAATGTACATATATTTTGATTCCAGATTCTGCACTTTCACCACATTTGGAAAGGCAAGTGTTACAGTAAACTCACACAAAATGTGCATTTCCCTTTAAACATTGTATTGTTTGTCACACTACATTTTCCACTGGAACAAGATTTGTTGCTTAAATGCGTAGTGCCATAACAATAATTTTGTTTGATTTCAAAGGGAAGGAGAACTTCTAAAAATCTGCAAGAAATTTTATCAAGTGTAGATAAATTTGCAGTACCTGGGACCAGTATTAAGAAGTACAGTGTTCACAAAGCTGCTGGCTTTTGGGACAATGTATGCAAAGATTTGCAAGTGCCAAATACACTTGCAAATCGCAAAAAAATCCAGACATCCCTGCTTCTGAAGGTAATTTATCATTAGGTCGACTGAGTCAACCTGCTGAGCATTTCAACATTATTATTGGTTCTTGTGAAGCATCACTATTGTCACATGTTGGTGAGAACTATTTTCTATGTCCATTTTGTTTTCTTCCCTTTTTTTTTTTGTTTTTATACATTTAGCCCTACATAAATGCCAGGTTGAAATATGCAGTCTTTAGTTGTGCAGTTTACAATTGTACTATCATTAAAACGGAATTAATTGAATGCCATCAGGTCACAACACCACAAATGCATATTTTGCATTAATTCGTTTAAAAGACATTTGAGTTTTTTTACATGTATGAAAAGGGATTACTTTGGAAATGTCAGATTAAATATACATCTTATTTGTTATTTTTTATTTCTGTAATTGTACAACAAACTAATTTTAGTTTAGAAAATAATGGTTAATATTACAAATGTAAGACTGGAGTGTCCAAGTTTACATGCTAACACTCATTGTAACTTTTGAGTTCTACTTATTTGCTGACAAATGTTGAATCAAATGTCATTACAGTTCTCATTGATCCTTTCTTGACTTTTGGTTTTAATAGCATTGTTTAACCTTGCAGTTGTTAAAGGTATTGCCTTTGCACTTTTCAGTTTTTTTTAAATGAATTGATATATCCTTTTTATATATATATGTAGGGTGCCCAGGATGTTGGAGACAGTCATTTGTCTCAAAGGCAAAACAAAGAGACGGAATGCGCATCTCTCAAATTGGTGACTTTTTATCTTTAGTTTGCTTTCCTTTTGTCGGATCTCCTATTATAATTGCATGTGTCTATTAGTCATTCTTAGTAAAATAAAAAATAAAATAAAAATAAAAATTCACACTTTTCTTCTTATACAGAAAAGAGAGAGCTCAGTCGACCCTGAAGTCGACCCTGAAGTCGACCCTGAAGTCCACCCTGAAGTCGACCCTGAAGTCCACCCTGAAGTCCACCCTGAAGTCCACCCTGAAGTCCACCCTGAAGTCGACCCTGAAGTCCACCCTGAAGTCCACCCTGAAGTCCACCCTGAAGTCCACCCTGAAGTCCACCCTGAAGTCCACCCTGAAGTCCACCCTGAAGTCCACCCTGAAGTCCACCCTGAAGTCCACCCTGAAGTCCACCCTGAAGTCCACCCTGAAGTCCACCCTGAAGTCCACCCTGAAGTCCACCCTGAAGTCCACCCTGAAGTCCACCCTGAAGTCCACCCTGAAGTCCACCCTGAAGTCCACCCTGAAGTCCACCCTGAAGTCCACCCTGAAGTCGACCCTGAAGTCCACCCTGAAGTCCACCCTGAAGTCCACCCTGAAGTCCACCCTGAAGTCCACCCTGAAGTCCACCCTGAAGTCCACCCTGAAGTCCACCCTGAAGTCCACCCTGAAGTCCACCCTGAAGTCCACCCTGAAGTCCACCCTGAAGTCCACCCTGAAGTCGACCCTGAAGTCCACCCTGAAGTCCACCCTGAAGTCCACCCTGAAGTCCACCCTGAAGTCCACCCTGAAGTCCACCCTGAAGTCCACCCTGAAGTCCACCCTGAAGTCCACCCTGAAGTCCACCCTGAAGTCCACCCTACACAGGTTATTTTAGTTATATTGATATAATTTTAGAGTTTTTTATTTTTATATATTTTGGAAATTATTATTATTATTATTATTTTGCCCAGGATTTTGGAAATAGTCAATTGTCTCCATACCAAAAAGAAGGGTCTGAATGTGCATCTCTTGAAATGGTGACTTTTTATCTTTAATTTGCTTTCCATTATGTGCATTTTGTCTAACATACACATTGTTTTAGAAATAAACCCCTCTGTCACTCTTTTCAGGACGTGTGGGAGACTAAGACTAATAGTCCTTCAAGCAGTGACTTTGCATCAAATTGTGCTACCACAAGTGAAAAGGTTAATGATACTTTTTCTATTAAATGTAACTAATATTCAAATCAATGAAAAATGTAATTAAGTAAATTATTTGCCATGGCAGTTCTTATTTATCCATTGCAGATTAATTGTAATGTGATACATACAAAACAATTCACTTTCATGTTCCTGTCCCATTAAAAGTTATTTGCTAAATGAAAGATATCTAAAAGACAGTAATAATCATGATAAAGATAAATGGTATTTTAGAAAAATAATTATTTGGTGATTTCCAGGGTTATGTTTTTGCATTTTTAAAGTGGTGACATTTTATACATATTCTAAATTGATATAAATTTATAAATTTCCACAAAAGAACTCAAGTTGTTTGTCATTTGAACAATTGTAAGCTAGTGAAGCAGTAAGCTTAATATATTAACAGTATAGCTACCATTTTGTAACCTCTTTTTAATGAATTTTCCTGTATTACAGATTTGTGAGGAATCTGACAATTCACTTTGTAGCAGTGAGGAAGAAGATGCATACTTCACGTGTTCTTTGCCATGTCAGCCTTGTTTTTTTTTTATTGAACAAAAAGAGTGGCAAAAACTAAGGCAAGACCAGAAAGGCAGACTTTTTCAGGGACTTCAGTGGACTAATGTCATTGCCAAGGGCATCAAGTCTGTTCATCCCTACTGCAGCTTTGGTTTTAAGAGACACAGTGTGAAAACCCTGCAGTCACAGACACTGGCACCAGTTTTTACATGTGTGGCCTACTGTCTTTTCAAAGATTGTCCAGTCACTGTACATGTGGAAGTTGTGGATGAAAACACCCTTAAAGCATTAGTGGTTTTCTCTGGAGGGGATGTGAAACATAACACCAAGGAACTGCGCAGAAGACCAGTGCGAGCAGGTGCACGACAGTCAACAGCAGAAATCCTTGCAACCAAGTTACCCCGAAGTTTGTATTTGGAGTCAATGCAAAAAATTCCACCAATGGTAATTGATTCAGGTTGCAGGGATGATGCTCCAACCAAAGAAGTACTTAAGAACATTGGGTGGAGTGAAAGAAAAAAAACCAGACGTAATTCTGATGAGTTTACGAGCTTAAAAATCATAATTGAAGAACAGCGTGGCACAGACAATGATGTGTTACAGAGGGTAATGATGCACCCAAAGGGAATTATGCTCTGGTCAAAGAAGACCCTCTCTGTCTTTTACAAAAGATGCAAGGAGGACATAGTGTACCTGGATGCCACAGGGAGTATTATTCCAAAACAAAGGGCAGATAGTCCCCCCCACTATGTGTATGAGCTGGTGGTTAGAAATCCCTCCAAGGGTGCATCACCTTTACCTGTGGCCACCTATGTCACATGTGACCACACAACCTCTTCGGTGACCTACTTCCTGCAGGCTTTTCAGACGGATCTTGTCAGGATGTATGGAAATGGGGCAAACAAAAGGCCGGCTATGATCATATGTGATGGCTCCCTTGTGCTCATGCAGTCCATTTCAATTGCATTCTGCAGAACCGGTCTGGAGGACCTGCTGCAACAGTATTTTTTTCTTATCAGTGGGCAATATCCTGCAGACACATTTGACATCCCCATTCTTCATCGATGTTTAAGTCACATAATGAAGAATGCCAAGGATCTTTGCAAGAAACAGTACATATAATTTTTTTTATTATGATTACTTTATATTCAGTTTGAAATTAAATGTATGATTACAATAATCTTTGTTTTTGATTGCTTTCTTTGTAGAAATCCCCAACACTACAAGCTTGCAATGCATGTATTTGGGCTTCTTGCGTGTTGTACAACACTGAAAGAGATGGATGAGGTGCTTTCTAGTTCAGCAGTCCTCTTTTGCTCTCCCTGCAGTGGACCAAATGTTGCAAAGCATTACAAACATCTCCAGTTGCTTTTGCAGCAAAGGCGGACATTTGATCTGGATGAGAAAAATATAATTGCTGAAGACTACAAGGTATTAAATGTTAATATTAGAGAAAAAAATCAGCACATGGCCTCACATTTGTAATGCATTTAGTATACTGTATAATAAAAACCAACCAGACCAGATCTGATAAACTAAACTCAACATATGCATCTCGATTCAGGTTAGACAGGCAGAGCTGAAGGAGATTGGTGTTGAACAGAATAAATAATAAAAAATGCATTCTGATATAAACATTTGAAATTTGTCTGACATTATGAATATTGCTTTTCAGCATGATGTCGGAACCACACCCCTCATGACGCATTTCCGGGGAACAATAAATGGTGCATTGCTAGACCTTGATGGAAAATGCAACATTTATTATGCACCAAATTTCATTTCCAGTTTGGCCAAATATTTTCTTCCACATGCCACCCTCTGGTCTGGAATGATGCTAGGTAGGTTTCAGTCTTTGAGTTAAGTCAACTGATTATTCAATACAGCATTTGTCAAGTTCTTTACAAGGTTTTAAATGGTCTTTAGGGGATCTAGGACGTCATGGGACAAGCCCTGTGTACCAGAAACTGAGTAAGGTCTACAACAAAGTTAGACAGTCAAAAAAACAGGTAAATTGCTGAAACATCTGAAATGTGCATCAAAACCATAGCTTTATTTTTGGACTTAAATTGTGAACAGTTAAGAGGTGTACCTTAAATTTTCAGAACTTCACTCAAGACAACCGGACACAAGGGATAATGGAGAAAAGTCAGTGGGACCTGAAGAAAATCCGTTTCCAGAGGAGGAGGTTGAAAAGGCTGGATGACTTCGTGACCATCTACAAAAAGATGCATGATGCACTGCTCCTCGAGTATGCAGATGTGGAAAGATGCAGAAAGAAAGTATGCTAACGTCAGTTCAGTGAAAGCACTTAACTTTGTAGTTTACCCTAATCACAATTTAGAAACGATATGCTTGATTACAGATATCTTGAAAATGTGCAATTATGTGGGTTTGTGTTTGACAACATATATATTTTCCCAGTCATATAAAGTGGAAATGGAGGTTTGGAAGAAAAGCCGGAAGCGTAAAGGGGTGTATGTTTCACCATTAGTGATGGACCTGTCATTTAAGGTAATTATTAAAAGCTGTAATGATGCTAACATACACAAGCATATTATAATTGCAGCCTCCTCTACATTTTAATTTTGTCTTGCATTTCTTTTTAGAATATAAAATGACTTAAGTACCTGTAACAACATCTGTTGAGGCTATTGTTGTTTGACCAAGTATTTTGTTTGCAGTCAGGCTCAGTGAATTTTCACCCCAAACCTTTTTTTTTACAGAAAAGAAGAGAGAACTCACCACTCTCCACTCCATTACCTCATGTACAACCTGAAGTAATTCAAACACAGGTTATTTAAGTTCTATTAACATTAGATTGTATTATTGAGTTTAAGTATTAAATGCGCACTTTATTATGTTAAAATTAGTTAGTTATTATATTGTTATATACACTCTTACATGGTTTCATTCTTTTTGTTTAAAGTTTTTCATTCAAGATTTATAGTACATTATTTTATAATATTATATATATTTATATAATATATATAAATAAAAAATGTAATGTTAAATATGTAGGCCTAATAGAAAGGGCACATTAATCTTTCCATTTTATAATAGAATTCACAAGACATAGTCACATGTGATGATACATCGTCTATGACGGAACATCGGGAGGACACAAAGGGTACCAACAATGACGCTCCATCACAGGTATGTTAATAAAATAAATGTATTCTCAGGACAGTGAGTAATTTGTTCAGAAGTGTGATGCATACTCAAAAAATTTTTTTATTTTTATTTAAGTGATCAATTTTTAAATTGCCATTTATGAATAGAATTCACAAGACATCACATGTGATGCTCCATCCACATCCACTATGACGGAACATCCGGGGGACACAAAGGGTACCAACAATGACGGTCCATCACAGGTGATCTTAATCAAATAAATGTATTATCAGCACAGTAAGTAATTGTTTCAGATATATGTGATGCAGAAACTTCTAAAAGTTTTTAAACTTTAAAATAAGTTTATTTAAACTATAAACTTTTAGAAGAGACTTTTTACATCAAAAGTTCATTAGTCCAGGATTGTATGACAGTAAATCCAACATTACATTACAGCACATTAGCTGTTTATGTAACCGTAATTGTCAGATACATGCACACATTGATAGAGTAAATAAATGTATTGTCTTCTTCACCTTCAGATAAAAGCATTGTGGAAAAAAAAGGACACAGAAGTGGTAATTTCTGTGATTCCCTCTCAAATAAGAGGGAACAGCTATATAGTCCACCACAGTGAGTTCCGGTCACTTAAACCTCACAAATGGCTCACAGGCGAGGTATGTAGGCCAAACAGTTCAGCAGCATTATCATTAAAATACACTTAAAATTGACAAAATACACTTAAAATGCTCTCTGTTTGAATTTTAAACATGTTAGATCATCGAGTGTCTCATGCATCACTCTATTAATGAACTGCATTTGGATAAAACCATATACATGATGAACCATTACACAGCCAACGTGATCCTCACTGGGGACAGAACAGAAGTAAGACGACAAAGTTTGTCAAAGGTACATCTTGTTTATGTTTGGGAGAGATACAAATGGGGATGTGTTTCATAATAATTCAAATGTGAATAAATATTTAAGTCATTTCTGTGATATATTATTGAAATCATTTTTATGTGCAATAGGTTAACTTTGATGATTACAAGGCTGTTGTATCGTTTGTTAATGTTGGAGAACTGTACTGGAAGTTTCTGGTTTGTTTATTAAACAATTTATATTTCTGTACATTCACATTGTTTCTGTTATTGTGTGTGTGTGTAAAATAATGAAAATGTTCTTGTGGTTACAGTACATAAATGCAGCAGAAAGCTGTGTCTATTTTATTGATCCAATGCCAAGCTCGGCAGAGCAGTCGGATTCAGAACATGCTGCCCATAAATTTTGGTACTTATGCAATTTCAGCTATTATCCATAAACCGTGATGGAATGCACTATATGATTGTCTAAATTCCAGTGCAGGCATTGATATGGGCAGAGTGTGCAGTAAAAGTTTAAGACAACAATGGTCAAAACAGAATTGCAATTATTGAAAATCGGTCCTAAACACTGGATAGATAGATAGCAGTGGTAACGACTGCACATAAAGTTCAGGAGGAGTTATTTAATCCAACCTATCACATTCCAAGAGCATATAAACTCTTTCAGCATCCCTCCTCATTCTACTGCTTGTGTAATTTAAAGGACCAGGTCAATTTTTTCTTCTCAAATCTACTAAAATTTGTAATCCACATTTTAGGTTCTCAAATAAGCTTTCAGTAAGCCTTTTTGTGGGCAAAGTACCAAACTTTCCGCTAGATAACATATCCAGGCTCCATTGGTGACCATACAGACTCTTCCATTTCACAATGCTAAGGGTGATCATCTGAACCATATCATTTTCATACAATTTATGAAATGGACATCCTGTTCAGAAATGGTATGGGTAGTTGGCAGTATATATATATATATAAGAAATAATAATAATAAAATAAAAAAATACGATGTAGATGTATGAATAATTGTATAATTAACATTTCTAATGTTACATCTTGTTGTCACACAGTGAATACTTTCAAACCAGGACGATCCACCACCGAACAAGAGACTGGGTGAATATTCAGTTCAAAGGAGCTGTAATGAAACACCCATTTCAACAGGATGGATTTAGCTGTGGTGTGATCGTCTTAATGGTACAATAATTATTTTAGTGAAATACTTGTATTTTGACAATGATATGAAGCAATTAGCATTTATATTTGGAGTCATGTGCATAGCCTATCCCCATATTTGTTTAAGAGCTATTTACAGTATTTAAATGATTAGCCAACATATTTATCCAGTGTTTATTTCCTTTTTCTTTTTTCCTTTTTTTTTAGATGGCAAAGGCAGTAATGGAAGCATTTCCTCAATTGCCAAACATGGATTTTGGGACCTCTAAAAAAGACATGGTCCGGGAACGCAAGGCTTTGGCACAGAAAATACTTGAAGCATCAGGTGGAATATATATATATATATTTTCATATGTGTTCTGATTGCCATATTTAAATACTTAGTCTAAAATTTTCATTTCCATTAGTGTTCAATGCACAGAGGAACTGCTCAATGTGTTCGGTGTCTAAAGCACCAAGTCCGGGGCCTTCCATGACTGATTGGGTAAGGTGTTTATAATTGGTTGTTTTGTATTTGCATATTGTTCCTTGAACAGAAAGTGGACATTAGCTAGGAATTAGGAAACAGGGGTATAGAGAGATTGGTAATGATGTGCATATACAAACATAGTGTACACAGTTCAGAGATTTCAGGGATTATCATGTTGATTTGCTAGAGTTGTCAGTGGAGTTAAAGAAATGTTCAGAAATGTAATTAATAATTTATCAATTTATCAGCTACAAAAGCCAAAATGACACATCTATCTCTACACCTTGCTCTTTTCCTTGCACTTGCCCTCTGGCAGCTGTCAAACTCTCTCTTTTTTTTTTTAAAGAACTATTATATTGCAGATTGCCAAGTAATCTAAATAATAAATGGAAAACTGTGTGACAGTTGGTGAACTATTTTTAAACGTGGGGGAGTTGAAAATAGTTTTGTGCAGAAAATCTGTTTGAATGAAAGTCTTTATTTTGCAGACTTTGACCTTAAAATTTTCTATTTGTCCCTCTCCAGATACAGTGTGACAGCTGTACAAGGTGGTTCCATGCACAGTGTGTGCAGATGAACACAATGCAAGTAGAACATGCAAAAAACACAGCCTGGGATTGCTGTTTGTGTGAGAATTAGTTTTTTTTTTTTTTTTTTTCTAATAAACTTTCATAAGCACTTTTCATTTTTGTCTTTTTTGACTATTACAAATTGCACTTTTTCAAACTTTTCCAAATATATTAAACCATGAAATCCATTGAACATCATCACAATCACTGACCATCATAACCAACCATTTAAACTTTTCTTGTAACAACCTGTAGATATCGACATTGTAGACTGTTGTTTTTTTTTGTTTTGTTTTTATGTTATGGTCTTTCTGTAATTTCCTCAAACTCTAGTAAATATTGATATGGAACAAAAATAGGTTTTTATTTTATTTTTATTCTCTTAAACTCAGTAAAACCCTTTGAATTGATGTGGACAGAGTGATGGTCATCTAGAAAAAGAAAGCATTGAAATTGGCATGTCAACTCTATTGGAATTGTAATAATGGCAATACAAAATGCAAGAAAGAGCAATGTAATAATGTATTTTGTCAGACTTTGACTTAATTTTTGTCTAAAACTCCACAGTAAAATCCTTTGAAAATTGATGTGGACAGAGTGATGGTCATCCAGAAAAAGAATCCATTGAAATTGGCATGTCAACTCTATTGGAATTGTAATAATGGCAGCACAAAATGCAAGAAAGAGCAATGTTATAATGTATTTTTGATAGACTATATCTTTATTTTTGTCTAAAACTCCACAGTAAAATCCTTTGAAAATTGATGTGGACAGAGTGATGGTCATCTAGAAAAAGAAAGCATTGAAATTGGCATGTCAACTCTATTGGAATTGTAATAATGGCAGTACAAAATGAAAGAAAGAGCAATGTAATCATGTATTTTGATAGACTTTGACTTTATTATTCTCTAAAACTCCACAGTAAAATCCTTTGAAAATTGATGTGGACAGAGTGATGGTCATCCAGAAAAAGAAAGCATTGGAATTGGCATGTCAACTCTATTGGAATTGTAATACTGGCAATACAAAATGCAAGAACTAAGCAATGTAATAATGTATTTTGTCAGACTTTGACTTTATTTTTGTCTAAAACTCCACAGTAAAACCCTGTGAAAATTGATGTGGACAGAGTGATGGTCATCCAGAAAAAGAAAGCATTGGAATTGGCATGTCAACTCTATTGGAATTGTAATACTGGCAATACAAAATGCAAGAACTAAGCAATGTAATAATGTATTTTGTCAGACTTTGACTTTATTTTTGTCTAAAACTCCACAGTAAAATCCTTTGAAAATTGATGTGGACAGAGTGATGGTCATCCAGAAAAAGAATCCATTGAAATTGGCATGTCAACTCTATTTGAATTGTAATAATGGCAGTAAAAAATGCAAGAAATGAGCAATGTAATGTATTTTGATAGACTTTGACTATTTTTGTCTAAAACTCCACAGTAAAATCCTTTGAAAATTGATGTGGACAGAGTGATGGTCATCTAGAAAAAGAAAGCATTGAAATTGGCATGTCAACTCAATTGTAATTGTAATAATGGCAATACAAAATGCAAGAAATGAACTATGTAATAATGTATTTTGTCAGACTTTGACTTAATTTTTGTCTAAAACTCCACAGTAAAATCCTTTGAAAATTGATGTGGACAGAGTGATGGTCATCCAGAAAAATAAAGCATTGAAATTGGCATGTCAACTCTATTGGAATTGTAATAATGGCAGCACAAAATGCAAGAAAGAGCAATGTTATAATGTATTTTTGATAGACTATATCTTTATTTTTGTCTAAAACTCCACAGTAAAATCCTTTGAAAATTGATGTGGACAGAGTGATGGTCATCTAGAAAAAGAAAGCATTGAAATTGGCATGTCAACTCTATTGGAATTGTAATAATGGCAGTACAAAATGAAAGAAAGAGCAATGTAATCATGTATTTTGATAGACTTTGACTTTATTATTCTCTAAAACTCCACAGTAAAATCCTTTGAAAATTGATGTGGACAGAGTGATGGTCATCCAGAAAAAGAAAGCATTGGAATTGGCATGTCAACTCTATTGGAATTGTAATACTGGCAATACAAAAT
The DNA here is from genome assembly GCA_030578255.1 of Tiaroga cobitis. NCBI lineage: Eukaryota > Metazoa > Chordata > Actinopteri > Cypriniformes > Leuciscidae > Tiaroga > Tiaroga cobitis. Next base: position 28,025,627 of record CM060612.1, read on the forward strand.
GCAAGAACTAAGCAATGTAATAATGTATTTTGTCAGACTTTGACTTTATTTTTGTCTAAAACTCCACAGTAAAACCCTGTGAAAATTGATGTGGACAGAGTGATGGTCATCCAGAAAAAGAATCCATTGAAATTGGCATGTCAACTCTATTGGAATTGTAATAATGGCAATACAAAATGCAAGAAATGAGCAATGTAATAATGTATTTTGTCAGACTTTGACTTTATTTTTCTCTAAAACTCCACAGTAAAATACTTTGAAAATTGATGTGGACAGAGTAATGGTCATCCAGAAAAAGAATCCATTGAAATTGGCATGTCAACTCTATTTGAATTGTAATAATGGCAGTAAAAATTGCAAGAAATGAGCAATGTAATGTATTTTGATAGACTTTGACTATTTTTGTCTAAAACTCCACAGTAAAATCCTTTGAAAATTGATGTGGACAGAGTGATGGTCATCTAGAAAAAGAAAGCATTGAAATTGGCATGTCAACTCAATTGTAATTGTAATAATGGCAATACAAAATGCAAGAAATGAACTATGTAATAATGTATTTTGTCAGACTTTGACTTAATTTTTGTCTAAAACTCCACAGTAAAATCCTTTGAAAATTGATGTGGACAGAGTGATGGTCATCCAGAAAAAGAATCCATTGAAATTGGCATGTCAACTCTATTGGAATTGTAATAATGGCAGCACAAAATGCAAGAAAGAACAATGTAATAATGTATTTTTGATAGACTATATCTTTATTTTTGTCTAAAACTCCACAAAAAAATATCAGCTGAAACTGAAAATAGTGCAATAGGTTGCTTTTAATGTTCAGTCAATTCGATGAATTACTGAAATACAGGTCTTTCTCAGCTTTTTGGCACCTCCATGTTTCCGTACCGTCATTGCACAAATAGACGAGCATCAACATCTACACGGCGGCTGGCTTGACGAGCTTTTCCAGATGACGGCTCACTTGACCGCGGTGAAAAAGCACGACTACTTTTTTCCACACAGTGCTATCAGGAATCGATAAGAGAATCGTTAAAGAATCGGATCGATAAGCAGAATCGTTAGTGGCATTGATATTGATAAAATCTTATCAATTCCCATCCCTAAATGGCAGTGTGTTGAAAAACGGCAATGGCACTGAAAAAGGTGTGTTTTAGAACTGCAATCTGAGTGTAAAGCAGGAATTGGGCTTGTAGTTTAGCACAATTGAGAAAAACTGTAAAATACTGCAGCACGTGCTGTATATGGATGACAAGTGCACAAAACTTGCATTTTGTTTACATAATTTAGTTTTTCTTTTCTTTTTCGATGGAAAATTGACAGGCCTGTACTGCAGCCCTATTATTGTTTTGCCCTCCAGCATATTTCTAGTCTTCCAAAATCAGTTTTGTTTGAGGGACAGAGCAAAATGTAAGTTGTTATTCATTGCAGTGCACTGTAAGCAAACAGGTTTGCTCTCGTCTACTGGATATAATGAGCCGACATTGGTGGATTAACTTAAACCCATTTCAGTTACTGTAGGTGCCAGGGAAACATTCGTAACTTTCATTTATTTTGTTCTTAATTTGATATTTATACTTGATTTGATTTAAGCTATATTACAATTAACACTTTTTTAATCTTGTTAAGGACCTACCCAAGCATACATGTCCTTCTGTGTGTGATGGGAGTATTCATATTTGTACTGTAGTCCATATGAAGCAAGTAAGTATATGTTTACATGTCTTTTACTGATCCTTTCTCTGAACTGCTCTTATTTCTCATTCTAGTGGCTTCATCAGTTGTTGGATGTTGGGAAGGTACGGAGCCCCTAAAGGGACATGGTGATGGGAAATCATATGGGAGGAAAAATTATATGTCAATGCTTTTGCCTTCTCTCCCAAATGTTGGGGAGTTGCTCTGGGGATCGCAAAAGTTTTACATGAGAACCCAAAGTTTCTCTGGGGAAAGGCCACAGTTTTACAAGTAAACGCAACGTTTTTTCTGGAGAACACAAAACTTGTGAGCGAATGCAACGTTTCTCTGCAATAATTTTGTGAGAGAACGTTAAATCATTGAAAAAAATTTTTTTCCTCCCATCTCATATTTTTTCCATCACAATGTCCCTTTAGGGGCTCCGTAGGACTCCTGGCCAATGACACCATAGATATCCATAATAAAGGCTAGATGTCTCGTCCGCGCTGCTGGCCAATGGAGGTCTACGTCCGCACCTGGCGGCCATCTTGCCACAGTCAGCTCGCTCACTCGTAACATTGTGTTTTAATGGTGCATGTACTTTTTAAATAACCATAACTTGCAAAATTTTCTACCGATTTTCAAACGGTTTGGTTTGTTATAAACGTCAGAGATATAGTTATGACACTGCATACTTATGGAATAATAAGTGTATCAATAAATAATCATCCAGAATTATAGCCACGTTTATAACGTTTGTAAGAAACCAAACCGTTTGTAAATCCGTCAAGATTTCAACGAGATAAGAGTATTTGTGTTCGTGCTGATCACTCATCTTACATCAGGCACCACAGAGCCCGCCAGAAAGCTTGCCTGTGACAAGATGGCCGCCGGCGATGACGATAGAGACTCCGCCGTAAGACATCTAGCCTTTATTATGGATATCTATGAATGACACACGCATTCAAAAGTCTGGATTTACAGAGACATCTTAATGCATTTGTTATAAATTCCAGTAAGGTGGAAATAAATAGAGCCAACGCTTCACTGTTGAATATATACACACACATGTGGTGATTCGATGCAACTGACAATAGTTAACACATATTTTTTAAAAGTTATATTTTCAAAAAATGGTCATAGCCAAAAGTTTGTCTTTAAGCAACATTTCAGATAAAGAGATTTGCATAACTTGCTGTTTTTACCATTTAAATGTATAATTCCATGATTTTGGGATTTAGAATTGGAATTATGGCTGTTTCAGTGGCCATAAAAAAATCATGTAATTAAAAAATGTCCTCATTTAATCTTTATGACATTACTTTGCAGAAACTAAAGTTTGAGCAGACGATCTGTCAAAATGAAAAGCAGAGCTAAAGTGACAAATCTTTGAAGTTTCCTCCAATCGTCTTCAGCATGTGAGAGAACAGAAGATTTCCAGCATGCTTGTGGGACCAAAACATGTTTTTATTTTAGTAGAAAAGGTCCTGTAAATATACATTTTCAATATTTTGTTTCCAAGTTGTAACCCCTGATTTCAAGTAATTTAAAGGCTTTTATGATTTTAAATGTTTAAACATTAAAAAAAAATAAAGAACACTCGCCGTTCTCTTTTTTTCAATAACAGTATGTAAGACGACAATATAAAGCTGACAAATTTAAAAATAAGCATGTTTTAAATTATATAATAATAATAATTAAAAATTAATGGTGCAACATCAGGTAAATTTGTAAATTTAAATGGTGTTTTGTAAAGAATGTGTATTTTTTTGTGCCTAAAATCTCACAATTTAGCCTTTTTTTCTTCTTTTTTTCTGTTGAAAAACTAAACATAAATACATACAGGCTCATGTCTTAATTTCTTTGCTGCTAAGTCACTGATTTTCTCATTATATAAGTATATTGGTATTTTAGTAAGTAACAAGTATGTGTTCAGTATGTAAGTTCTTTGTTATTAGAAAGCATGGCAAGTCTTGAGTTCCCAGAATGCTCCATGGCATTAATGTATTATGTAGATTACTGTTTATATTGTTAATAATGGAATTACAAGTCCTGTATCTTTCCAATAATTTAGTTGCATTAATTAAAAAATATGTTAGTATAGTTTTCTTTTATTTTTAGATAAATTATGCTACATTTGCCTTTTACCCAGAAGGCTTTTAAACATCAAACCCGGACTGACATGATGGTAAGTATGATGACAGTTATCATTTTTGGGTGCACTGTACCTTTAAATAATACACCACACCACCTGATGTATGCATTTGCTATTTGCGTTTTTAATGTGTCTGTTGGTTGTCACTAATATTGTGGTGTGTGTTTAGTAATTATATATATATATAAAAGCAACTACCCATAAAAAATGTAAATATATATTTCTATAGCTGTTACATACACTGTTATATCCGCAAGCAGTGGCGGCCTTAAGCATCTGGGGGCCGTTTCAATAACTAATATGGGGCCCTACCCACATAAAACATAAACATAATAGAGCATAAAAAGCAAGGATTCCTGTTGGTTTGTATCAATGGTATATTATTTTATTACGTGCACTTTCAGCTTCATGAACAGGCAGCTCAACATATAAATAATCCATCCTTATTTGATTAAAACTATACAATTATACAGCGTTTTACGTTGGAATAAGCCTCGCCCTTTCACGCAGGGTAACTTCACTTTTGGTAGACTGAAGCGTTTCTTTTGTTGTCCGATATCTTTCGTTTTTCAGCACCACTGGCATTTGTACGTTTCATTTCCTCTTAAAATTCTTTTCCTGCTCAAAATAAGATTTTACCCTAACGGCAAAAAAGGCAAAGCTATAAAAACTACCGATGTTATACTTCAGATCCAAGCCGTTCGCAGGGGTGGTAAACGTCGCCATGGTAACCCGCGAGTTCGACCAATCAGAGACATCAGTGTTTTGCTTAGAATAGAGGGTATGCGCATGACGTCACCGTCGGCCGGAGTGAATGCGGTCACGCCCACAAGTGGCAAAAAGACTGAGCGGCAGCATTTGTTTTCAGCGTGAATGCCGTGAAAATCACACAAAACACATCTAAAACGGGAAAGAGCTTTGCGATTGACTGTACAACTAGATTTGACCAGAAATCTGAAGTACTGTATATTTTTACAGACTGCAAAAAGCTACAGAACAGACTATATTCTGCATAATTGGATGTTTTTAAATAAACACTGACAAAAAACTATACAAGTTTTAGGGCTGGACGATATGATGATATACAGTATAACATTAATGTAAGTGATCACTCGGATTTAGACCTATCTATATTGTATTTATATAAAACGTTTACAGGCAAATTTTCTTCATTTATTTCCCCGGCGTCGAAATCAGGCACATATAAATGTCAGGAAACACGATTCCTGGCTGCATGTCAATATCCATGGATCTTTGATAAGTTGTAAGGAACACTATATCGAGTCCAACTTTTAGTTTAAACTGATAATAGTTTGTTTTACTCGCGTTAACGCAGTTTCCCCTATTAACTCCAGTCACGCAGCAGCTCTTCTGCCACTCAGTCCCGCTGAGGGGGGCGTGTTCCGGCGGGGAAGTGACGTTAATGCATTCCCTCTATTGTGGTTATAGTATTTCTCTAGAAGATCGCAAATAACAAGGTTGATTTCATACCTTGTGGCTTTTATAGGAGCAGAAACTTTCGTTTCACAACCTCGTGGTCAATCTACCTTGGATGGTTTAGACATTATGGCTGAAAATCAATATCCTACGGAGAAAATGAATGGGATTTTGCTGGTCTGTGGAGATGTGGGGGCCCCCTTGGAGGGCGGGGCCTGTTTCAATTGAAACGGGTGAAACATAGGTAAGGCCGCCCCTGTCCGCAAGTGAGTATTTTAGTATTCACTTGAGAACAGAGCCGTTGTCTCTTATTAAGGTCTCCCTCCATCGCACCACTGTCTCTCTAAATTAAAAAAAAAGAAAGAAAATTAAACAGTGTTTCAGATGATAAAACCCTAAATCGCGTAATTTTCTACCTCATGGGGCCGGGTGTGAGCGCCGCTGAAATATTGGTAATGAAAATGAAGAGATTCCAGCACGTAAGCCACTTTTTGGCTCGAGACACACCGTGGCGCTTCAGGAGGGATATAAACAGGTTTTGCCGGCGTGTTTTGGCTCACCTTCTTTGCCCTCTTGTTTCAAACAGCGAGGGTCTTTCTCTCTCCTCGTCTTTCCTCCCAGCAGGATTATTCCTCTCAGCGGGTTTATTCCTCTCTCTCGGAGGCCCGAGTGCTTGCAGCGGCCATTAGCTCGACGAGAGGTAGAGAAGATAAACGCGCGGGGCGAGTAAACACACACACACACACACACACACACACACACACACACACACACACACACACACACACACACACACACACGCTCGCTCCCTGCTGTTCGCCACGGGCCAAGAGTTCCTGAAGAACCCTGAAGATTTCCCAGACCAAATCACATCTTCAGTTTCTCTCATCCGGAGGTTCACATTGTCATCTCTGACCTCTAGAGAAGAACCACGAACGTGACACACGTGTTCTGCCTCAAACACTACAGTTTTAGGTGTTTAATTCCGGGTTATTTATTTACTGCACACGTTTTAGATAGATTTTTACCCCTGTTGCCATGGCGTTGCTATGCTGTTTGGTTTCTTGGGTATCGTTACATAGGTGGTTGCGGATCTCTTCTATTGTGTGGTGTTGCTATGCAGTTGGTAGTGTTATAATGGTCGCTAAGCGTTTACTAGGGTTGTTGCTAGGGTGTAATGCTACATTGTGGTTAGTATGTTTGCTAGGGTGTTCTTAGTTGTCAGGGTATTGCTATTCAGGGTGTTAAAGTAGTTCTAAGGTGTTACTAGGTGATTTCTAAGGTGTTTGGCTTGTTGCCATGGAATAGCAATGCATTCAATAGGCTTTTGTGGCGGCTTCCAGGGAAGTTGCTGTAATTCCAATCCAATCCGACTTCTGACCTGTAATGCCGCCTGAATCATAATCATACATTGCTCGTCCGTTGGCCAGAGGAGAACTGAGCGACTGAGTCTGGTTTCTCCCAAGGTTTTTTTCTCCATTCTGTCACTGGTGGAGTTTTGGTTCTTCGTCTTTTTCACCTTTGTTGCCATTGGCTTTTGGCTTGCTTAGTTGGGGACATTAAATTTAACATTTAATTTAATATTCAACAATAATATTGATCTGCCTGCATTGACACCATTATATGAGAACTGAACTGAGCTGGAAGATGACATCACGGTTTTCTCCAGAACGTCTATATATATCAATGGCCTAAATTAATAACTTTTTTACAACGAAAATGAACCATTACTGAACTTACTGAAGCTGGACTGTGACGCTATTTTCTTCTGGAAACAAACTTTGTTGCATTATTTTCCTGTTATCTCTGTAAAGCTGCGTTGAAACAATCTGTATTGTAAAAAGCACTATATAAATAAATGTGACTTGACTTGAAATGTGACTTATATGATGTCTGCAATATTTACATGATGCTGGTGCGTTGCTAGGGTCTTCTGTATTGTTGTTAAGGTGTTGCTATGCAATTGTTCCGTTTGGTTTCTAGGGTATTGTTACATAGTAGGTGATTGCTATGATCTTCCCTACTGTTAGGTTTTGCTATGCAGATGACAGTATTGATTGGTAGGCAATTACTAGGGTCTTTGCTAGGATGTAATTACTACATTACGGCTAGGGCGTTGCTAGGGCCTTCTGTATTGTTGTCAGGGCATTTCTAAGGTGCTGCTATACAATTTCTATGGTGGTCTAATTGTTTTCTAGGCTATTATATAGGTGGTTGCTAGGGTTTTCTGTATTGTTAGGTGTTGCTATGGAGTTGGCAGATTGTTATGGTGGCTGCTAGGATGTTGCCATGTAATTTCTACATTGTGGCTAGGACATTGCTAGGGCGTTGTCAGGGCATTTCTATGCATTTTATGTGTTGCTAGGGTTTTACAAGTAGTTTATTTGATATTACTACAGTAGGTGATTTCTAAGGTGTTTTATGGGAGGTTGCTAGGTATCTGCCAGGTGCAGTTATGTGATTGCTAATGTTTGGCATGATGACTGAAGCGTTGCTAGGGCCTTCTGTATTGTTGTCAGGGTTAGTAGGGCATTGCTATGCAGGTGTTAGCAGTGTTTGCTAGGGTGTTCAGCATGGTTGTTCCGAGGCAGTTTCTAAGGTGTTTTGGGTTGTTTCCAATGATTTGCTTAGCAATCAGTAGGGTTTTATATACGGTTGCTAGGTGACTGCGAGGGTGTTCTCTAAGATGTTGCTTTGTGATTGCTACAGTGTTTGGCATGGTTGTTAGGTTGTTGCTACCTGTTTTAGTTGTCAGGGCATTATTAAGGTAAGGGTGTTGCTTTGTGGTTGCTATTCTGTTGGTTGCTTGGGCATTACTAGGTGGTTTCTAAGGTTTTCTGGGTAGTTGCCAAAGAATTGCTAAGCAGTTAGGGTTTATGTATGGTTGCTAAGTGATTGCTGGGGTGTTTGGGATGATTGCAAGGATTTTGCTATGTGATTGCAAGGGTGTTCGGCATGGGTGTTGCTAGGGTGTTCTGTATTGTCAGGTTGTTGCTTCTTGTTATGCAGTTTGGGGTGGTTGCCAAGGTATTACTACCGTAGGTGGTTTGTAAGGGTGTTCTGTGCTGTTGCCAATGAATTTTGTAATTAGTAGGTTTTTATGGGGGGTTGCTAAGCATTGCTTTGCAGTTGGGTGGTGCCAAGCAGTTGCTAGGGTTTTGCTGTGTGATTTCTAGGGTATTTTTCATGATTGCTAGGGCATAACTAGGTGTTGCCAAGGAAATGCTAGGTAGTCAGTAGGGTTTTTTGGGTGGTTGCTAGGCACTAATTTGCAAGTGTTATAATGCTCTGCATGGTTACTAGGGCGTTGCTAGGATGTTAATTCATGTCTGTGGCTCAAGTGGTGAGCCAAAGTGAATTCTGAAGTCATTCTGAAACGCCTCACAATGATGACAATATAAACGACTAGCTGAAACTGCTCTCATATCGTCACACAGCCGTAATTTGATTGGGTGTGAAGTGTTTTTTAACACATCCAGACTAAAGAGGTGTCGCTGTCGTTGATTTGCTATCAGCACCTGTAGAGTTTTAACAGGACATCAAGACTCTTAATGAATAACTTGGTGAAAGCCTCAAATCCACATGTGAAGGTGCGAAATGTAAGATGACACTGTATGTGTTTCCTTGGATATATGGGTTTTAATCAGACTGTAATAAAAGATAGACGGCGTGTCTTCACTTCCACTGTAGAAAAATGAAGCCAAATTAACTCTGCAAATGGCTCCTCCTCCTAAGTATCAAGGTCCCGCCCACATTTCCCCTCCCGCAGACTCAGTCGTCAGCAGAGCTGTCAATCATAATGTTAAACCCCATCAAATAACTGATTAAATCCAAACTTATTGGAAAAACGAACACTTGAACAAACATCAACGTGATAAGAGCTACCAAAAATGACAGAAACCATCTTTGAAAAAATTTGAAGTGTAATTGGATTTTTTAGTTTGGCTCGCATCCCATTGGATTACATGGAGAGGGCGGGGCTTATGACCTATACTGCAGCCAGCCACCAGGGGGCGATCAAAATACTTTGGCTTCAGTACATATTGGTTTTAATGCTATAAAAGTAGTTTTTTGTTTTTAAATTAGTGCCGTCAAAAACGTTTATGTTAGATGCGATTAATCGTGATTAATTGATTTGACAGCACTATTTTAAATGCATAAGTTTGTTAGGTTTTTTTAATGTAAAACTTTTTTGCAACGTTGCAGAAACGTTACAATGTTGTCAGCACATCCTCTTGCAATGTTTTAAAAGATCTTTACCACGTAAAAATGTTCACTGTGCTTTTCATTAAATATTAAATGCACAGATTTTATTATAATTTCAACTGAAACTTTCCAGAAACAGTTTTTGTCGTAAAATTAGATAGCGATTTTTTTTTACGCTAAATATTTCGCTATTTTAACAACATTTCAGAATGTTGTATATTGGTTGTGTACATTTAAGATAAAACTTTTGACCAAAAATGAATGTCACGAGTGTCGCGGAAAAGACCAGAAAGAACTAGAAGATGAAGGAACACTAGCTTGGATTTAATTCATTTGAGTTATCAGTTTAGCATTTATTAAATGCATGTTTATTACCAGTGGCGGCTCCTGCAAAATCTCTCAGGGGGGGCAAATGTTTGGATGATTGATAAGGATAAGGTCCACCCATGCAATGGATAAATTAACAGCTTAAGCATGTAAAGGCAACTTCACTACTTTAAGATTGTGTCGCAGACCTGACAAAATAAATACATTTATTTTAGTTATAAAATCATTTATTTATTATAATATAAATATAGAGATACAAGGTTTCCATCCCGACAGCAACAATGAGTCAGGCAGAATCCATATTGTATTATCTCCCTATTTTTTCAAAAAATAATGCTATTGGTCACCCTTTACATCTGTCAATGTGTTTTACAAATATTTTACCAATGGAAAGCATTAAAAGAGCTTGGAAATTATTTGGGGGAAAAAAAAGGTTTTCTTTCGTTTCCTGAAAAGTAACAGTTTTGGACATACAAGATTGTGTTGGTGTTCGAATGGAAATGTACAAATTTCAAAGTAAAATGCTAGGAGTAAAAAAGACTGCTACCATCCTTTCCTCAACTGATTGTAAAAACAAAGTGAGATTTTTCAACACTCGAGTATTAAAATGTCCAGCAATACCTCTTTAGACAGCCTCCGCTTGTCTTCTTCTCCCAAGGCCCGCCTAGATTTTGTTGTTCCTGTTGCTACTTGCTCCTGCTCAATGTATGCTGATTACTACGACGGGCTGACTGGTATTTATTTTAATGACACGATAAATGACTGCGTTATGACTGCGTTTGCCATGACGTTGTTCAAGTTCAGCTGGCCTCAACGCGCGAGTCGCGAGATCCCTATCCCAACAGTTTCTCAAGCTCTCGATCATTCTTTTTTATTTTTATTTTTTTTTAATCACATTTGATAAAGATATTATTGTAGTGTTTCATTTTTTCTTGTTATTCAAATTCAAATTGTTTTTAAATATTATTTGTCACTTAATCTTAAAGATATTTAATAGTGTATGTTTGTTCCCACCAATCGCTGCACAAGTTAAGGATACGTATGATGACGTAAGCACGTTAGTGCGAGCCCTCCCGGAACACATAGAGAATGCATTGCAGTGCCTCCAGTTCGAAAAAAAACATCTTTGAATGGAAGTCTATGGGAACACTCGGGGCGATTCTCAGCCAGAGTGAAATCGCCCAAAAAGAGGCGGTACTCCACAGAACGTGACATGACGCTGATTGGACTATAGTGACGGCTAGCGTAACTCTGTGGTTGAATGAGATTGTGAATGTGATTGAAAAAAATCACTTTCACACTTTGGTGGTGCGTCGCCCAATCGCCCTAATGAAGAAACCGCCCCTGTTTATTACTTAAGACCCCCTGAACAGCCACCAAAGGACATTCGTGAAGCTCACGAGAGATGAAGAAGAGTGGCAGAATCGTGCCAACGGCGGGTATATATAGATCTTTACCACAACACATGTATTATATATTCACAGACAAATGGGCTTTTGCTGTCTCAGCTGTAGATGACTGTATTTATGAGTTTTAAACATGACACACGGCCACGGAAAGGAAAGACTCAGTCTATTACGTCCCAACAAGCACAAAACACTTTCAAAAACACACGAGCTGAGTGAATAAAGACTCGACATTCGTGTTTAGGTAAAGTAGCGGGGAACGCGCTAACTGTGTTTATTTCCCGCCCAGCGAGAGCCTCCTCCATTCTTTATGATTTGCCGGCTTTCAGGAACGATTCCTTGTTCATTTGAGCTTAACTCTCGCTGACTGCTTGTGTTTGCCGAGATCGGATACCTCTGGCGGGAGAGAGTAACGTATCTGTGACCTCTGCTTGATTTCTCTTCACACAGAGCTTAAGATGAAGAGGACGTGTCGTCCCGTGTAGCCGAGCTCATCAAAGAGGATTTCTTCTCTAAATAAGAGCGTAATGGGGAAAGGAGATACATCACCGTTCCAATAAATGTAATATGTAGATATAGAGGTATTTGTCAAAGCAACTTCAGCGAGGGTGGCCATGTTGTTCAAACTCGCTCGACTGGAATCCATGGATTTTATTTAGTTTATTTTGGCTGTTCTGCTCTGGAAAGATCCCAGTATCACATCTGAATAATATCTTAGTTTGGGAAACATGAGGATGAACAAAAGCGAAAGAGGAAACATAGAAAGGAAATGTGATTGAGAAGATCAAATGCATTTAAGTGAAATGGTGAAGGTGACATTAAAACTGTCTTGGAAACTTTTTTAATAATGAAAGATAGTGTTTTTAATAGTGTTCAGATGCCTCAGTTTTTGTTAAAATGAGGAAAGCCAAGATAGTCCATCGCTCATTTGGGCTTTTCTTATGTAAGTAAGTCGTAGTTCTGCAAAAAAACGAGCCTTGGCTACTACATTGAAACTATCGGTAGTGAGGTTATGCTCTTTAAATATACAAAAACAAAACACAAAAAAGGTTTTAAAAATATTTAAGTCATGATTAAAATGGTAGTTAGATGTGAATATGAATTATATTTATTGAATTTGATATATTGCACAATTGAATTGAATTTTATCTATATTTTGTACAATTATAGAATGTTTTATTTTTTTAAATTATTTGTATTATCTGTATTATTAGCTTATTTATAAACTATTTTGCATGTTCTGTATTTAAAGGTACCAATTAATATGATTTCTCTCTTTAAAACTATTTCATTCATGTTGAAAATGCAACGAAGCATTATATTGTATATAATAATATATATTTTTTGTACTAATATACTAAAATATTTATTTATTTCTGCACAATTGAATGGAAAATTATAAATTTGTAAATTTTATTATCTTTATTTTTTGTCTTTATTATATTGTATTTTGCATATAATAGTTCAAAGTACAAATCAACTAAATGAATAATTCAGGTTTCAAATTGATACAAATAAATAACTATTTAAAAAAAATTAATTAATGTTTAAAATGTTAGTTAAATGTAAGTATTATTATATTATATATTTTTTGCACATAAAAAACATTTATTTAATTAATTATATATAATTATTTTTTATTTTATTTTTTATAAAAAAAATTTAACCTGATCATGTTGTTTGTGAGATTGACGTGTTCTATGAGAATCATTGCTGACATGATTTGGTGATCGACTGTCTTTCCTGACACTCCCTGTATCTTATTTTTAGTTTTTAATAGCCATGTCGTTTCTGGTTTCCCACAGACATGGTGACAAGCCGTGACAAAACTCAAAAGTTCAAAAGTCAGCGTGCCGACATCTGCCATCAAACAAACACGCGAGTAAACAAACGCTTGCAGTGACAGCAAGACGACGGCGTCTGATGACAACATGTACATTAGGGAAGAAGTCAGAGAGCGGGTTGAAGATGAGCAGGATAACAGACTTCATGTTTGTGTGGTTTAGTGTGTGAGATTCAGATTAGAGCAACTCCCGTCTCGAACTGCAGTTAAAGGGATAGTTCACCAAAGAAATGAAAATTAGCCCATGATTTACTCACCCTTGGTGTATATGACATTCTTCTTTCAGACGAATACAATCAGAGTTATATTAAAAAATGTCCTGGCTCTTCCAAGCTTTATAATGGCAGTATAATGGCCGTTTCTGTTTTGAAGTCCATAAAAGTGCATCTATCCATCATAAAACTGCATCTATCCATCATAAAAGTCCATCTGTCCATCACAAAAGTGCATCTGTCCATCATAAAAGTGCATCTATCCATCATAAAAGTGCATCTATCCATCATAAAAGTGCATCTATCCATCACAAAAGTGCATCTGTCCATCATAAAAGTGCATCTATCCATCATAAAAGTGCATCTGTCCATCATAAAAGTGCATCTGTCCATCATAAAAGTGCATCTGTCCATCATAAAAGTGCATCTATCCATCATAAAAGTGCATCTATCCATCATAAAGAGCATCTATCCATCATAAAAGTGCATCTGTCCATCACAAAAGTGCATCTGTCCATCATAAAAGTGCATCTATCCATCATAAAAGTGCATCTATCCATCATAAAAGTGCATCTATCCATCACAAAAGTGCATCTGTCCATCATAAAAGTGCATCTATCCATCATAAAAGTGCATCTGTCCATCATAAAAGTGCATCTGTCCATCATAAAAGTGCATCTGTCCATCATAAAAGTGCATCTATCCATCATAAAAGTGCATCTATCCATCATAAAAGTGCATCTATCCATCATAAAGTGCATCTATCCATCATAAAAGTGCATCTGTCCATCATAAAAGTGCATCTATCCATCATAAAAGAGCATCTATCCATCATAAAAGTGCATCTATCCATCATAAAAGAGCATCTATCCATCATAAAAGTGCATCTATCCATCATAAAGAGCATCTATCCATCATAAAAGTGCATAATATAACTCAGATTGTATTCGTCTGAAAGAAGAATGTCATATACACCTAGAATGAGTTGAGGGAGAGTAAATCATGAGCCAATTTTAATTTTTTTTGTGAACTATTCCTTTAAAGATGTGTGTTTGATTTGATGTGTGTGTGTGTTGTGTTGTGTTGAGGTCACGGCCTGACCGATGGAGGTCTGTGTTTCGTCTGTCGTCGTCTGACCCCACGCCGCCACCGAACTCCTCATTAGGAAAACAAACTGACTAATGAGGCGAATCCACTCGAGTCTTTCCTCCAATAATGGCTGCAGTCATTAGCGCTCCGCTGAGACTCTTAGCAGGTGAAAGTCTTCGCTTCACCATTACTTTAAACATTACACACAAACTAATATTACATCTAAAGGAAAAAATAAGGTAACACTTTACATTAAGGTCTCATAAGCAATACATTGTTACAGTATTTATTCATCTTACTTAATGCCGTTCAATGTGTGTTCATGTTATTTTTGCATTTTTCTTTACAGCAGTATCCTATATATATATATATATAAAATTGTAAAATAGTCAATATTTATAAACCTGTGCCCGCATATTAGCTGAGTTAAGATTTTCTTTTAAGAGTTAAGATTATTATTTTTTTAATTTCCCATATTTCATATTTTATAACATCATTTAATATTTAATTTCTATTATTTTTTATCAATAATTATAAAATCATAAATGTGTCTAATAATTGATCATTTGTATATTTTATTTTATTGCTGTTTTTATTTTATTTGATTAAAGCCACACTAGGCTCTTACACATAAATTAGCACTGTAATTACGCCACCTAAATATGCAATAAATAAATGTAAATGATGATGCGATGTATTAAAGCTCATGTGAAACTACACTGATCTGAAATCTGTGACACGGATATTTGCCAGATGTTTTTCTGCTACTATTCCACACTGTTTCTATGATGTGATTCGCATTAGAGGCCTTTGAATATTCATTCATCACCATTAAAAGTTAATTAATCCAGCAGAAATCATGCGGGAAATATCATCAATGTCGTCCAGGTGATCCAAACCAGAACACATGAACATCCTCAACATTTTGGGCTGTCAATCAATACACGTATCTGCACATCATGTGATTAATTCAGTCAAATTAACCACATACTGTATATCAATATGAATGAAATCAGTGCTGTTCACTCTGTCACTGCAGATTTTCCCACTTACACAGGAATGGAAAGTTTGATTGACATATTAGTTTTGTTTGTATCATTTAGGGGTGGAGTTTATCTGAAATAGTCACTGCAATCATAGACTGGACAAATTCATTATAATCAATCCAATCCTGTTAAAAGAAAACAAAAATACTCATATTTTACTAAATGTTTCGTGACTCGTACTGTAAATCCGCATAAACACATTGAACATTTAATCAGTCATATAGCAGTGTGATTATGTCTAAAGATATGTAGCTATTCTGTCAAAACTGTAAACTTTTAAAATCTCATGAAATTGGGGCCTTTGAAAATTTTAACCCTTAAATGCATGAATGTTTCGCCAATCATAATTACACCTTCGGGTCTTTACTGACCCGGATCGATATCTTAACACTGATGGATCTCTAGCTGCCGCAATAGTAAAAAACTCTCCTGATATTTTAATAACAATCACAAAAAGTAAAAACGAAGCATATAAACCAATATTTTGATCGCTGGCAGCTTCTTCCCCAAATTCATCATCAGGTGACTGGTACGAAGTAAATCGCTGAGCCGTTTCAAGTTTCGCTGATATATTCTTTTGTTTTATGGCTGCGTGAAACATCACGTTGTCATTGTGGCATCGCCACCTTGAGGAAAAAAAGTGAATTGCACTCAGAGATTCAATTATTGTTGCACAGAAAAAAAAACCCAACACTATTACATTCCTCGGGTCACTAGCGACCCTATGCAGTGTTTACCAAAAATGTATCAGAAAACATGCATTCTTCCACTTATATATTTTTTTTCTTGTTGTATTGTGTATATTTAGATTGAGGAATACTAAGAAGGTTGAATGAATGACGTCCCGAGTCGATAAAGTCGACTTCGAATTAAATGGCTATGTTACTGGTCCTACTTGACCCGCTCTGAGAGGGATTCAAAACAAGGACGCTAAAAAACGCAGCCGCTAGTGTCAATGGCTCGAGCGCCTCTTGAGATTAGGGAAGTGAGGTTTACACGCACAGCTCTTACTGGCCTATGTTACACTCCCCCCCCCCCCCCAATCCTCACTCCCATCAGGGTCACGGCACCAAATGTAACCGGTCCTACTCGACTGCTCAGGGGTTTGTTTCCCAAAAGCATCGTCATCCAACTATGGTCGCAAGTTACGTCGTTATCAGCAGTTCAACGAGTCTGTGTTTCGCGAAACCTTCGTTCCAACGAACATTCGCAAACAGCATCGCAGAGGTGTGTGTGTGTGAGCGACAGATCTCGAGCTGCGGTTAAAAGCAGTTTCTAGTTTGCATGACATGTGGACTCAGTAAATCCTGATCTTGAGCAAAATAAGCAAGCTGACATCCAGTGCAACCTGTGTCTTTATGTAGAACACATACAAATGTCATTTACGTCTTTTAGTTTGTCAGGAGATTTAAAGTGTAGTTTTTGAAGAGTGCGCATGTGTGAACGAGCTCTAGCGTGTAAGAATGAGTCTGTGATTGAATCTGGAAATAAAGCAAAATATTGTAGAAAAATGAGAAATAGTCCTCAGATGTCATGTCTGTAATTTATAGCAAAACATCTAGCATTAATTTGATCTCAAACAGATTCATTAAAAGTAGTTATTACTCCAACACCTGCGTGACATCATTAACCAGCGCGGCTGAACGACCAATTTGCGACAATATGGTTTCGGGAAACAGTCGAGACCAGCTAGTTGATTTCTTCAGCGATGCATCGTACTATGGGATAGGGCTGTAGTACTCGAGTCCGGTCTTGGACTCGAGACCGTTTTTCTATGGTCTCTGACTTGTCTCGGACTCGCTGGTATTCGGACTCGGACTTGTCTCGGTCTCGGCCACTGGTCTTGCCAAATATGGCTTTTGGTCACGACCGAGTCCAGGTGTATTTCTATTACCGGTATGTTAATAATATTGAAGGTAAAGTGAAACACTGGCCACCTAATAACCAATCACACTAGATTATCCTCGCACGTCACGCTCTGCGTCTGCATGCCCGTTAATTTTGCATTTGTAAACTTTGCATCAGCCTAACGTCATAAAGTTATAAGTTCGATTATGTATGGTGGTAGTAGCTAGCTGTGCGGGTGTGTGTGTGTGTCATATGCGTTAAAGGTGGTTCATTTGGGTAACGTTAATGTTATCTGACATCGGTGATGATTTCTTCAGTTTTAAATTGACAATAGAAAATGTGTTCAGGACGAACAGAAATATTCTCCAGGACGCCTACAGAACGAAAGACATTTTTGTATGTGTGTTCATTTATTACTAGCCTTTTAGGGTAACGTTAACTTAGAAAATGCCCAAATTAACCGACCAAGTGCTCACTACAACGGCACGCGTCTTCTCTTGCTGTTACTATAGTTACTATCTTACTAGCTAGGCCTACTACTTAAAAATCCTGGGTGTTGTGACACTTTTGCTTTTAGATCAACAAATAATAACCCCAAAATTACTGTCTTGATAATGTCAAGCATAAGACTTTTTTTTTCCCTGTCCTGGACTCGGTCTTGACTCGAACCTCTTTGGACTCGGTCTTGACTTGGACTCAACTAGTCCTGGTCTTGGACTCGACAAAGGTGGTCTTGACTACAGCCCTACTATGGGAGTATTCGTGGGAAACACACTCCTGAGCAGGATTCTGGCGTGGGTGCTAACAAAGATGCTAAACACACTAGCCTCTAGCGTCAATCGCTAGTGCGCCTCTTGTGGCCAAGGGAGTGAGATTTATACGCACAGCTCTTACTGGCCTACATTACTCTACTATCATAACAGGAATATCTCATATCTGTAGGACAATGACAGCAGGAGGTGCTGTTTATCACCGGGGGAGAAACTCACTCGGATGACTTTGACACACACACACACACACACACACACGCAGGTGACTTTGGTGTTGAAATAGCTCCAGATCATCTGGCAGCGTTTCTGCAGCGGTTTGACATTGCTGGTGGTGTCCAAGTCCGAGCCAGACTGTCTTTCCTGGGGCGAGTGTTTCCTCCGGTGAATCGAGCAGCCGCTCTAAACGCTTTACTGCAGGCGCTTCTGGGATGCAGCTTTCCTCTGTTGTGGGTATTTGGTTTCAGTTGAGAAAAAGTGTCCAATTAGGGAAGCCACAGTATCGATCTGCAAAACGAGTCAATTTCAAACAAGCACACTCACACACACACACACACACAGAGAGAGAGAGAGAGAGAGAGAGAGAGAGAGAGAGAGAGAGAGAGAGAGAATAGCAAGTCAGTGTTGAGTTTGTCTTTATCCACATATTTACTGCTCAAGACAAAACACATACTGAAGAAAAGCCATTGTACCTTTGGACAAGACCGTACAAAAACACTATGATTTTAAGATGTGTACCTCTTTTTGGTTTTTACCATGGTTGGTTTTGTTTTTTACCATGTTATATATCAAGGTATCCTACAGTACTTGTTGGGTATCCACATATGTATTGTTCCTGCTCTGCCTGTAGTTTATCTGTCAGTATTTCTCAGTATTAGCTAGTTTGTTCAGTTAGCGATCATGTAAAGTTTCAGCACAAGAAGTGAGGAAACAGTACACAGGGTTTCCTTTGAACCCGGCTGTGCGCTGATAAATACTTGTTGCCGTAGTTTCAATGAAAGTTTGTTGAGAAAGTCTTTCAAGACCCCCTTTCAAGCGCTTTGTTTGTGTGAAGTGATCCGCGTCTCACGCTGCGAATGAAATTAAACTGGCAAAAATAATCACCAAGCCACTGTCTTTCATAATCACAATGTAGTACAAAGCAAAAACTACAATGTTAGGGAAGGAAAACACTCGTTAGAATCTATTTGCCGTTTTAGTAAGTTACCAAAATTGATAACTCGTCTGCTAGTCACTGTAACCGTCTTCAAATTTCAATGCTAATTGCACTTAGCCATAAATTATACTTGTTGTGACAGAACAATTTAGTTTGCACACACATACTGCTTTTAAGGTGGTTTCCCAGGCTAGTTAACATTTCATGCTAATGTTCATCTGCAAGTCACAGTGGGAGCTTGTTTGCTAACCCTTTACACTGTCCCTGTGAATGTCCCTCGTTTGTTTTTAGCTACCAAAGAGCCTTAACCAGGAAAAGAGTGCTTCAACCGCCATGTGTAGCGGAAAACATCTCAATTTTAGCTTATCGCACTTGCTAAACAAAAACAAACATGGCGTATCTTTAGAATACCTACAATCACATTTTACGCATGATGGATATGAAGTAGTGTTATCAGTAAATGATGTCTGAGCTGCAGCAGAGTGATAGTCATGCTAAAGTAATCAGTGATGCTAGCGTGTAGTTGTGTTAGCGCAGTGCAAAAGAATCAGACCTGTTTCCAGGAAACACAAACCTGATGGTTTTTATTCAGGAGCTGTGCTTTTGAATAAATGTTGTGTGTCATGACGGGATTAGCAATGATGTTGACCGATGTCGTTTCACTCCACAGACGGGAAGTTAGCAGCGGCAACGAGGAAGTCGTAGCGGTTCTATGAGTCTCAAAGCTGCGATTCTGGATATTAATAAACCTAAGGATGCATTTTCCGCCATTGTGTGTTCCACAATTTTATATCAAAGTTTTTTTTTTGTGTAATTAGCATTGCTTGCTTAGATTAGCATCGCTAGTGCTCATACTCAAGGTTAAGAGTTTGTGGATGATAAAACAGGCAAGTAATCCATTCAACATAGCAACATGTTAAAAAAAAACAATTCTGAGCACATTAGCATTAGCATAGCAATGCAATAGCAACCATTCCGAATGACCTAGCATTGTGGCGGATTCCCAGCTAACAGGACTAATGTTATCTGAACTTTAACTAATGCTGTGGCAAGGTTCTCTCAGAGTTATGAACAAACATTATATTCAGTAACATTAATAAAACACGATCTGGTCTTTAATAATGTTTTCAAAACATACGCAAAAACATTATTTATACGTCGTTCATGGACTGTTTCTATCATAAACGTGTAGATGTAACTATTTTTAAATGTTACAACAAGTTTCAGAATGTTTGAGAACATTCAAAAGTAATATTCCCATAACATCTGAAGAATGATCAAATGTTTCCTTAACGTTCACATAAGAATAATGCTTAAAAAGATTTGTTTAAAACTGACGCAACCAAAACCAACGCAACCATCATGACACTTTCATGTCAAGACGATAGGCTAATGGATAATGTTAGCCCATAGCTAATTAGCCAAGTAGTCATTATTTTAACAAATCCAATCAAAATCAAGTCAACATTTTGTTTCTAAATAACATTCTGTTGCGTTACAGAAGTGACTTAAGTTGTGAATGTCGTTTCTTGTTGACTGTTTTGACCTCATTAGCATGTAGCATCCGTTTTTGATTTTTAACGCAGGTTAGTCTCGGCTAGCAGCTTGTGTTTCCCATACCAGCTAATCGATGCGTTAGTTTTAGCCCCCTTCCTTGCTCTCCGTCATAATGATTATATTTAGCATTAGCATGCAAAACAAAATCCCATTTCCAAGTGCCAACATTTTGAAAGCTGGTCTTTATGTGTGCGCTAAATAGCCTCCGCGATGTCTGTTTATGTTGTACTTGGGGTTTGTGTGTGGGGTTAGCACTAATAAAATCCAAACGCTTCTCCTAAGACTATCAAACCCAACAGATGGATGACACCACGACTTTGAGTTCGCAACAGGACGGCTAGCTACTTGCTATCATGCTAATCTCACAAAATCACAAGGTATTTTCTCATTAAAGTCATGATGTAGGGATCAAACCCCATTTTACTTTTGTAATGTGATTGTATTTCAGGAGGTATAATGAAAAAAGTGTGGATGACTTGATTTTACACATCAAGATGGTGTAAATGTCATCGATTCAGAGATACACTAAACACTAAGCTAACATTAACATGTAAGTAAATTGCATCAAACTTGATGTCATGTTGACATTTCGTCCCCAAACCGTTAGCGTATGTCGTAAGTTAGCAGATGTACGTTGACTGACAACCAGAGGACGCTGCTGTGTAGCTTAACCGCAATGCCCCGACTTCTTGTTATTGAGTTATAATGAGTTCCTTAACTGTTTATCTGCTAATTTATTTATGATGAAGTTGTAGCGGCGTGTATGCCAAGACTGGAAGTCATTAAGGGACTAATTAGTGGAGTTTTGGTGGCGGCCATGTTTGGTGGCGGAGAGAGTTCGTGGCTTTTGCATCGCAGACGAAGACACACTCTCGCTCTCCTTCCCCCGGTGCCGGTTGTAACAGCGACGCTCTGGCGTTTTTCCAGGCCACCTGGTGTGAGGCAGAGACTAGCGTCTCGAGGGCAGGTTAAAACCTGGCGCTCGCTAGCAGGAGCTCGAGGGACCTTGGATATGTAGAGGCCACCAAACGCCGATGCTCTTTCACAGATACGCGACCGCACTCGGATCACAGCTGCCGGGTCATCACCGCTACTGGCTGCTGTCGTTAGTTTATATATTCAGAGATGGGAAGCCACTAGCATTGCTAGCTTTACTGTTCTTACTGACAAAAAATGTTTCCTGTCCCTTTTCTGTTTTTGGGAAGATTTAAAGAGGACGCGTTACATTTTTTGCATGTTAAAATAGTCAAGTCACCTTTATTTATATAGTGCTTTTAGCAATACAGATTGTATCAAAGCATCTTTAAAATGACTTAAAACTAGAAGTAAGCCAATTTTAATTTGAGAACATACAACATGGATTCAAAATAACTCTAATATTTGACATTTTATTCATTTAAAGTAGTTATATTTTAAGTGTAAGAACATATATTGAGGTTATAAATAATTGTAATGCTAATATTTGAATATTAAAATATTTGAATAAAATATTAACATAATTTAAGCTGTATTTTTGTTTATTTAAAAAAATATGTATTTATATTTATAGTTTTAATATTTAAGGGTAAAAACATACATTGAGGTTATAACTGATTTTAGTGTTAACATGAAAAGAAATTCTATTTAAAATATGTATTTTATATTTCCAATTTCAATATGTTAAGTGTAAGAACATACTTTGTTGTTATAAATCATTTTAACAGTCATGTTTAAATATTAATATTTAAAATATATTTGCATAATTTTAATATTTAAAATGTAATTTGAACTATTTATTTATATTTCTAATTTTAGTATATTAACTGTGAGAATATATTAAGAAAATATTTAATTACATGTCAAATTAAAGTTACGAACCCGCTTGAGGTTATAAACGTTTTTATTAATAATATTTTAAGATTTAAAATATTGATTTATATCCCTAATTTCAATATTTTAAGTGTTGCTTGCAGACATTCATAAACTATAATCTAGTTTTTCTTTATTCTGGAGTGTTGGGAAATATAGCACATTATTTTCTGATTTAATTTTCAGATCTCCTGGAGTCATATTTCATCTCCATATTTGTGCTGTAACTCCTGATGAACAGGATTTGTGTTAGGAGATTGAGTCGTGTTTACAGTACTTGTGTGTGACGCGATTGAAACGCCGGTCACGCGCACAAACACACACATTTATGCGGCTCCAGGGTTCAGGCTTTAAAGCCAGACTTTCACTAAGTACTTTATCCTTTATGTTCAGATTTCTGCCACCATCTTAGTTCTTACAAACAGTCAGCATAATAATCTCTCCTCCGAAACAAACCAAACAATAGCTGGATCTTCCCAGAGGACGTCACATGACCTCGTTAGCCGGGCTAAATTGGTCTAAGTATTAAAGGCTTGTTAGATCTCGGCTCCATTAGTGAGTATCGGTGCAAAAACAAGAGTGCAGTGGAAATCACACCGTTTTTAAAGCCAGTGTTTCCGGGTGTTTGGCACTCGTTTACCTCGTCTCGAGATTAAAAGCATAACCAGTTTGATGCTGTCTGTGTCCAGGAAAGCACTCTTGTGAAATTAAAGGTGGAAAAACACAATCTTACCAAGCAAACAATGATGAAAAGTATAATATACTTCAAATGACTGACCAGCAGCAATATATACAGTGCTGCTCAAAAGTTTACACCCCCTTGCAGAATCTGTGAATAATTGTAACAAAAAGGGATCACACAAAATGCATGTCATTTTTTATTTAGTACTGTCCTCAATAAGGTATTTTACATAAAATATGTACATATAGTCCAAAAGACAACAAAATAGCTGAATTTATCAAATTACCCTGTTCACAAGTTTATGAACCCCATTCCTTAATACGGTGTTGTTTACGATGATCCACAACGTTTGTTTGTTTGTTGTTCTTGAGTCCCTTGTTTGTCCTGAGCAGTTAATCTTCCAGGTCAACAAATAATCTTCAGTTTTCCTGCATATTTTGCATATTTGAACCCTTTCCAGCAGTGACTTTATGATTTTGAGATCCATCTTTTCACACTGAGGACGATCGAGGGACTCAAATACAAGTATTACAAAAGGCTCAAACATTCACTGATGCTCCTGAAGGAAACACGACGCATTAAGGGAAAACTTTTGAAGTCCAAATAAATATCAAGCAACAGAAGATTCTTACATGTTTCCTGGAAGACAAATTAGATTTACCTTGATCTTCAAATTCAAAAAAACGTTTCACCCCCTGGCGAAAATAGCATGCATTTTGTATGATCCCTCTTATTTGATTCAAATTAATCATATTTTCACAGATTCTGCAAGGGGTTCACAAACGTTCAAGTCAAGTCAAGTTAAATATATTTATATAGCGCTTTTCACAATACAGATTGTATCAAAGCAGCTTCACAGTATCAATCAAAACAACTTAACAAAACAACTTCAAGCAGCATTGTGTGCATTTGTGTGTGTGTGTGTGTATAAATATATATATAAAAAAATATATATATATATATATACAGCTCTGGAAAAAATAAGAGACCACTGCAAAATTATCAGTTTCTCTGGTTTTACTATTTATAGGTATGTGTTTTGGTAAAATTAACATTTTTATTTTATTCTATAAACTACTGACAATCATTTCTCCCAAATTCCAAATAAAATTAGAGCATTTATTTGCAGGAAATGACAACTGGTCAAAATAACAAAAAAGATGCAGTGTTGTCAAACCTCCAATAATGGAAAAAAAATTCACATTCATTTTTAAACTTTCACACTGATGTTGGGTGACTTTATGCCACTCGGCTTTGTTTGATGGCTTGTGACCATATATATGCTGGGGTAACTTTTCACATTAAATATTTGATGGTGATATATTTATTATCTAGGCCTTTATATAATTACTATATTTATAATAAGTCACTATATTTAAATGTAGAGGATTTATTTATTATTTATTATTATTATGCATTTTATTTTAGGTGCCTTTCTTGACACTCAAGGTCACCATACATCATCAACGAAACAATAACAATATTTAAGTAAGAAACTATGTGATACAATACAATTATAATACAATGCAGTTGTGATCAGAGGGAGTAAGCTATTCTAAAAAGGTGGATTTAAAGTTTTGATTTAAAATGTGAAAGGGAATCAATATTACGGAGGTCCGGTGGAAGCGACTTCTAGATTATGAATGACTTTAAAAGTGAGGAGAAGTATTTTATAGTTGATACGGTAAATGACGGTAAAATACGGTAGCCAATGGAGCTGTTGTAAGATAGGAGTGATGTGATGAATAGAGGGGGTACGAGTGATAATACGAACAGCTGAGTTTTGGACCAGTTGAAGTTTACGGAGGGTTTTATGCGGGAGGCCAAACAAAAGGGAATTGCAGTATCTAAACGAGAAGTGACTAAACTATGAACAAGAATGGCAGTGGAGTGAGGCGTGAGAAAAGGGCGCAGACGGTTGATATTTCGAAGATGATAGTAAGCAGACCGGGTAACATTATTAACATGAGACGTAAAAGAGAGGGTGCTATCGAAGATGACACCCAGAGGAGGGGAGAGGAAGGAGCTATCAATGGGAATAGTTTGTTTAATGTTGATCTTGTGCCTATAAGAAGCAATTCTGTTTTATTGCTATTTAATTTAAGGAAGTTTGAAGTGAACCACGGTTTTATGTCAAGAAGACAGTTAGTAAGGGAAGATGGTGGAAGTTTTGAATTTGGTTTGGTTGAAAGATAGAGCTGGGTGTCATCTGCGTAGCAATGGAACTGAATCTGATATTTACGGAAGATGTGACCAAGAGGGAGAAGATAAATAATGAAAAGCAGGGGTCCCAGGACAGAGCCCTGGGGCACTCCTGTAGTGACAGGGACTGAATGAGAGGTGAATGATTTTAACTGAATGAACTGAGTGCGGCCTGAGAGATAGGAATAAAACCAGTTAAGAGGTGTGTTAGTGATACCAATAGAGGAAAGTCTGTCTAAAAGGATAGTGTGTGAAATTGCATCGAAGGGCGCGCTCAAATCAAGGCTAAGGAGAATGGATAGTAAACCAGAGTCAGCAGCCAGGAAAAGGTCATTAGTGATTTTTTTATTTTTTATTTTACCTTTATTTAACCAGGGTAGAACATCACAATGAGATCAGTATCTCATTTACAAGTGAGCCCTGGCCAAGGGAGCAGCACACATTAAACATGATAAAAACAACAAAGTATAATTAAATACATAAACAATAATCACAATACACACATACACTGACACACTCACACTCTAACAAACACACACACACACAAAGCAAAGTTAAGAACAAGTACAGATGTTTTTGAATGTTTGATATAGCTTAAACTCTTTGATTGAGATAAATACAGTAAGTTTCAATGCTCTTTGAATCTCATTCCAAGCAGTTGGTGCACTATAAATAAAAGCATTTTATGTCTTCATTAAGGGAACATTTAAAATAATATATTTACTTGAATGCAGATTATACCCTTGACTATTGACAGTTAATAGACTAATCATATACAGAGGAAGCTGACCAATTATGGCCTTGTACACAAATATAAGCCAATGCTTATACCTTCTCAAGTGAAGTGAGGGCCAACCAACCATTTCGTAAAGTGCACAATGATGAGTATAATCATTTGTACAAGTTATAAATCTTAAAGCAGAGTGATAAACAGAGTCTAATGATTGGAGCAGAACCTTAGTAGTAACCTTAACTTAGAAAGCAACTGTTTAACATGTAACTTGAATGATTAGTCCCCCTCCAACACAAACCCCAGATATCTATAGGAGGAAACCTGCTCTATAGAATTACCCTGCAGAGTGTAAATAGGTGATGGAGAAAATTCACACATATGCTTCCTAGAAAAGACCATACATTTTGTTTTCTTCTCATTCAGAGCCAGTTTCAAGGAGAGGAGGTTACGCTGAATCCTTACGAATGCTTCCTGCAACTTTGAAATACAACTGTCAATGGAAGATGCAAAACAATAAACTATGGTGTAATCTGCGTATAAATGAATACTTGCGTCTGATAGGTTATCAAGTGTAAATAACAGGGGACCCAAAATGGACCCCTGGGGCACACCAGAATCAATACTGAGCCAATCAGAAAGATACCCCTTAATTTTAAGGAGTGCTATGAAGAGAACGGAAACCAGACTGGAATTGTTCATATAGATTATTGTAGGAAACACGAGTATGAAGTTGAGCAGCAACAATTTTTTCAAGAATTTTGGAGATGAATGGAAACGGAAATGATTAAGGTTGTTGGGATCTGAACCAGCTTTCTTAAGAATTGGAGTTACAGCAGCTGTTTTAAGAGAAGAAGGAACAATTCCAGTGGTAAGAGAAGAATGAATGATGTTTGTAATGAGAGGGGACAGAAAAGGAGTAACGGCCTTCACAAGAACAGTAGGAAGAGGGTCTAATCTGCAGGTTGAAGATTTGGACTTTTGAATGAGTTCCGAGATTTCATTTATTGAGGGTAAGGCAAATGCTGTGAGTAAATCAGCGGGAGCAAATGAAACTGGGACTGGTGAGTTCGGACCAGAAATAGACACTAGTTGCTGGTGGATGTGTTCAATTTTTAAAGAGAAAAATGATAATATAGAATTACAAAAATCAGAAGAGTACAAGTGAGGAGGAAGTGGATCCCGAAGTTTTGTGAAGTTTGTAATAAGGGAAAAAAGGGCCTTTGAATTTCCTTCACTTGAACTGATCAAACCAGAATAGTAAATGGTTTTAGCTTTATAAATATAATCTTTGTAAAGAAGAATGTGCTTTGAATACGTGTCCTTGTGCACAGTGAGACAAGTAAAGTCCTTTAAAGTCTTTCGAGTTGTCTTCCTTTTGCTTTTAATTTTCTAAGAGTTGGAGTAAACTAAGGTGCAGAGAGAGTAAATGCGACTGTCCTGGTTTTGAGTGGAGCAAGGTTATTAAAGAGGTTATGAAGGTTATAATTATAGTGAGAGAGCAATTCATCCGGGGTAGAAAAACTGTCGGTACTGGGAAAGCTAGTGATGCTAGAAGATAAACTGTCCAAGTTGATATCCTTAATATTTCGGGAATGTTATAGTACGTTTGGATAGTGAAAGATTAAAGGGTTAGTTCACCCAAAAATGAAAATGATGTCATTAAAGACACACGTCAGCGGCGTCACTGAACGCGGATCCACAACAGAACCGGAAGACAATACAATGCTGAATAAAGTCGTAGTTTTTGTTATTTTTGGACCAAAATGTATTTTTGATGCTTCAACACACTCTAACTAACCCACTGATGTCACATGGACTACTTTGATGATGTCTTTATTTCCTTTCTGGACAAGGACAGTATACCGTACACACATTTACAATGGAGGGACAGAAAGCTCTCGGACTAAATCTAAAATATCTTAAACTGTGTCCCGAAGATGAACGGAGGTCTTACGGGCTTGGAGCGACATGAGGGAGAGTCATTAATGACATCATTTTCATTTTTGGGTGGACTAACCCACACTGAACGAAAGCAGCATGTGGTCAGAAATAGGGAAAGGATCTGCTTTACAGTTAACAGGTGAAACACCTGAACAGCAGATTAAATCCAAAATATATCCTTTAATGTGAGTGGGAAAGTTCATGTATTGCTGAAATCAAAGACTGTCCAGACAGGACGTAAAGTCTTTGGTGAGGGTGTTATCAACATGATCCATATGTATATTGAAATCCCCCAAAAGTATTATATTTGATGAAAGTGTGGATAAGTGAGTCAGAAAGGCAGCAAAGTCAAATCCTTGTTAGGCTTTGGTGAGCGGCACAAAGTAGCAACAATGGTGAGTAGCCTCAAATGAGTGATTCTGTATCATTTTATAATTAAACACCATTATTTTATATTATTAATATATTAAAATAATTGAATTATATAATATGAAAAATATGTATATAAAATGAGAATAAAACAATACATATACATTTTGAATATACTTTATATAAATATATACTTAATATTTATTGTATGCATTTTTTATAATTATATGTTATTTTATTTTTTTATATAATAAATCAACTTTAGATGGACAGCTGTGTGTTATTGCTGGGATGGAGTGAGTCCTGTAGACTGGCTTCATCAGTATATCGGTGACGATGACACACACACACACACACACACACACACACGAGTGATGATGAAGGATGCTGTTATTGCTCTGCTGATGAACTGAACACAGCTGATGTTATCGCTCAGACTCTTGACCTGTACTCTGCACTTATTGCCTCCTATATTTAAAAGCACAGACATAGCAGAACACTCATCTACTGATGCCTCATCATATATATTACATATTACATAATGCTTTTCAGTCAATTTAATATTAGTATTAGAACCTCAATCCTACATGTTTTGGAAGTGAAGTATGTAATTTCTGCAGAACTGAAAAAAAAACTGATTTTCTGATCAATATATGCTTTGCTTTATTTATTTATTTATTTTACAAATATTTATTATATTTTCTTTTTTTATCTTAAACATTGAAATATTTTTTTTTTACATTTTATTCTGTAGTATTTTTTGTTTTATTGTTGTACTTTTAGTTTCATTCTATTGTTTATTTTTGTATTTTAAAGGTCCCCTATTATGCCCCTTTTCACAAGATGTAAAATAAGTCTCTGATGTCCCCAGAGTGTGTATGTGAAGTTTTAGCTCAAAATACCCAACAGATCATTTTTTACAGCATGTTTAAATTGTCACTTTTTGCGGCTCAGAAAAACGCGCTGTTTTAGTGTGTGCCCTTTAAATGCAAATAAGCTGCTGCTGCACGACACAGGGGGCGGAGCTTCATGAGCTCGCACTCAGTCTCTCAGGACAATTTCATCTCACGGAATGATGATAATAATGTCAGAAACTCTCCCGGAGTCGGACAATAATGCCTACAGAGTCAGAGTGCTGTATAGAGATGGAACAGGTATAGTTTAGTAGTTTAATTACGGTTATTACGTATTTGTCATCTGCTTGTATGCCTATGTATCCACTATTAATAGCCTAACGTTACAAGTCTAATGTTTCGGACCAGGTCCGAATGATGATCAAATATATACTGATTTAATAAAGTTTATTGTACATAACACAAAAGATGAAGCGTCAGTTTTACTTCAGAAAATCACCGTAAGAGCTGAGTAAACACAGTAAGATATAAGAAGTGCACAAGTACATAAACGAATTTCGGTAGAGTTGAGGGAGCATTTTCTTTAAAAACAAAATAATTCCACCCCGTCTTCAGCGGCTGCCTCTGATTTCAAGAGTTAATAGAGAGAGAGCTATGTGGATTTATACATCCAGCCACACAACACCTACAACGCTTGGGAGACATTCTCGCCAGTGCAGCAGCTGTGAACTCGATCAGGGCGGGGCTATGTTAGAACGGCAGTGTCGGTCAACACTCGTGGGCGGGGCCTGTGCTTAGTGACGTCACTAAAACAGCGTTCTGAAAACAGGTCGTTGGGAGACACGGCTGATGATTTATGGGGATTAATAAAAAAGGAGTGAGTGGATTTTTATCACTATTGGGTGGTTGGGTACACACACTGCCAACACACATTTATGTCCAAACAGCATGCAAAAGTGAATTTTGCATAATATGGGACCTTTAATTATATATATATATATATATATATATATATATATATATATATATATATATATATATATATATATAATTTTAATGTTATTATTTAAATTTAATTTCTTTATTTGTATTTACTTTTTTATATTTTATTCGTCTTTATTTTTATATTTTATTTTATTCTGTTTTTTATTTTATTTTCTGTATTTTTGTTTTACTTTACTTTTATCTTCTCTAATATTTTTATTTTATTTTAATTATTGTACTTGTACTTTTGTTTTACTATTTTTATTTCATTATTTCTGAAGTTTTAATTTAAATGTATTTTTATCTTATTTCTTATGTTTATTTTTACTGTATTTTTTATTATTATCTGTATTACTTTTGCTTTATTGTTTTCACTTTATTCCATTACTTGTATTTCATTTTTAAATTATTTTTTTAATTGATCATTTTGTTTTATTTTTTATATTTTTAATTTTATTCTGTATTTTTTTATTATTTTATTGTATTTTAATTTGCATTTTATTTTCATTTGACTTATTTTATCATTTGAATCTATTTATTTTTATTTTTAGAAGACTATCTTCTGCAAGAAGGCATATATAAGCACACTGATAACTAGTAAACATAACAGTCAAAAGTAAAATGGGGAAAATAAATGGTTATAGAATGTGCATTTGCTTTTTTTCAAAAGTAAATACGCATCCCATCCAATAAACATCTTTATTTTCTCATATTTACAAACACATCCGTTTCCAAAAGCCCGACCCCCCACTGCTACTTGGACTGCAAACACACTCAGTTCTCCTGTGGCGATCGTCCCACATCCCTGCTCAAATCCGTCCCATTAAACACTAATCACCCCACATTATCGGCTGCAGTAATCCGCGTGTGTGTGTGTGTGTGTGTGTGTGTGTGTTGTCTATCTGTAGGGATGAATATTAATACTTCCATCCAGACAATCGCCGCGAGGAGAAGATGACCTGAACGGCCCTCCAGAGACTCAAACACAGACCTGATCAGTGCGAGATGTAACATGCTGTTAGTTAAACATGTAGAAACACAGTTTTTGGCCAAACTTTGGTGTGTTTGAACAGGTTCTGTCATTAATGCGAGTCTCGCTGTAGTATAAGCTCACTGTTATACACCCTGGCGCATGATTACAGAGATCATTACAGCAGATTAAGTGTTTCCTCCACCATGTGTCTTTGAGAATACAAACGCTCTGCACAACAGAGAGGAAGACGTGTGTGTGTGTGTGTGTGTGTGTGTGTTTAAGTCCTTCATCAACATCTGACATCCTGCTCTCTCAGATCTCAGATCATTCCCTGTACATTTACACCGACTCTTTCGGAAAATAAAACATTTGTGCTGGATGAAATTGGCTGTAGTTTTACAGCACTTTTTTTTTTTACAGCAAAATGTTTTCCTCAACATTTTTATGGTAATTTGTTTCTAAATATTCTTGATTTTATTGTGCATGATTTATTTTTAAACATCTAAACATTATTTTTCAGCTAAAACCGAACTGCTGATCAATATGCTTTGCCTTCATTGTATTTTCTTTATTATATTTATTTATATATTTTAATTTAATTACTTGTTTAAATTTATATTATTTTTAATATTATTTTAATACGTTTTTTTTAATAACGCAATCCAGTGGAGTTTCCCAAATCCATTTTTTCGCAGTAAATATTTTTTTTTCCACTAGGAAAATGTCAATATGTCGTTGCTAAGGTTGCTAATTCATACTACGGTAGTAGCGCTAGTTGCGTTAAATTGCCG
Source organism: Tiaroga cobitis (assembly GCA_030578255.1). Taxonomy (NCBI): domain Eukaryota; kingdom Metazoa; phylum Chordata; class Actinopteri; order Cypriniformes; family Leuciscidae; genus Tiaroga; species Tiaroga cobitis. The sequence goes on from CM060612.1 coordinate 28,057,733, forward strand.
TATTAGCGTATTTTAATCCAATCTAGTCCGACCCTATTTTATTTCTTAGTTAATATTTTTTACTAGGAAAATGTTAATATGCCGATGCTAATATTGCTAATTCATGCTACAGTAGAAGCGCTAATTGCGTTAAAACGATGCATTAGTGTATCACCGTCCAATGGGGCCCCATTCTACGCCATTTCGCTGTAAATATCCCTTTTCACTAGGAAAGTATGTTATGTTGTTGCTAATGTTGTTAATTCATGCTATTGTAGCAGCGCTAGTTGCATTAAATCTGCATATTTGTGTATTGCAATGCAATTGAGTCCCACCCTACGTTATTTTGCAATAAATATTCTTTTTACTAGGTAATTCTTTGTCAAAATGTTGTTGCTAATACTGCGGTAATTGCGTTAGTCGCGTTAAATGGGCGTATTCATGTATCTCAATCCAGTTGTGTCCCACACTACGTTACTTCTCAAGTAAATATACTTTTTTTTTTACAAGTAAACTGCAAATATTTTGTTGCTAATGTTGCTAATTCATGCTATTGTAACAGCACTAGTTGCATTAAATCTGCGTATTTTTGCATTGCAATGCATGTGAGTCCCACCCTACATTTAATTTGCAACAAATATAATTTTTTACTAGGTAATTTTTTTTTATGTCAATATGTTGTTGTTAATTTGTACAGCGGTAGCAGCACTATTTGCGAATCTCAATCCAGTCAATCCCACCGTACGTTACTTCTCAAGTTTATAATTTTTTTTTACAAGGATAAAATATGTTGCTGCTAATTAATGCTGCTGTATCATTGCTAGTTATTAAATTAGCATATTAGCGTCAGGAAATTATCAGTAATTTACATTATTTAAAAGTTAGCTTGCCCTAAATCGGCTGCAACATCTTTACGTGTCTTTCAGTTTCAGGACTATTTTCTAGTAGTTAGCTAGCTGGCTAATTCCCCACCCAGCAGAAGTATTCACCCCCATGCAATCAAACGCTAACTTGCGCTTAGATTCCTGTAGCGGAAGACAAGCACATCAGCAGTTTGGTACTATACACAGCGATCAGCTGCAACAGGACGCCGTCTGAACTGCGGCTACATGGCAGTTAGCCTGTAAATACACCATGACTAATGTGCACGTAATGGAAAGCAAATCTGTTGTTCCGCGAGATTATCCCACAACCTGGGTTCAGCGGGATGCCAGGCCAACCTCCCACTGAGAGGAGAATATCTGTGACCAATCCACAGAGTATCTGTGACTTCTTGTCTTTAGCCCCAATTACGAGCGTTTGCCAGACATTTTCAATATTCATTTCCCACTCGTTGCGCGCGGGCGCAGTCGTTCCTCTGGAGAGCGAAACAGGAGGCGAGACGCAGATGGTGCCATCTTATCTGCTCTCGCTACACAAACACCATCTTGAGAAACATCAACTTTATTTCTCCTTCCTTTCTGTCGGCGGTACAAGATGAAGACGCGCCGTATATCTGTGTTTTTGATTTGCACTCCTTTGCAATCCTTCACGTTGACATTTGATTATGTCTTTTTTTTTTGTCTTTGTGAAGTGAATTTGTAAATTTGATTGGAATATTCTCCAGACTAAAGCTAAAATATTTGGTGTGTTGTAGTCCATTTAACATTTTATTAAGTAATCTTTAGAATAAATGAAGGGTGTGTAAATGTTTTTAACCAGTTGCATCTCTGTAAAGCTGTTTTGAAAAAATCTGTATTGTAAAAAAAGCGCTATATAAGCAAAAGAGACTTGACTGTGTGATGTGATAATGTTTTTTATTATTATTTTTTTTGTATGCCGTAACTTTGATGTATAACTGTATATGCTAACTCAGCTGCCTATCTTGGCCAGGACAGTCCTGTAAAAGAGATTTTAATCTCAGTGAATCTTCTCTCCTGGTTAAATAACGGTTCTTCTAATTTGCAGTGTGTTCTTCCACTTGAATCTCTCCTTGGGATTTTCCAGAGTGCAAATAGAGATCCGGTCTGTGATGAATGGAGTCGTCTGGATAATGGACCCAGGTGTCTTGACAATTTGCATTGTCCTGTTCGGAGGAAAGAGAAGGTTTCAGTTACGCACCACATGACTTTGTTTTGTCAACTAAAGCCGCAACAATAGAGCTTAAATGAATAGCTTTCACTTAAACTGACTTTCATTACTACTACTACTACTATTTATTCGCCGCCTACCTGACAATTAAAGAACAAAAAGAGACGTCCAGCTTCTAAACAATATCGTATAAGCTCAAAACCTGCTAGTGAATTTAAACAAAGCTTATTCTTTCCAAGTGCCATTTTTTGTTGGGTTCTTGAGTCGCTATGTGGTTCTTGTTGAGATTTTAAGGCTCATTAAAGGTCCTTCAGATCAGAATTTGGGTTTATGGGTTCTTAAAGCAGCAGAAAATAAAAAAAGCTCTTTTTGGGACTTATATCTTATTTACCCACAAACCGAAATGTATTCAGACAGCTTCAACATTTCTCACATTATCACAGTTTATTCGCTATAGTTCAGAAAATGGTGATAAAACATGTCAAGAACTCAGAGTTCTCAGATCAGTGGATATTTGACTGGTTTTGTCCGTCCTTCTGTTAGACTCTCACACATGAATTATGTTGAATATCTGTCAGCTGAATATGATCTGTTATGTTGAATATGGTCCTCAGTCGGAAAAGGGTGGCTTGCCCACTTCAGGTTGGTGGAGAGTTCCTTCCTCAAGTGGAGGAGTTTAAGTATCTTGGGGTTTTGTGCACGAGTGAGGGAAGGATGGAACGGGAGATTGACAGACGGATCAGTGCAGCTTCTGCAGTAATGCGGTCGATGTACCGGTCTGTTGTGGTGAAGAAGGAGCTGAGCCGTAAGGCAAAGCTCTCGATTTACCGGTCAATCTACGTTCCTACTCTCACCTATGGTCATGAGCTTTGGGTCATGACCGAAAGGACAAGATCCTGGATACAGGCGGCCGAAATGAGCTTTCTCCGCAGGGTGGCTGGGCGATCCCTTAGAGATAGGGTGAGAAGCTCGGTCTCTCGGGAGGAGCTCAGAGTAGAGCCGCTGCTCCTCCACATCGAGAGGGCTCAGCTGAGGTGGCTCGGGCATCTGTTCCGGACGCCTCCTGGACACCTTCCCGGGGAGGTGTTCCGGGCACGTCCCACTGGGAGGAGACCCCGGGGAAGACCTAGGTCACGCTGGAGAGACTATGTCTCCCGGCTGGCCTGGGAACGCTTCCGTGTCCCCTCGGAAGAGCTGGGGGAAGTGTCTAGGGAGAGGGAAGTCTGGGCATCTCTGCTTAGACTGCTGCCCCCGCGACCCGGCCCCGGATAAGCGGAAGAAGATGGATGGATGGATGGATGGATGGATGGATGTGTCAGCTGTTAAATTTAACTACACAATTAGATAGTACCAGTTTAGCTCAAACGATTACCAAGCAATGCTTAATGTTGTTCAATTAAAGAAAAAAATATATTATTATATGTCACAGTTTACTTTATTTTGCTCTCCTCACTTACATAAATGAACTATAGTGTCCTGCACACACTAGTAAAAAAGAAATATCAAACATATTATCTGGTGTCTGAATGATTTTTGGTTTGACTGTATGTCTAATCAAATATGACATGCCAAGAGACACAATGGGATCAAACATTTCATGAAATTACGCAAGTCCCTCCCTACTTTATTTCTCAGTGAATATTAATTATTTTTATCATTGCTAGTGTTGGTAATTCAAGCTGCTAAAATAGCACTAGTAGCGTTAAATCTGCATATTAACTTATCACAATCCAGTTGATTCCCATCCCATGTTATTTCTCAGTGCATTTTTTTTCAATAGGAAAATATGTCAATACTGCCAATTCACACTGCTGGAGCAACGCTAGTTGCGTAAAACTGGCGTAGTGTATCGCAATCTAGTCAAATCTCACCCAACGTTATTTTGCTGTAAATATTCTTGATGCTGGAAAATGTCAATATGTTGTTGCTAATGTTGCTAACTCATGCTGCCGCAGAAGTGCTGAAAGCGTCCAGTTGGCGTATTTTTGTGTATAGCGTACAGAATTTGGGTGTCGGGTTTCTTTAAAGAGGCCAGAACACAAAAATAAAATCGTGGAATGAACGCAACTCTCAAATCTAATTTACGTCCAATCAAATATGGCGTGCGTTGACGTCAATCACGATGTGGCCAATGACATCAAACCTGGTCTAAATATTTCACAAAATTCCCCATGTCCCCACTGCATTAATTCTCAGTCAATATTATTACTAACTGGAAAAAATGTCAATATGTCATTGCTGATGTTTGTAATTCAAGCTTCTGTAATAGTGCTAGTGCATTAAATTGGCGTATGAGTGTATCACAATCCACTTAACTCCCAATATTTATCGGTAAATATACTTTTTCACTAGTAAAATATGTCAATGTGTTATTGCTAATTCTTATTGGCGTTTTACCATACAGAATTCGTTTTTCGGGTTTCTTTAAAGTGCCAGAGCGCAAGTTTCACATCCAATTAAATATGGCGTGCGTTGACGTCAATCACGATCGGACCAATGACATCAAACCTGGTCTAAATATTTCACAAAATTACAGCAATAATTATGCACATTTTTATGGAAGCTTGTTTCCGCCACAGAATGAAAAATAACAAAGGTAATTGCGACTTTTTATTTCACAATTCTGACTTTTTTTATCACAATTGCGAGATATAAAGTCAGAATTGTGAGATATAAACTATTCTGAGGGGGAAAAAAGTTAGTCTTTTTTTCCCTTAGAATTGGCCTGATAACTCACAATTGCGAGTTTATATCTCACAATTCTGAGAAAAGATGTCAGAATTTCGAGATATAAACTCGCAATTGTGAGATAAAGTCTCAATTCTGTCTTTTTTTCTCGCAATTGCGACTTTATTTCTCATAATTGCAACTTTATATCTCGCAATTGCAACTTTAATTGCGACTTTATTTCTCACAATTCTGACTTCATATCTCGCAATTGTGAGATAAAAAGTCGCAATTATTTTTTTTATTCAGTGGCGGAAACAAGTTTCCATACATTTTAGACGGTCCTTCTGCTGAAAATCTTCTTCTGTGTTTCTTCCAGAAGAAAGAATGGTTTTGAAAGGACATGAAGGTGAGTAAATGATGACGGCACATAAAGTGTCTTTTGTTTTACTTTCAGACCAACAATGTTGGCTCAACGCTTTGTTCTTCGTGTAAACACGCTAGAGCTCCATCGGGAGATCCACGGAAAGATTTGCTCCATCCTGGAAGACGGGGGGTTAAGTGTTTGTGCGTGGTTTCACACTGGTGGGCGTGGAGCTGCTGCCAGCATCCCTACATCCATCTGTGCTGGCGGTACAGCGCTGACAGCTCTCCAAACACACGTCGTGCTCGACTCTCCCTGCAGACGTGGCCAGTGAAGACTCACCCGGCCTCCTCGCAACTCTCGCATGCATTCATTAGAGGTTCATTCGCTGGAGATCGTCACGTACTGCTGGAAGGGCTCTTAAAGTAACTTTATTTATTACATTTTTACTTTTAAAGTTGCTTCCTAAAACTTTATCTTGTGCAACAGGCAAATGTCACTATAGAAGAAATGTTATCATAGTAACATTGGATTTTGAGGCGAATATGCACTGTAAATATCAGTCAACATGATTTTTTTTTTACTCAAAATGACATTTGCAACCCTTTTACTTTCATTAATGTGACATTTTTTCATGTGAAATATGCTATTCAGGAATTGAATTAATCTTGCGATGGCTGACTAGTCCATTTTTAGCCCGTGTTTTTTGAAGTTTAACCGAAATTTCAAAAAGGCTCGGAAAAGTCATGGGAATTTCTATAGTCAATACAAAGTTTTTGTTTGTATTAAAGTTTTTTTTTCTCAATACATTGTTTTTTTATTATTATTTTCACGAAATATTGCAACTTTTTTCTTTAGAATATCGTGCATTGATGTGGAGGATGAAACGTGCAAAAAAAAAAAAAAAAAGAAATAAACTCTTGTAAATCCACATATTTGTGCATAAATATATAAATAGTTAAATGTTTGAAATATACAAATAATGAATTAAGTAGATAAATAAAGTTTAAAAAGTAAAAAATACAATAAACAAACAAACAACCATTTAATTGTTTTATATCACAACATTTTATTTAATTTGTTTTTATTTATTTAATTATTTATATATTTATGCACAAATATGTGGATAAATATATTAATTTATTAGCATATTTATTTGTCATTTTTATTGTTATTTATTTATATTTGTATTTAATTCTTCTTCTTTTTTGTCCCCCGTACACTGATAAATCATTCGCAGTAAGTCCAGGAATGTGTCCGTTTGGATTTCACGTTTAAATGAGTTTTATTGCGAAACAATCTGAAGCTAAACTCTCGGGATTAAAAACCTCTGTGGTTTTCTCTCACCCTGACATGATAACAAACCATAAACAAGTCACGCACCATTGCAGGAATCTTTTAGGGCCGTCCATAAAAATGCTAATTACGGACTCCCAGAATGCCATGCGTCAGTGCATCAATAAATCTGTCTGTTTTTGGGGTCTCCGTCCAGATGGGGTCAGATTTACGAGCGTGCGTGTCGGATGTCATCAGTCCTGCACAGTGTTTTAGCAGTCGGTGGCACAAATTCGCAAAATCAATCGGGCGGATTACGTCCCTGTCAGGATGAAAGACTCGGCCTGTTGTTGCACCGCACGCATTCGTTATTAAATCTGTAACTGTGAGATTTGACCCTCCTAGAGTGTCTTTATTGTGTTGTTTTATCATAATTCTCCTCTGGGTTTTATGTAACTAAGCAAGTTTGTAAATGATAGTTGTAATGTGCTTGTGTCAAGCAGCAGCTTTTTTTTATGGGCCGTTGATACTGTTGCCTTGTTTTATAGCGGGTTTGATGATGGATGGAGAAATGAAGAGCAAATCTCGCTGATCGTTTATGTTTCGCCACCTCAGCTTTCAATGTATTAGTGCATATGCATGTCTTTCAGTATATGAGGGGTCTCCATGACATTGGGAACGGGTCGGGCTGGAAATAGTATGTTACACCCGGTAACTACACCTCCAGGCCTTACGTCATAACTTGTGGTGTTCCCCAAGGCTCAATTTTGGGTCCTCTATTATTTAACGTCTACATGCCTCCTTTAGCCGCTGCAATTCATCAGTACAATATTTCCTTAGATACATCTTTGGCAATCTTATTAGAAGCCACTAGAGGTACAGAAATGACACTTTCGTGGGATTGAATTTCATTATTTTAAAAACATTTTACCTAAATTGTCGTAATAAATTCAAGACGCCAAATTACGCAAGTATGATTTTACAACATGTTTTGTAAATTGACTGTTGTGCAAATTGATGATGGATGGAGATGTGAAGAGCAAATCTCGCTGCGTCTGATCATTTATGTTTCGACACCTCGGCTTTCAATACATATATTTCAGTATATGACGGATCTCCTTGCCATGGCTAACAGAATACGCAAACCTGCGTCCACTTCTCTAAAGACGAGTAAACGAAATCTGTACAGTAAGCCAAATCTCAATTATACAACTATTAATGTATGCTCTACAGCTCCAGTCCCCATTCACTTTCATTGTCAGGATGAGAGCAGCGTGAACATTGTGCTAAACCCTTCATTTTGGGGTGTGTTTTTCCTGTTTGAGCTTCTCTTATCATGTCTGTGAGAGTTTAGCTCAGGCTATAATCCACCAAAAGTGGTGCATTCTCAGTCAACATGAAAAAATCTAAATCTAAGTGTTTTCCATTAAACTGGTCTTTAGCAAACAACTCTGTGGCTATTATCATTATCGTGAGTGATGCCGGCCTGTGAATGCGGACCGATATCCTCATTAGAGCAGGTATTTCTGGATGTTCGGCCCTGCTGAGAGACACTGAGCTCAGGAACATTCAGCTCCACGGGACACGCTAATAAAATCCAGCAGGAGGGGCTTTAATGGAAACCAAAACCGTTTCTACTGTCCAACTGGAGACGGGAAGTTGAAGGAAGGAAGAGAAAGTCACTTTGTGTCTTCTGGCCAAACTTGTGTAGAGTTAAATTCTAATAATTTTAAATAAATGATACCTAATTTTAATAATCATAATGAAATCAGAATAAAATACAAATAAATGTAATAATAAAAAAAATATAATATAAAACTAATTATAAAAATTTGACTATAATTTAGATTCAAATGATAATGAATAGTAAGTAACGTTTATTTATATAGCACGTTTCACAGACAAGGAAGGGTCACAAAGTGCTTTACAGTAAAAAAAAATACAAATAAAATAATAATAATAAATATAAAATATAACAAAATAGAATAACAGCTGCGCAAATACCATAGAAATGTAATAAACGCCAAACCATATTGTTAATTAAAAGCTTGGCCAAAAATGTATAGCAATAATTTTATGAATTGTTGATCACAATTGTAGTGATTTAGCACTGATATGTTTTTGTTTTTTTTCTAAATGGTAATGGTTGCTAACAGAATTTTGTGAAATCCTGACGCAGGTGGAAAAGGTGTTTTTTTTTGGTGGCAGGTCTGGGGTCTGTTCTGAATATGTTAGTGTGTTGCTGTAAGGCGTCTGTTTGAAACCAGGGGCCTTTTATCCATTATCAGGAACAGATGCTTGAGCCGGTCACAGTTCATCCCTGCCGCCTCATTAAGACGTCTGATTTATTACTAGGGCTCAAACTGAAAATTCTCTCTGTATTTCCCATCATAAAAAAAAAAAATATTTTGAGTATGTGTGTATATATATATATTAGACTCGGTACCTACACCTCCAGGCCTTTCGACATAACTTGTGGTGTTCCTCAAGGCTCAATTTTGGGTCCTCTGTTATTTAACCTATGCTTTCTTTTGCTGGTGCAATTCAGCAGTACAATATTCCCTAAGATTAATTCTTGGCAATTTTGTTAGAAGCCACTAGAGGTACATTATAACAGCCAAATTGTCATAATCAATTCAAGGTGCCAAATTTCGCAAGAATTATTTTACAAAATGTTTTGTAAATTGACTGTTGTGCAAATTGTTGACTTACAATTAACGCAGGATTTCATTCTGCTTGTGTTTCATCAATGAGACACTTTAGAATGTTTTCCTAATATTTAACCTTTACAAACGTTTTTATAATGTTGTGTTAGTTGTGTTAATGTACAGCAGATACTACATTTGGTTTGGTTTGACACTATGCAACTGTTAAAAGAGTACGTATGAAAATGTGGAGTATGAATGTAATTTGGACGTACAACATCCGCCATGTTGTCTTTATCATGTGACCTACCAGCGTCAGTTGTGTCGGTTCACTGTCAATTATAAATCCTCTCCTGTGGCCTCATGGGATAGTAAAGTGTCCTTCGTATGCACACTTCAGAATCCCGCCGGAAGAAGTAGTTCATCCGGGGACTTTTCACCTGGACTGTTTTTGAATACTGTCCAAACTCGCATACTTCCCAACTATATACTAGGCGAAAAACAGTATGTGACAAAAGTAGTATGTCTAAATTCACAGTATTTATAAAAAAGTAGGGAAAAAGATCTACTTCTTCCGGCGGGATTCTAAGTGTGCATACGATGGACACTTTACTATCCAATATGAATGGTAGTGAAGCGACACAACTGACGCTAGTAGGTCACATGATAAAGACAACATGGCGGATGTAATACAGTACGTCCCAATTTCATTCATACTGCACATATTCATACTATATAGAACACACTTTTTTAGTGCTTGCAAAATAAGTACCTACTCAAGAGAGTATGCGATTTCGGACGCAGCCTACGTCAAGTCACCTTTATTTATAGAGCGCTTTTTACAATACAGATTGTTTAAAATGGAAAATAATGGAACAAAGTTTGTTTCCAGAAGAAAATACAGCTTAATAGTCCAGCTTAAGTAAGTTCAGTAATGTTTCAGTTTTTGTTGTAAAAAAGTCATTTGTAATTTATATATACATATATAACCGTGATGTCATCGTCCAGCTCAGTTCAGTTCTCATTTAAAACGTATCCAGACACAAAACTCGATTGACGTTCTGTTTTCACATACTATATACTAGGTATGTATTAGATCTCGGACGCTGCATTAGTTCATAAGGGAGAAGCCACTTGAGAAACACCGAACTCATCCGTTTTAGAGCCTCGTTCGTCTCAAGAGTTGCTTAAACGACATGTTCCCTTCCTTTTATCTGTCTCCAGGACAAAAGTCCCCCGTGACGAGAGACGTCCCGCCGCTGTGGTGTGAAAAGCCTCAGTTTAGGGTCGTGTCTGAAAGTGTGGGCTTTTTTAGTGCATTGAAGTGAGTTTTCTCTCTCTCTTTGTGAATGCAGACGGGGGACGCCCACTCCAGAAGCCCTTTTAATGTTCACCTCGGGGAGAACGGCTCGCACAGACATGTCCATCTGACAGACATATCAATCCTGTGCCAGGAGAACGAAGAGGAGGATGACGAGGAAGTGCTCTTGCCAAATAAAAGCTTTTGCTTCACTGCTTTTATATCATGACATGTTGTTCGGGTAGGTGGTTTGGCACTAAACACCGGCGACAACTAAACAATGGCCTCTTTAGTGCTCGCTGAGATTCAACACTTAATTGGACGTTTGGAAATGGGAACAATCTCACTTACAGATTTACACAGTTTGTGCATTCGCTTTTGTACACGGTCATACTTGTGTGTTTCGCCTGGTAGATGATAAAATTATTGAGAAAAAATGCTTTTATTTTCAATTCATAAATGATGACTCAATATTAATATTAGATTCACATTTTTTGCCAATTTATTACATGTGTTGAATCACGTAGGTCATACATATGTGACTTAAATCAATATTCTCTCATATTTATTGTAAGTATTAAATTAACATTTAACACTTTATATTACAGTGTCCTTGTTCCATATGTTACTGTATAACAGTAAATTATGCATAATTACATGCAACTAAACCTAATCCTACCCTAACCCTATAAGTACATGTTGCTTAATATTACTCAGTACTTAAATATATAATTACACTGTAACAATGACACCTTCTCCAATTTATCGGCTCCTTTTTATTTTTTTCTTTCATCACTTTTGTGTTGAATCATGTAAGATAACTTGCTTAAGCTAACATAGCATGTCGCAAAATATTAGCATGTGAAATTTCATGTGGATTAGTTTTTAAAATCTCTTTTTGGAGCAACAAAGTGGTAGTTGTATAGACTGTCAATGGTCAGAAAGAAATCTCTCAGATTTCATTAAAAATGTCTTAATTTGTGTTTCGAAGATTAACGAAAGGGTTTCAAATTACATGAGGGCGAAATATTAATGACAAATGTTTTTTTTGGGGGGTGGGGGGGGGGGGGGGGGGGGGGGGATATCCTTTTAACAGCCCTTCTTAATTTGAAGAATTTCGTAAACTCTTGTTTTTCTTTTGAAGCCTTTGATCGGCGTTACATTTCAGCTGATAGTATATATTTAAAAAAAAATTATGAAGAAATTTCCACCTATTTAATTAAGTATTAAATTAACTTTTTTTAGTCAATTTATAATTTTTGCCATTTTATTTGCCATATGTCAAGTGTTGCATTTTGTGTATGTTAACTTTGCAAAGCTCTCTGCCCGGATGTCTTGCCTGCCGAATATAATGGGTTGTATTTTTTTTAAACAGAATGAATATTTTTGAAAGTGAAATCTCAAAAGGTGAATATCGATTATTGAACTTTTTATAATAAAAAAAAATGTTTGTGAAAATGTTTGGAATTGAAATATTCACAGCTTAAATATACAACAATGTTATAGTCCATGAAAACACAAGCCCTCAAAGTACAATATATTAAAATGCAAGCACAGCACTTTTTTTTAATTAGTGCAATTCAAGAAGCTTTTTTGTTTCAAAAACATTTGCCATTAATTTTCTTCCATATTACTGCATTTTGACGACAAAAAATATTGCGATTAAAACAAACTTTCTCTTTGGAATCACATTTATCAATGAATTGTGCACAATAAGACCAAGAACATGAAATAACACATCGAGTAAAGACAATCTGATTTCACATTGCCTTACGTGCAATATAATACTTTGTTTAAATCATTAGTACTATTCAATATGTCACACAAACTTGTGTTTCTTTTGACTCAACGTACAAATGTGTCACTTTGTCGGCTCTAGGAAGTTGGATTATCCCCCCTCTCTCTCTCTTTCAGTCTCTCTCTCTCTCTCTCTCTCTCTCTCTCTCTCTCTCTCTCACTTTCAGTCTCTCTCTCTCTCTCTCATTCTCTCTCTCTCTCACTCTCTCTCTCAGTCTGTCTCTCTCTTGATTTTCCGCCGTTCTCTTTCGACGTCTCTTTGTACTCGAGACCCGAAGATCAAAGACGAGCGCCGTGAAGCTCCCAGGCCTAAATTACATTCATACTTTCTTGAAAGTACAGAGAAATTGGTAGGATGAAAACTGAAGGTCAGTGTCAGCTCGCGAGCGGGATTAGGTCTGAGCGGGGGAACGAGGAGCGAGAGGAGAACGGGTGTCGGGGCTCTTATCCCCCGCGGACACATCTGAACCGGTTCCACCTCAGAAACATGCTCAAAGAAACATTACACACGCCAGAACAACAAATAAGAGCTCAGGGCGCTATAATAGATTTAAGGAATCAATGCGGTACGTCAATGAAATCTTTATAGAGGCATGTTATCTGTGTTTTTCTTTTGCGAACGCGTCATAAAAATTCACAACCATTCAACAAGCTCCAATACATTTCACACATGATTAAAAAGACACCAATAACATCTTGAGCATTTGCGGTTGCGACTTTGCACTAGTTTTTCAAAAGGATGTAATTATTACCTCAACCCTTGGATATTATGTTTAGCATAACGCGTATGGGCAAATATTAAATGCTATTCATGCTAACCATAAATTATCATAGCATCCTGACACAGATTGTCGGTGACACTGAGCGCTAGCATCTGTGTGTATTTTTCCATGGACTAAAAGTAATTAAAAAGAATAAGTGGTGGCCAATAAGCAGGGAAGCATGTAATTACGATGTGTCTGCAGCTGACTGCGCGGCACTAGCTTTAGCGCTTTAGCCTGTGACCTGTGATGGCTCAACACACGAATTAATTAACAAGCGCGATTCTCTGCATTTCATTACTGGAGCTTCTCAACCCATTATTTTATTCTGCTATTAATTTCTATGATCTGTTTCACCACAATTGAGCTCTCTCTGTAATGTATGCTAACTTTTGCTTATGCTAATCAAACCGCATGTTGTCTTTTTATATGGTTTCTGTCTAGTTGATGTAAAATTCTAAAGGTGACAATATGACCATAGTTTATTGTAACCTCACTAAACTGTTTAATGGTAGACCATCTTGGATTTGAAACAAAACAGCTACCAGCTAGCTAAGGCTAGTTTTCCAAAATAGCTAGGATCTTAAACTTGTTGAAGCAGCATTTCATCTAAAATATCCTGAAAGTATTGTAAACTAAGTTAACATCAACTAGACTGATTAGTAATGTTTTATAGTACTACCAAGTCCTTTAGGTTAGCTGTTAATGCTAACACGTGCTAAGCTGACAACAACACACTATAGTCAATAATGTGTGAAGAAGTTAGCTTATATCTTATCACTTGATATAAAATGTCCTGAAAGAAATGTCTCATTAACTGTGCTAACTTATTATCTTAGCATTATTGTATTAAAGTGCCCTACTGGTTAACTGCTAATGCTAACAACGAGTTGATTTAATGAAGCTGCAGAACACCAGCCAATAATGTGTGGTTAACTTATAGCTCATCTATTGATATGAAATATTCTGAAAGCAATGTCTCAACAACTGTGCTAACTTATTAGCAGAGCTTTATAGTATTAAAGTGCCCTACTGGTTAGCTGCTAATGCTAACAACAATGAGCCAATTTAATGAAACTGTCAGTGCACTAGTCAGTGTGAAGAAGTAATTTATATCTCATCTCTTGGTATAAAATGCCATAAAAGCATTGTCTCATCAACTATGCTAACTTATTAGCTTAGCATCATAGTATTAGAGTGCCCTATTGGTTAGCTGATAACAACAATGAGCCGATTTAAAGAAGCTGCCAGCGCACTAGCCAAGGTGTGTGGAAGTTAGCTTATATCTCTACCTTAATATAAAATATTCTGAAAGCGATGGCGCATAATAGTATTAAAATACACTGTTGGTTAGCTGCTAATGCTAACAACAATTAGCCGATTTATTGAAGCTTCCAGCGCATTAGCCAAGGTGTGAGAAAGTTAGCTTACATCTAATGTCTTAATATAAAATATTCTGAAAGCAATGTGTCATCAACTGTGTTAACTTATTAGTGTTATAGTATTAAATGGTAAATGGACTGCATTTATATAGTGCTTTCACAGACCCAATGGCCACCAAAGCACTTTACATTTTGCCTCACATTCACCCATTCACTCACCGACGGCGATGTCAGCCAAGCAAGGCGCCATCCAGCTCGTTGGGAGCAGCTGGGGTTAGGAGTCTTGCTCATGGACACCTCGACACTTGGTCAGGTGGAACCGGGGATTGAACCACCAACCTTCTGGTTTGTAGACAATCTACATGAACCACTGAGCCACTACCGCCCTATTAAAGGTTCCTACTGGTTAGCTGCCGATGCTAACAACAATGAGCAAATGTAATGAAGCTGTCAGCGCATTAGCCAAGGTGTGAAGAAGTTAGCTTTAGCAAATCATCCATGCCGTGTCATTTCCGTGTGAACTGTGATGCTGGGATTCTCGCTGCGCTCCATCAGTGCCAGTGCGAGGCTGAAATACTGTGCTTTTACTGTGTCAGTGTTACTGTCTGGAGGAAGTGCTCGGAGAAACTGACCATCTGCAGGCTTTACATAAAGTCCTGTGCCGCCACAGTTCTGCGTGCTGTTAATGAGACATGACTGACCAACAGAAGCACTGGGAAGGAAAGAATTAAGCAAAACGATTGATGCATAGCTAACTTTAAAATGGGGTTATTTTGCATTGTGACACTATTTCATGACGATTAACAACATTTTCAACAACATTTTACTCATTATTACTCAACATTAACCAATGCAAATTTTTTCTAAATGTCATAATCATTTGTTAACTAACAAGTATTCATTACGTCAATGAACTCATTGTTTCTGCCTTAAATTATTACACTGTTTAAATTAATAAATTAGATTTTGTATATGTACATTTCTGAAATGCATAACTTAGACAGTTACCTCTGATAACAGATCACTGTAAATTGTAATATGGACTCATGCACTTTCTGTAAAGCTGCTTTGAAACGATGTGTATTGTGAAAAGCGCTATAGACCAACGCTACTTTTGCGTCATCGAAGGGTAACGCCCCCTTTTGGGAGGAAAACAAACGGATTCCCCTGAGAACAGAAATCGCTCTAGATCTGCTAAGTTTCTTGATAGCAAAAATGGCACAAACATGCACACTCTCTTTGCCGGCCGAGGACCGTGAACGGTATTTAAAGAAGCTACTGGATACGGGGTTACAGAGGTGTCCCTTTGAAATGGTCGAAAACTGGATTAATGACCCCACTCAGTGGCCAAATATAGACTATTCAGACATCTACCAAAATCTCGTGGAATCACCAAGTAAGTAGCCTATTTTTTTTTTGTGTCCTTAACACTCACAGTATGACAAACTAGACGATGAGGCCATGTCACTTGGATCATGTTTAACTTGATTTAAGCTATTGACATTGTTTTGTTGTCGACTAGCTATACTATACTGTTGAAATAGTGGGAGGCAAGGACTAAAGTGGACTTGGCTGGTTTCTGCTTGTGTCAAGAAAGTGCTAGGAGTTTGAAAGTTGTAAAAAGGTTTACAGTGTACGGCAAAATATGTATAAGACCAATAAATGTATGTACGGGGCTATCAAATTGGATGTTGTGACATTAAATTACGCTATCCTATCTAGCCAAGAAGGCTTGGTCTACTGCCGTTCGTGTTGTTACATGCAGCCCAGAGCAGTGGTCGTCGAAAAGTCATATAGGCCTAAAGCACTTTCTAGACACAAGCAGAAACCAGCCAAGTCCACTTTAGTCCTAGCTTGGCACTATCAGTTAACAGCCAAAGTAGCGTGCCTAGTAAGAGCTAATCACGCAACGTTAGCTGCTAGCAGCTTCGTCTTTCTAGTATAGCTAGTCGACAACAAAACTGTCAATAGCTTAAATCAAGTTAAACATGATCCAAGTGACATGGCCTCATCGTCTAGTTTGTCATACTGTGAGTGTTAATGACAAAAAAAAAATAGGCTACTTACTTAGTGATTCCACGAGATAGTGGTAGATGTCTGAATAGTCCATATTTGGCCACTGCGTGGGGTCATTAATCCAGTTTTCTACCATTTCAAAGGGACACCTCTGTAACCCTGTATCCAGTAGCTTCTTTAAGTTTGTGCCATTTTTGCTATCAAGAAACTTTGCAGATCTAGAGCGAGTTCTGTTCTCAGGGGAATCCGTTTGTTTTCCCCCAAAAGGGGGCGCTACCCTTCGATGACGCAAAAGTAGCGTTGGTCTATACAAATAAATGTGAATTGAATTATTCTCAGTTTTTAATGCATATCCAAAATGCATTTAATTGTTGTTTAGTGCTGTCGTGAGATTCACCCATGAAACTTTACACTGCAGTGGCTGATAGGTAAAATCACACAACACGTATGCATGCATGCATCTGTCAGACGCTCTAACCCAAAGCGACTTGCACGGCATCCAAGGTGTGTTTTATCAGCATGTTCCCTGGGATCCCACTGTATCTTTCCCATCTCTGTTTGCACTTCTCCCAGAAACGCTGCCGGGAGTCGGGAGACGGATGGCCGAACGCCAGCTTCTTCTGCATGATGCCAGCGGGAGACTGAGGGATCTGGCTGGCAGAGACGCCAGTAATCGGCCCTTATTAGCCACGCTTGTCTGAGGACGTCACCCAGGAGCCCGAGTGGAAGAGGACGGGGATAAACCTGCCAAAACTAACCACGATCATCTCACCTAGGACACACAGGAAGATGCTTAGCAGGTTATCAGTTTAATGTTTACACGAGTTATGATTTCTGTTTGATTTGATCAGTTTGACATAGTTTTCAGTCTATCAGTGTACGTTTTTAATATTGAAAGTATATTTATTTTTTATTTTATTTATTATTTGCCAAAGTTGACTGAGACTGAGAAATTTTAAATACATTTTAATAAACAATAAGGTGGATTCTACAGGATTCACATTTCATAATAATATATCAACTGATGATGATTATTATTATTAATTAATTTTATATTCACGTTTCAATTCACGTTTATTTGTATAGCGCTGTTCACCATACACATCCTTTCAAAGCAGCTTTACAGAAAATGCAGGAGTCCACATTACAGTTTACAGTGATCTGTTATCAGAGGAAACTATCTAAGTTATGTATTTTAGAAATGTACATATACAAAATCACAGTTAGTGAAAATTTTTATAATTTAAACAATGTAATAATTTAATGCAGAAACAATGATCTCATTGAAGTAATGAATACTTGTTTGTTAACAAATGATTATGACATTTAGAAAATATAGCATTGGTGCATGTTGATTTTTCTATATTGTACAACTATAACTAATATATATATATTATATATATATATATATATATATATATATATATATTTATATATACACACAGTATATTAAGTTTTAATATTGCAAATATACACTCACCTAAAGGATTATTAGGAACACCTGTTCAATTTCTCATTAATGCAATTATCTAACCAACCAATCACATGGCAGTTGCTTCAATGCATTTAGGCGTGTGGTCCTGGTCAAGACAATCTCCTGAACTCCAAACTGAATGTCAGAATGGGAAAGAAATGTGATTTAAGCCATTTTGAGCGTGGCATGGTTGTTGGTGCCAGATGGGCCGGTCTGAGTATTTCACAATCTGCTCAGTTACTGGGATTTTCACACACAACCATTTCTAGGGTTTACAAAGAATGGTGTGAAAAGGGAAAAACATCCAGTATGCGGCAGTCCTGTGGGCGAACATGCCTTGTTGATGCTAGAGGTCAGAGGAGAATGGGCCGACTGATTCAAGCTGATAGAAGAGCAACTTTGACTGAAATAACCACTCGTTACAACCGAGGTATGCAGCAAAGCATTTGTGAAGCCACAACACGCACAACCTTGAGGCGGATGGGCTACAACAGCAGAAGACCCCACCGGGTACCACTCATCTCCACTACAAATAGGAAAAAGAGGCTACAATTTGCAAGAGCTCACCAAAATTGGACAGTTGAAGACTGGAAAAATGTTGCCTGGTCTGATGAGTCTCGATTTCTGTTGAGACATTCAGATGGTAGAGTCAGAATTTGGCGTAAACAGAATGAGAACATGGATCCATCATGCCTTGTTACCACTGTGCAGGCTGGTGGTGGTGGTGTAATGGTGTGGGGGATGTTTTCTTGGCACACTTTAGGCCCCTTAGTGCCAATTGGGCATCGTTTAAATGCCCCGGCCTCCCTGAGCATTGTTTCTGACCATGTCCATCCCTTTATGGCCACCATGTACCCATCCTCTGATGGCTACTTCCAGCAGGATAATGCACCATGTCACAAAGCTCGAATCATTTCAAATTGGTTTCTTGAACATGACAATGAGTTCACAGTACTAAAATGGCCCCCACAGTCACCAGATCTCAACCCAATAGAGCATCTTTGGGATGTGGTGGAACGGGAGCTTCGTGCCCTGGATGTGCATCCCACAAATCTCCATCAACTGCAAGATGCTATCCTATCAATATGGGCCAACATTTCTAAAGAATGCTTTCAGCACCTTGTTGAATCAATGCCACGTAGAATTAAGGCAGTTCTGGAGGCGAAAGGGGGTCAAACACAGTATTAGTATGGAGTTCCTAATAATGAGTGTATATACAGTAGGATGTACTGTATGTATATATATATATATATATATATATATATATATATATATATATATATATATATATATATATATATATATATATATATAATGTTTGCAAGTTCACTGAGAAATGTATTAAATTTACCTTGCATTTATTAGTTTAAATTCACATTTTCAGCTTCACTAAATATATAATTTAATTTATTTTATATTTAAATTTATATTTGATATATATATTATAAAAGTCAATTTATTATCAATTTTACTCGTATTATGATTTAGTTCTATATTTTACATATTATATACCCAATAAAATAATAATCAAATATGTTTTTAGTGTTTAGTGAAATATGTTAACAGTAAGAATATACATTAGACAGATGCATGATGATGTATTAGCAGAACAGGGAGGGATGTGTGGAGTAAAACACACAGTGAGAAACAGATGGCAGGTACAGGTACGGTCCGCTGGGAACGTTCTTACCGACTTACCAAACATCGGCGATAATTAAGTTTACAAATATTTGTTTGCACGCAGCCAGAGTTACGTAACATGCAATATAATCAAATTGCTTTTGGAAACCTGTAATTTAGAGCAATTTAACCCAAACTCGTAACACAAATGTAGCTTGGATTGCACACAAGGCCTTTTCTCCCTCTTGTCGAGCGTTTCCCAAGCCTCCCAAAAGCGCCACCCTGATTGTCAGAGCAATTATGTTTCTTGTGATTGGGGTAGCGATTACACAGCCTTCATTTGGCATGATGATTCTTGTCGCTGGATTCGCCGTGTAATTATGCCAGTACACCCAGGTACAGACGATAACGACAATGTTCCTCAGTATCACAACAATTATTCAATCTATTTCCCCCCATCCATCTCCAATGCAATGTTTCAGATGTTGAAATGATAATGCAGGTGCCGAACTAACCCTGATTGCCACAATTATCTGTAATTACTGAACTTTCACAGACAAGAAACTTTCACAGATGCATTGGGGAAAGTTTCACAACGCAGCAACTATTGTAATAATTGGCAACTTGAAGTCCTTCATCCTTCAGTCCCGGAGAAAATCGCTGGGGAAAAGATGACAATAACCTTGAACGCTTGGGATATGTAATTGTTTTTGGACACTGTTATGCTTTTTAGCAAATCATGAACATGTCTACGAAAAAAGTCCTCCACTATTTTATGAATTACAGCTGGTATAATCAATCGTAAAGTGAAGTTTAAATACATCTTTATTGCAGTCTTCCAACCCTGACCACTTTTAAATGACTTTTAAATTGTTTTTCTTGATTTGCTACCATCTATTTTGTTCTTAAATGTGTAAAATGTGGTATTGTTATTTTGTGATTCTCGTGTGTAAAACTGTATGTGCTGCCGTCTTGACCAGCTTGAAGAAGAGATAGTAATATCTCAATGTGATTCTCCTGGTTAAAATAAAGGAAATAATAATAATAATAATAATAATAATGTAGAGTTCAATGAGGGGACTGTTTACACGACACCGTTTTCCACTGAAAAACGTTTTGGCAGTTCTTTTACATGACAACGTGTAAACGCAAACTTTTTGAAACCTATACCATTATCGCCTCAAAAACGTGAATTTGTGAAAACGGTGACATCGTGTGTGTTACATGTTCAGTCTATAGGCGCGTTGTGTTTCTTTACAAAGTGTTATCGCCATCTACTGGCAGCAGAACACAGCGATTTTAGCCGTTAACGGATCGGTGGAAAAAAATCTCTAGCACTCACCCGGATATCAGGAATCGATTTGACCATTCACACTAAAAACATTTCTTTTTTTAGTCATATTTTAAAGGTACACTATGTATCTTTTGCCCCACTAGTGGTTAAAAGTCAAAACTGCATGCATTTAGCGCAAGAACATTGGCTGCGTCCGAAATTGCATACTCTCTAGAAAAAGTACTTATTTTGAATAGGTAATTACTTCACGACTGCTAAAAAAGTATGTTCTGTATAGCATGTGTGCAGTTTGAATGTAATCTGGATGTACTACATACGCCATGTTGTCATTATCATGTGACCTACCAGCGTCAGTTGTGTCGCTTCACTGCCATTCATAAATCCTCTCCTGTGGCCTCATGGGATAGTAAAGTCTCCATCGTATGCACACTTCAGAATCTCGCCGGAAGTAGTAGTTCATCCGGGGACTTTTTGCATACTCTTTTATGAGTGCTGTGAATTCGGACATACTTCTTTAGTCACATACTGTTTTTCGCCTACTATATAGAAGGGAAGTATGTGATTTTTCAATGCAGCCATTGTTTTTGGTTGTGCTTCGGCTCTGCGTGACGGTGCGGATGAATATGGTTCATTCTCATAACAAAAAAAAAAAAGAGAGAGATTATCCTTCAGCTCATAAAAAACATTCACTGCTAATCTTAAGAGAAATAACCAGTTTAGATGAAAGGATCTGAAGCTGACTAGCTGAAGACGTTACTGTCGTTTTACCCATTAATAGACACGCTACTTCCTCATAGCACACACAGCGCTAAAACAACCATATGAAATGATCTTCACAATAGATAATGCTTTACAGTGAACTCTGTTAGAGATACATTTGACAGTTTATGTGTTCAATAAAACACCTTACTCACCTTCATCTTTGCGTCTTTACAACATTTCAAATCCCTCCGTTTCCGAAAAGTCAATCCGATGTTGATTCTTGTTTTATTACGAGCTCGGTCTCGTTCTCTTTTCTCCAGCAGACTCTCCTCGATGTTTAACAAGTCAACCTTTCTAGCTGATTGTGACAACTAACCTCTGCCACAACCACAGCAATCCACCAGTCAGTCCGTCAAAATGACCATTACCAAACCATCTTTACCGCAGCGCTAAGGTTTGAGCTAGCTGCCATGACCAATGGATTTCTTACTGTCGTTTTTCTCCAAGAAACAAAAGGCTCTTTTTCCTGACTGACTCGTGTTAAGTGAAATGGTAGTAGATTTGTGCAACAGCTTTTTTGGATTGTAAATGTGAAGGCCAAGCTTACTGATTCGCATTGAGCAACCATACGGTTTGTGTTTGGCCGATGTGTCATTGCGTCTAGTGCGTGTGTTTCTTTATGCACGGATAAGAAAAGAATACCCTGCTTTTGCTACATGAACAAACACCCACAAAAGCAGGGTATTTTTACCTTCAGATATGAAATTACAAGTTATTTAACAAGAATTGATCCTTGAATGGGTTGCCTTGTCCTTGGATCACGTGTCCTCAAAAGCGCTACTGTACTCGACTGCACACAAACCGCTCTGTCATTTCTTGTCTATACGCCAGCGAAATCTTTTGTTGTTGAACTATTGGCAGTGATTTTGTTTGTTCAACTTCTTCAGCTACAGTTTGTTAGATATTAAAACTTTCAGAGATGAGTGAGTCAGAACATGAGTCAGTGTGGATACAGATATCCAGATATGTGAGTAACTAGATGTTTTTTTATTTTTTTAAATGTATATATTTATTTTGTTTTTCCTGTAGCATAACCGCAGTTAAACAAATATAAATCAAACATGCAAGTCAGAACATTTAAAATTTAGTAAAAGACAGTGATGAAAGTAAGAACCAGTGTTGGTGAGTAAAAGTTAAGTGTTGCACCAGCTATTAAAGTATCCCCATTATGCTTTTTCAAATATTCCCTTTCATGTAGTGTGTAATACAGATGTTTGTGAATGTAAAAGGTCTGCAGAGTTTGAAATATTAAAGTGCACGACAAATAAAGTTATTGTCTCCTAAAAAAAAGAGTCGATTCTGAACTGCTAAAACGAGTCGTCAGTGACTCCAGTCTCACTTCCTGCTGAACATACATAGGTTTGTAACTAATTTGCATAAAGCCCATCTATGATCTTGATTGGGTGAACAGCGTCTGCTTTGCCCCGCCCTCAAACACTGTAGTTGTCTCTGACACTGGAAGAGTTTGACGCTGTTTTTTGCTGACAAAGCAAATTCACTTTGATGAGAATGATACGGTAAAACCCACGCCATCGTTACTGTTCGTATGACTGTGCACCAAGAGCTGAGATTAAGATATGATAATGAGCGTTCGGTTTCTGACATGTGCTGTAAGCACTCGACCAATCACAAAAGACTAGGCTTTCTGACCAATCAGAGAAGAGGAAGCTTACGGAAAGGCAGGGTTTAGAGACCAAATCTTCGAACTAACTGTTTCAGACACAGGTTATGTGCAATTTCCCAAAAGTACCTTTTCAACTGACCTTGGATGCATGTGAACCTGTTGTTGGAGACTCCAAAACAAAATTAGTAGCCTGTCATAATAGCATAGGGGCACTTTAAATTCTTTCCAAAACAGTCCGTCTCCTACATTGTAAATTCTACACGATTTTTTCTTCATTAAACCTTTTTTTTTGTTGATGATTTTGAAGTCAAACGTGCAACTTTTTTTTAACAAAGTTTGTAAATGACAGTAAAAATGTAAGTAGAACTTTTTTTCCTGCTAATTACAGTACATCTTTCAATAACACAACTATAGTTAAATGGTTTTCAAAAGAATGTAGCTTATAGATTTATGCAAGTTTTTTTCCACAATAACAACTTTTTTTTTTAGATAGTGGAGTAAAACATGCAAGTTAAAACATCTAAAACAAGTAACCAGTATTGGTAAGTGCAGTAAATAACTACAACTTTTGATGTTACTAAGTTTTCTGCTAATTTTCTGTATCACAACAGCTATTACATTTTTTACAGAACAGTGTATCTGTTACATTGTAAAGATTTACAAACTTTACAAGCTTTTTTCCTTATAATGACTTTTTTAAAAAGATACTGGAGTCAAACATAAGCGTCAGAACATCTAAAAATCTTGAAATCGCTGGTGTTTCTGACGTCACAAACGACCTTGTAACCAATCAGATCAACGTGTGATCGTCAACCAGTGGATCTCTGAGCTGAGTGAGTGAGTGGAGGCGGGGCTCATTTGCATATCCATAGAAC
This sequence comes from Tiaroga cobitis, assembly GCA_030578255.1. Taxonomy (NCBI): domain Eukaryota; kingdom Metazoa; phylum Chordata; class Actinopteri; order Cypriniformes; family Leuciscidae; genus Tiaroga; species Tiaroga cobitis. Next base: position 28,081,638 of record CM060612.1, read on the forward strand.
TGCGTATACTAAATGAGGCGAGGGTGTCGAGTTACATTCAAGCTATTTTAAGACACGAAGAATTTTTTCTAAAGAAAAATGCTTAAATATGTCATTGTGGTGATAAAAAATGAGTTTTACGGGATACAATTATTGACTACAGATGGACTTGAAATAGTTTTAGTGTAGTTAGCTACTTATTACTAGCAGCTTGACGTTGGCTACAGTACGATTATCTTGCAGCTTGGCAACGACCGTTTCAAAACTGCAGATTTTTGGATCCAAAAACGAGACCGTCGTCGCTAACGGGGATCACGTCATCTCTTGTTGATGTTCAGCGGGAACCGAACGAGATGCCTGAGTTTAGAAGCACCTTGAGTAGATGACAAAACAAGAGGCAGGGAAACATGACGCAATGGGGAGGTGTGGGCTCGCATTAATCCACTCAAAGGCTTTTAGCGGTATTGCTTTCCAACGGTGCGCCGGTGCCGACTCCACCGCCCCCATAATTCCATTTCAGCAGTAATTTAATTTAGTGCCAGAGCTTTTCATTTTGTGAATGAATCCACCCTCCACTCCACTCGGCTGCTTGCTACCGTCCAGCTACAGCTTTCGCTCACAGCGGCACTCATTAAGCAAACTCATTTGATAGTTTCGGCAAGTGTGACGGAGAATGAAGCCCCGCCATCAACCGAGGGTCCCTTTGGAGAATTACGCTGAGTCATTGAGCTATTCGGGTAATGCATCGGGATCTCCATCCGAAGGACAGCCTCTCCCCCGGCTTGATTAACGTCGCCATAATTTAACTGGGCTATACGTGTCTTTATGCATACTATGAGATCTGGAGTGAGGAGATGTTTGGGGGCTGTTTTTACTTTACAGTCTTTTTTCAAGCTGTAATCTAAACCATGAAACATTACCGTGAAAGATGGTGTCACTAACAGAAAAAATACCATAGTAATCAGTGTTAGGGAGTAAGTAACTGAAAATAGCAATGCTACAAACTTAACTGCATTATTCAGGAGCACGAATCTGAGCTGAGAAAACTGAGGGCAGTAATTTAATTTATTTCTAAATAAGAATTTAATAATTTAATAAACAATATCATCTTATAGTTTTACATTTTTAAATACTTTTTAAATAATACTTTTGAATGTAGCTTTTTTTTGCACTTGACGTTAACAAAATATTACATAGTTCAAAAAATATATTACTTTTTAATTATTTTACACTCTATTTTCATATATTATTTTTACTATAATATATGCTATTCATTTAATAGTCCCAATAATAAAATGTTTTTTTTCAAAATGTGTGTATCAGTGTTATTTTAGTTTTATTAATATTTCAAAAAAAAAAAAAAAAATTTCATATTAATTTGATTAAAATTTTCAGTAATTATTATTTAGTTATTATCTATGTGGTTTTGTCATTTTATTCGTTTTTTTAAATATTATTTAGGTTTCATTTTAAGGTTGAAATATTCTTATATCTTTAAATTTGTTATCAAGACTATTCAATGTCGATGTGATTCTCTAAGGATAGTTTTTTTCCTTCAAAAATAGAAAAGTTGGTTCTTTTTTTCCAGGAGAAACCAGCTCAAATTGACCATCATATCCAGCTGTTGTGGTGGCTGTCTGAAAATCAAAGGCCCTGGATGTCTCCTGTTTGATTGCAGTCCATTTTCTTCCAATCATTCACCAAAATCAACCATTTTCTTAATCAGGGATGAAAAATAAATGTCCGTGTGAATCTCGCTGATTGTTTTTATGAATAATATATCTTATATTTTTGTATTGTCTATCCCTCTCTCATATTCTACTTCAAACGTGTCCATCTAGCCCAGAGGTGACGTCCATAACATGGCAACCCATTCTGCGCACATCAAAGCTCATGGATCAGTCGACCTGCAGGCCGCCCTGACAGCGACGTCCCCCACGCTTTGATTTTTCCTCATTCTGATGAAATGGCGAGTCCAGCTCTGCGGGAGCCCTGGGCTTCAGGGGCAAGTTACACCAAAACCAAAGATCATCTGTAGGAGCCCGCATTCACGCTTGACCTACAGTACAGACACGAAATACACCACACTACTCAATGCCCAGGTATGTGGAGGTTTAAAGCAGGGGCGATTCTAGGATTTTTTCAACTGGGGGGCACAAGAGGGGCCACAATTATTACAGAGGGGCCATTCTTATGTTGTGTATTTATGTAGAACTGTAGATTTCCAAATCATTTCAAGTTCAGTAAGCTTTCAAATCAGCAATAAACAGTGATACCCTATTATCCTTTAATAGCAGTTATTCACTGCTCTCAAAACAATAAAATACAATTTATATTAACTTTTCACTTTACAAAAGTGAAAGAAAAACTGTAATAAATAAAATAATCCAATGTATTAGTGTACAACTCACAAATAATAATAGAACAGCCTTATTTATATAAATGCATAATTATAATTATAATTTAAGGCTTTTTAAGACCTTTTTAAGACCTGAAGAAATCAAAATTAATACCGTACATTAGGGGTGTGCAATCTTGACAAAAATATATCTCGATATTTTAAACGTTTTGTTGATAATAATTAGATGATATTTTACTGATTGTGTTTTTGTGCCGGTGCATTGGCTGGTTTAGGCCTGTTGTTGACAGCAGACTCTCGAAGATATTCATATTTTCATATTCTATGCAGTGGTCAGTTCTCAGTAGTGACAGAAATGATTAATTAATGTGCAATATTTGCCGCCTTAAATTGATTTCCAGGGGGCATTTTTTCTAAACTTATTTAGAGTTATGCATCACCTTTTATGTCAAATACTAACATTCAAATTATTCAAATTAAATTATACAGTAATTATACTTATTTATACAATAATACTTAATTACACAATAATTATACAGTACCACCGTTACCAGTCAAATTAAATCATTCAATCAAAATCCATCTTTGCAGTGCAGAGGTCACACAGAAGCGGCATCAGAAGTGGCATTAATATTTACACTCCATTTACAATTGCATAAATAAAGCTATGAGATAGTTTTTTTTAAATCAATATTCAATATTTAAATATGAAATGATTTCTAATTTTAACGTTTTAATTAAAGGGTACTTTAAATATGAAACTAAAACCGCCAGTAGGCGGCGGCAAGTCACTGTCCCAATACCGTAAGCGAGTTGAGCATACTGTCTATAGAGTTGAGGGATTCATTCATTCAACCGATTTGTTCAAACGGCTGATTCATTGGGGAAAGAAACAAGTGATTGTTCATTGAATCGTTAAAATGACTCGTTCAAAACGTGGAGTTCAGTCAAGAAATCATCGCTGTCTGTTGCATTGAGACTCTGCTACGGTTTCATTTTGAAATTCTAGTCGGCGAAATAAAGGGAAAACAAACAATATTGACAATATGGTGTCTAAAAAGTAACTCATGTTAATTTATTTTTAATTTAACTATTGTATAACATAAATATATCACACTTGTGCACGGAAAAACGGCACTCTTACTGATGTGATATTCTAATATAAGAACAGAATATGATATAAATATAAGACAAAAACTAATTTGGGGACATAGCCCTACAACTGCACACATCACGCAGTGAAAGCACGAGAGACAAATGCGATGTCAGCTCACAGTGCCTCATACATCGTTAAAACAATGATTACAATATCATTATAGACAATACGCATCGCACACCCCTACGGACATAAAGAATGAACTTACGACTGAACTGACATTGCCAACTTTCTTCTTCTCTCCTCTCTCGCGTGCAGGAGACAGACGTTATTCTGCCGCGAATGTGATGCGAATTGTCACGTGAACAAGCAAATCCACAAAGATAGAATAATAAAAAATAATACTACGCTAATTAGATAGTTTTAATTTGGAAAACATTTAGATATGTCTAAGTCGAAGTGTCATCTAAAGTTTAAGACCTTTCATAAGTAAAAATAAGACTTTATAACTTATAAGATTTTTTATGGCCTTATATTTTAAAAATCTAATTTAAGACTTTTTAAGGATCCGCGGGACTGAAAGACGGTACCAAACTCTAGCACTGCAACAACTGGCTAATCGAAAAAAATAAGCTGTATAAAATAGATCAACTTACCGTGTGTTTTTTTTCCGTTGGAAAACAGCTCGCTATTCTTGGTCCTCGTTGAGAAGCATCGCGACGCGGAATCATAAATTATTCTACTACAAGCTGAAAGATTATGATTTGAATTTTTGAGTGACAGACAAGTAGAAGGGTGGGGGCACACTGGGGGGCCAATCAGTTTTCAGGAGGGGCCAGTGCCCCCATGGCCCCTCCCCTGTATACGCCACTGGTTTAAAGCCACCATGAAATCAAATTTACACTTCTCTTCTCTGATGACGAGGGCGGGGCAACCTGTCACCCACATTTGTTCTTGTTCCAGAAACCGTTTCACTCAGATAGACTTCAAAATAGGGGAGAAAAAACTAGCGCAAGATCCGTTTAATGTCGACTTTATAGCTAGAGATAAAAAAAAAATCACCTTATAATTGTGTTGGTTCAAAGTGCGTATGTCAGGTTAAATTTGTAATTATGATTAACACAAAATATTTAGGGGAAATACACGTTTGACAAGTTGTTGTATTGTTTTGTATGATTTTCGATACCTAAAGGCAGAATATAAGATGAAAAAGTTTGTTATTTTCAGTACTCACTTAAAACTGCTCCTCCCCCCAAACGGACCGCTTGACGTCATAAGAGGGAGACGTCTCCCCAGGGCACTGAGAAAGTGAGTTTGTGAGCTGTGTTGATAATAGTACGAGTGATAGAGCGAGATAATTAGTGATTAGGACATTTATTTATTTAGTTAGCTATTTAAGTTAGGTAGTTAGTTAGGTATACGCAGGCGTATTTTCACGATGGTGAATGGCTGCGTTTGTGCTGGGTGCAAAAACACCGTTAAAAACCGGGCACAGAGTCCACTTTTCCCCAAAAAGCAGGTCTGTGTTGCGTGCCTGGGTCAACTTTGGTCGGACCAAACGAGCTGACTTCAGTGCTGCTTCAGTATCCAAGACTTCGGTCATTTGCAGCGCACATTTCTTCAAGTTTTTATGTTTCCACTATTCGATCGCGCCCGCGCCTCTCTCTCTCTCTCTCTCTCTCTCTCTCTCTCTCTCTCTCGACTGACAGTAGCCAGGTTTCCATCCACTTGTCAATCGAATTATCTGAAGTTCGGTAAAAAAACTCATGCGAATAAAGCTGGTGAAAGAGTGTTTCCATCCAACGGCTTTAAAGCGAATAAAAACCTGTGCGTAATGACGTCACATGCTGTTTTGCGATCAAATTGGTATATCGAATTGATTTGAGACATTTTAAGGTGTTTCCATTCATTTTCGCACTGAATCGCACAACATTCAAGCAAACATTTGCGAACAAAGTTTTGCCACACAAAATGGATCGCGCCATCTACCAACAATTGATCAATATTGCACAAGTTGTAGCCTAATAGTGCTTATGTGCCAGCTGACATATGTAAGTAATAATGTATAGCGAGGTGGTTGTTAGCCTGAAGCGTTTGTATTCGCTATAACAACCACCTCGCTATACATTATCCCGCTTATTACATGGCTACCTACCAATAAATCAATAATTTGACACAAAATATTGATTTAAAAAGGAGTTTATTGATTTAAAAACGATTGTATTGCTTCCGCTAAAGAAAATAGTCTGTTCCGTCTCTGACTGCGTCCATGGCAACGCTCTGTTTTTCATGGCAACGGTGTGTTGTACTTAGCAACGGTGTGTTATCAAGAAATAACAGACCGCATTCTACATTAGAATTCAACCAAGCCATGTAATAACAAGCTATAATAAGAAAACGCTATCAACACATTGCTATGATGATGCAGATGCACGTAAACGCCCGGCGACAACGGAGACGGCCTGTGGTGTGGGAACGACAGCGCTCCTTCTGGGAGATCGTGGTTCAGAGACACTTCACGGATATCCTTTGGTTGAAGCATTTTTTTGCTTTGTCCACTTACATCTGTCTTTGTTGAAACCCGCCATGTGTGCGCAAACAGAGCGGAAATGAACTAAAACTTCTTCTTCTATGTTGTGTGGCGTGTTGCAACCGTAAAATGACCTAAAACTTAATCGCAATTCATTATTTATTCGGAAAATAACGTTTCCATCAGCGTTTATCGCATAAGCCGTATATCGATCAAGATAAAATCCGATGAGACCGAACGTATTTCATTTGAGTCGATATTCATGAAATTTAATCTAATTTTACTGTTTCCATAAGGCATTTTTCATTCGATATCACTTAATTCGGATAAAAACGTGTGGATGGAAACATAGCTAGTAATTGTCCAGAAATGTATTGTTGAAGGCTGTGAATTTGTAGCTGTTACTGTTAGCATGCTAAATCAAAACCCCTCTACAAACAAAACTCTAAATGTATAGCCTAAGGACCACTTCTAAAAATGTTAAAGCTAAAACATTTGAGAAAAAAGAAATCTCATTAGTAAATGTAACTAAATAGCAAGCTGGTTGTTGACTAAAAAGTCAGTCACCCTGACCAATCTTTATTTTAAGTCCGTCCAACTGTTGTGTGTGGTGTATTTTTATGCTATCATTAGCTTAGCAACATGCTAACTCTATTGCGAGTCAAGTTTTGTGTACTTCATGCAACTACAGAGTTGTTGCCTATGTAGAGTGTTCCAAATTCCTCAGTTATGAGATTTAATCTCAGTTATGCTCCCTACTGTATGTAGGAAGTAGAGGAATACAGCTCACTAAGTTTTAGAACACATCCACTGTGTCCAAAGTTGAACACAAACTTGAGGAACTCTAACAAATTCCAAATCTTGGATCGACACGTCACTGATGTGGGCATAATTTGCTGAGATGCTAGTGTCAACAAACGCTGAAGATAGCTAGTCAGATTGTTAGCAAGACGGGCCAATTTTACCTGGCATGTGACCTCCGGCGGCAGGAGATAAACTAGACCCGGCTCAGTCATTAGAGATTCACCAGGGCGTTTGTGTCAACAGTTGGACAGTGTGTTTCGCAATTATTTCCCAGCATCCTCTTTGGGGGGGGGGCGAAATAAAATATATGTCATTTTTGGGATGTTTATGGGTTGTAACATTTATAGACACTTGTTCTAAAATTATATTTTCCTAGAAGGCCGGTATAATGATGCTCAACGCTGATAAACAGAAAAGAATGTTTTTACAATAGGCTACAATGACAGGCAAGGTCATCTATATTATATCAAATGGGATAGGGGACATATTTTAATCCTTCATTTTGCAATCTATGGAAATTAAATTTAAATGAATGCGTAGCCTACTACATTATGCTAATTTAAGATGGATGGGGAACCGATAAGTGTTTTCTCAGCTCCATCAGGTATTAGATCGCCAATGACAAGGTCTGTGTTCACTACATTTACACCATCTCCATCTGAAATAAAGTATAATGACAGGTCATATCTTATAATCTATCTGTGTATTTGTCTGTAGCCTACTACTGTCCGGGGTGAAGTAGGTCACTCTCGGCTCTCAGAGCTACCATTAACACTCGCGCGTCTCTTTACCTCAGCGTTCAGGGTTGTCGTGTTGCCCGTGGCAAAGCTGCATTAAAGCTTTTTATATTTCATAGATACGGCTGTCGGAGGGGTAATGGAACCTGGTTGACATGCTCGAGTACAGACAGAAGCGGGTAAAAGAGTGGGTTTTTTTTGTTTGTTTGTTTTTCTCTCTCTCCGAAACGTAAGATGTCCTTGGGTATTTAGAAAGGCGTCGGCCAAATAAAATGTATTATTATTATTTATAATTTGTAATTTACCTATCTCATGTTTCCCGTGTTAACCCAGAAGAGTTCTCGATCGCGCGAGTCAGGAGAGCTAATATTAATAACAACGTTAACGACAGATGATTAATATCATCTTCAGTGTTTTTCCATCTGATGAACGATGAAAACATCGACATCCAATCAGAATCCACTCGACTTTAAAGACCGCGAGTATTTAAAGGGGCATGACCAAGCGGCAACCTCCCCGTCTCTCTCTTGAAACCAACACGGAAGTGAATTAAACTGCAGTTCATCGAGTGGCCGCTTGAGGCTGACTGCAAAAGCGAGTCAAATCTGTATCTCCCCCATGTTAAAATGCCTCACTTCACAGCAGAAAAAAACATGTTTACAGCCTGGTGGCAAATAGTTGTTTTGGTCTATATCGCTAATTTTGCCCTTCATGACGACTGTGAGGGGGGTGAATTTTTTTTACAACTCATCCGTTGAAATTATATTAAGCCTTAAAGTTCTGCATAATTAAGGGCGTGGCCACTTGAGTGACAGGTGGATTGCCGCTGCTTTCACTGCTAGTCGTTTGTCTGCTGTCTGTTAGCGTCACCCTCAGCTGTGTTTGTGCTTTTTTCGGGATTATTTCATACAATTTAATACACTTATACCTTCGCCCATGCACGCCGTTGGATTCCGTCGTTGTCGAGGATGGAGAGAACAACCAGCGCTGTATTTCCAGTTGTTTTCCTCGCATGCACTAATCTGGATGTCTGACAATTTCATTGCTTTTTTGAGTTTAGATTTAAAAACGTCTGTAGATATAGAGACCACACTCATTATGCGGTACTGTTGCTCTCACGGAACAGATATGCTTATTTAACTTTGTTGTGTAAAATAAAAAGTACCGTCAGATGAAATCCTGCAGGTGTCAGCTTTCTCTTCGTCCATGCACACTTAAATGAGCGCGGATTTCTAGTGCTTTTACTTGAACTTCTGAGGTAAAATCTTTAATTGCTGGTTTAAAAGCTGGTTTAACCCATCTGAGAAATTGAGAGGCGGCCAAAATCAGATGATATCAGATGAAAATCAGACTGAATAAAGCTCTTTTACGAACTTGAACTTGACGTGCGATGCCATGCTGACTGACATGTATGTGCATGAATCACTGTCACACGCACAAGCTCAGAGCAATATTGTAAGTAACTGTCTGCATGATAATACATTTTTAACTAGCAGAATAATAATGCATCACGATACACATAGTTGACTGCTTGTATGTTGTGAGAAATGTGTGTGATCTGTGTTATGTACTGTTGTATAGCCTACATGCTCTTAACTAATTGCCCCTTTTGGGATTAATAAAGTTGATAAAAAAAGTAAAGTAAATAGTCTCACTTTTAGTTACGTCTTTTAACTATTATAATATTTCGAAAGGCAAAAAAATTAACTTTAACTATTGGCTTTAATCTTCAATCAGCTGTCACTTTAGCGCGAGGCCAGTAGCATATAGCATTAGCACCTCTGCTCCACCCACGACCCGCCTCTTTGCCCATTTTATTTTATCCGGTAGTGACGAGAGGTGACGCGCTGCCAAGATGGCGACGGTTAGCCCCGCCCACTTTAGGCTTCAAAAACGCTCTTCAGAAACCTACGGGTGACGTCACGGACACTACGTCCATATTTTTTTTACAGTCTATAGGCATGACGTATCAGAACTTGTCCGTTGGAGAAGAAAAAAAGAGACATTTCGTTGGTGTTGACGATATCAAATTCCCTTTTATATCTAAAGTCTTTGACAGAATGGAAACTTTCACAGACTGCGATGACGCATTTTTACAGCTTACGTAAATCAAGGTTGTTGTTTTTTTTAAATATATTTTCTCTTTTTTTACTATTAATTTACAATTATAGTGTTTCTAATACAATTATAGTGTTTCTAATACAATGGCTGAGGGAGTGACGGCACATTTGACATCTTTCTCTCTTCTGAACCAGGTCATCAATCTTTCTGTATTTTTTTCCTCTTTTGTAGTCACTGCTATTGTGAGTAGGGTGACCATATTTTGATTACCAAAAACCAGGACACTCGGCCGGCAAACAGACACTCAAATGATACTCGAAGATGCCTTATTAATTTCAATACATTTAAAGTAGGCTATGCCTCCTCTGGATAGAAAATTGTTATATTACAAGACACAAATTCAGATAGGCTTTTCAGAGGTTACTAAACATGTTTTATTATGACAGGTTTAAAAAATAATGAATGAAATAATGATAGAAATAATGTCTCTTCTGTATTAGAAAAATAAATATATAAATAATAAATAACTAAAAGAAATACCTCCAAATTGAACAAAAATAGCTCACAAACTTACAAAAACGAACTAACAAAATATATTTATATCTTTAGTTTTCTTCCTCTTTATCCTGTTTTTCTTCCTCATCCTCCTTGTTTGCCCATCTATATTTTGCTGTAGAGCTGATCTTTCCCTGCAGTTTTTTGAAAACCAGGACATTTTCATCACTTTATAAAAAACAGCCAGGACAGGGCGTGAAAACAGGACATGTCCTGGGAAAACAGGACTGTTGGTCACCCTACTATTGTGGATTCATTTATTTTTTTTGCTATTGGAGCAAATGTAAATGCAAAAATTATATATTTTTTTCCGTTTCTGTTCACCACTAGACGTTTACTCAACTATGATGATTTATGTAAAAATCGGAAATGCAAAAAGCGTCCATTTTAGCGATTTACTGTCTGGTCGATTTCGGTATGAAGATCAGGGTTAAAATCATAATCTTGGCACCATTTGTTGTTGCTTTTGGGATCTGATATAGCAAAACAAGCATGCATGATGTCAGACTTAACAAGTGTTACTCATTATAGCCATTTTTTCAGCCTAAGTTTAGTGGCCTAAGTTAAGTAAATGTTCCCTCTAGCTTCTAGTATCGCCATAAATGACTCTTCAACTGTAATGACCTCAGTCAGTCGTTCCCATCGTCTTTTGTTTGACTCCGTGTGAAGGTCACTTTCATCTTCCCGTGTTTTCCAGGCTCTGTCAGAGGTGTGAAGGCCGCTGGCCACCCGACCGGCTTCAACTCACCCAGCGTGTCAGAGCGAGTTTCCCGAGAGCTAGCGAAGAGCCCGATCAGCACCCGCAGGCACATCGGCTTGACGTGTGTGTAGAAGAGCGCCGTAGTAAAGTCCGTCCAGTGACAGGGCGAATGAGGTTGAAAAGCTTCAACCTGCCAGTAACTTGTCTTCCCTGTGCTTTTGAAATGGAAGTAGTTGCGTTTTGCTCGCCGTTAACTCGTTATGAACAATTTTGCACGGTGAAATAAATTCTGGAAGGTTGATGAAAACAAGTTATCAGTTTAGATGCTATATTATATTTTACAAGTACATTTGATTTACAGCCAAAGGCTGTCATTTGTGTTGGGGGTAAATGTGAAAAATGCCCCAAATTGGTAAACTACCCTTTGGTACCGAAAATGTTTATGTTTTGTTTTTTTAGATTTTTTTTTACTCGATCGCAATGGTATAAAACTTGGTAAAGGTTTTAGCACTTGCTATGTAAACACACACACACACACACAAAACATTGGCAATGCCAATAAAGAATATATAAAGGGCTACCATAACCACTGAGGAACCTTTCATTTGAATGTAAAAAATGGTTTTCAGATGTAAGTGTTATGATCTTGCATATGATAAGCAGCCAAAGCGCTCTCAAATATTTATGGTTATGCACCAAATGCCATTCTTGTGCTAGTTATAGTGAACAGTTGCTATTCTATCAAGTAGATCATATTCCTGTTCTGTTTCTGTTACTGGCAGTGTGATGGACCGGTGAAAATCAACGTGTAGAAAGAGAGACTGTGGGATTGCATCTCTTCAATATTCAATATCTGGTAAGTTTCTTCACTCTAGACATTGACAGCGCTTGTTGTTCAAAAAACAGTCTTCAAATGCACATAATGGGAAAGTTTGAATGGTTCTCTGTCCGGATGTAGTTGACTCAGTTATGAATTCCTTAGGTTTCTTTCGTCTTCATTTGACAGACTGCTCATCTGGATTTTCACAACACAAGCTGTTCTGCACTCAACGGTGGTTTCGCCGAGAGAAAGTACCTCTCGGGTTTTCAAAGTAAATGGTCTTTCACGTTCTCTTTCAGTCTTTTGCATTAATGGCAAGTCTGAAGTGCCTTTTTAGGCGTCAGGAACGTATGCACACCGTAATGGATTATTGAAAAGCAGCCTGAGGGTGGCTGTACGAGGCCTTTGACTTGATCGGATGAACTTTTTTTTTTTTTTTCTTTCTTTCATTCAGAGATTCAAACTGGTGACACAATGCAGTATAATTATTCTGTATTATACCTTATTTTGGCTCCTTTTTAAGGGCCGAAAAGTATAATCATATGTAAATGTTTCTACCTGTCCTACACCAGATCGGTTTTGTGCGTCATTGCTAACTCAGAAATCAAATCAAGTACGCATTGCATTCTCATTGTAAAAACAGCCCTAACCCCTTGGAAACTAGGCTGGAATCCCACTTTGAATAGTTGAATAGGTGAATTAATTCCTCCAAAATGGCAAACGAGTTGAGAGAAATGCAGATTCTAAAATGTTTTCCTTTTTATTAGTATTTTTGTCTTGTTTACAGTCCAAATATCTAAAAATTCTTAAATCAAGAAGCATTTACTAGATAAGTAAAATGACATAAGATATTATATATTGTTTTCTGAAGAAGGAAAAAAAAACAAAGTTAAGTGAGTTTTTGCTTAAAACAAGCAAAATGATCTGCCAATGGGGTAAGAAAAATAAATGTATTCAAATGGAAAACAAGATTATTTTTCTTACCCCATTGGCAGATCATTTTGCTTGTTTTAAGCAAAAACAAGATATAATATCATTTTACTTATCTAGGAAATGCTTCTTGATTTAAAGTCCCCCTGTAGTCAATAATTGTATCCCTTAAATCTCATCTTTGATCACCAAAATGACGTTTCAAAAAAATTCTTCATGCCTTAAAATAGCTTGAATGTAACACGACACCCTTGCCTCATTTAGTATGCGCGGTTCTATGAATATGCAAATGAGCCCCGCCTCCACTCACTCACTCAGCTCAGAGATCCACTGGTTGACGATCACACGTTGATCTGATTGGTTACAAGGTCGTTTGTGACGTCAGAAACACCAGCGATTTCAAACCGTGTTTTTGAGACTGTCTTTGGTTCACTGCAGTTTTAAGCAGAAAATACTCGACAAATGAATTTGTTTAGCGAACACTTGTTTCCGTCACCTATTACAATGTGCAAACTACTGTCCAGTTTCTGAAGTTCAGCCTGCCCTGATTCCTCCACAGACAGACCGTCTCAGCTGCTATTAGACGGAGAGATGGACGCGTTCGGACAACTTTCAGCTTGTCACAGGCCGTTACAGCACAAGTGTCAGAGAACTGAACGCAGACAAACCCTCTCATGCCATTTGAGAGCCTTCCTTACTATTCCTATCTATTTTCTGACTTTTGTATGCGCAGAAGGCATGTGCTGAAATGTTACACCTTTCATGGCGTTTAATTAGCATTACAATTTAATATTTTATGCTGAAATAATTTTTGATGACTTCTAAATTGGCATGAATGGTTGGAGGAAGCGTGTCGCCATGGAAACAGTGCTGGATGTTTATTAATGAAGTGGTCCTTTGCTGTGACCAGCGAGGGACTTTAAGCAACAGCTGCTGATGGAACGGCTACGGCAGCCGGAAGTAAACGGCTAACTGCCGTAGCTAAAGAGTGCAAAAATCACTAAGCAACAGTAAAGAGGACGGCATGGGGATCATTTAATCATCAGACAAAATGCAAAACAGAAATTGATTTTAAAAAGTAAGAGAAGGGGTGATTTTGGCATTTAATGATATACAGAAATGATTACAATGCTACATTAGCTAAAACATAACATTAAACGTACAGTATGTAATTTTTGGCCAACAGGGGTCGCTAATCTCTTACAATAACAAAGGCGTATATCCAGGGGCGGAGTGGGACCAAAAAATCTACCGGGAAATTTCATACACCACCGGCCCTCGTCGCCGGCAGGATTTTAATATAGGCTAGCATTTACCGTTTTACTGATTTAAAGGGAACTTTGTTGTACTATGCTGGAGTAAAGTTTATAAATGGTCGTTCTTTCCCATAGAAATTTGTGAAACTATGTTGGGTGGACTCTGTGCCTCTAGGGGGGTTCGGGGGCATGCTCCCCCGCAAGACAATTTTGTACATTTTAAGGTTAAATGCATCAATCTCGTGCTCTCTGAGAGATCAAAATTAAGAGCTTCAACCCATGAACTGCTCGTTGAACAAAGAAAAAGCATTGATTTAAAGTGGGCTCAAACATCTTTTTAGTTATGAGAGTCTCAGTCTGCATTACATTATCAATGGTGTTTTAGGATGCCAAACAATTATTATAATAATGTAATAATGATTTATATAATTATTCCTATGACGTAAAATCCATTTAGCCTATAAATGTACTATATGTAAATGAAAATGAATATTTCAAAAGTATATTTTAGCCTACATTACACTATAATATAGGAAAATTAAAATACTTTTGTCCTAATTTCTTCACTATAAACCCTTGAGCTTTTATTTAGGAGAAAACACCATGCTGATCGCGTGAGCAAGTAATCACGCAGCGCAAACAGGATGCTATTCTAAACGTCTTGTGCTGTTTTATAAATGCACAAAGCCATATCATGGTTTCAATTTTAGTTCGTTGGCAAAATATAACGCTAGAGACCTTAATGTTAGGTTATAAATTTTACATCTTTACATATGTGTTGGGAAAAGGGAGAAGAAAGAGTTCGGCAAAAGGCGGATTCGAACTCGCGTCGAGCGCATCAAAAGCTGCACTCGAGTATCTCAGGCTCACACCCTACGACCTACGCCACTAAAGCTTAGTGCAAACGATGTTTCGTTTTAGATAATATTCATAAAAAAAAAGTTTTCTTCCCCTCACTTGGGCCCCAAGTGCGCATGGCGAGCTTCCAATAAATACATTTTATCAGACCGGCCCTCGCGGCCTCGAAACACTACCGGCCCACCGGGAAAACTCCCGACTCTCCCGATTGCCACTCCGCTACTGCGTATATCGATGACCCAAAGCATCAAGCGGAATTACGGATCTTGTCATCAAGCTGATGGATCTTTTATGGTTGAGTGAATATATTGATGTTTTTAGCATGACTGTGGTGTGAAGCAGGGCGCGATTGCTAGACGTATACCAGTGCCACACGCAACGCTAGTCCCGCGGATATAAAGGAATAAGGCCATTTCATTCTACCGAACTACACGCAAGTGCTTTACTACTCACACAGGACAGTTTATTAGACTGACGAATGCAAGTTGAGGTAACGCAGCGCTGTTTCACTTGCTCTAACAGTTACACTATCACACTAAACGGCATTTGAGTGTGTTGAATGTTGTTAGTTAGGTTGTGTGTTGGCTATATGAGATTAGCAGTTTAGATTAGGTCAGCCGGAACTGGGAACACTTCCCTTAAATCTTGATGTACTCGCTACATCATAAGAAGAATGGCATCTACGCTAATATTAGTGTCTTTGTTTATCCTGAGGTTTTACCGCAGCCTGCCGGATCCAGGCCGTGTCCAGATCTGACGAGGGAGATCCGCCTGGACCCGATGACAATGCAGTGCTGAAGTGTCCACTATCCTCTCCCTATGGAGGATCCCTTTCCCACTCTACAGATAAAGCGTTGTGAATTCCGGCTCGCGTACCCCGAAGTGATAAAATAAAACAAAATTCTGTATCAAAATTTATAGGCAAGAAAAGTAGTTTGTTTAGGCTGGGTTGTATGAATTATAAACCTGCGCACATATTTTAAAAAGCACATAACTATAGAATCCATTCTGAATGAGCATGTGAACGCCGTCAGCGTTAATCACAGGTTCGCGTTTAAAAGTCTGATCATTTCGACGGAGGTGAATCAATCAAAGTTAACTTTAGCTGGAAATAACATTATTCAAGAACCGCTATAATGCCAAAACAATCTGTTACCTTAAATTATATGTTTATCTCTGTAAAGCTGCTTTGAAACAATCCATTGTTAAAAGCGCTATATAAATGAAGATGACTTGACTTGACTAGCAGTGAGCTAGATCAACATTAGAATAACATACAGATCATATTCTAACATTTCATCATGTTGAACTAAATAACATTGATTATTTTTATGTACATTTGCTCACCTGTCTAATAAAGTAACACTCGCGTCTCTGTCAGGTCGAAGTTAGTCGCGGACGTGGAGCTCTCGGCATCTCGAAAGATTTTGATCTTCGTTCTAGTCCTCTTTTTGTCTCAAAGTCTGCTTGCCATGGTCCAAAATGTTTGAACAAAATAACAACAGCGTAAGCATCCCGCTAGGCATAACCCAGTTGTCCACGTCTGTCGCCATGGTTACTATGGCAGTACAAGCGTAACCGAGGGTAACGCGGATATGACGTCATTGACAGGCGACTCCTCACCCCCGTTTCCTTGGTTAAAATCGCAATTTTCTCACGATTTACAAATAGTTGGAAACATTGCGGATATTGTAAGTAATCAACTAAACATATAATATAACAATATAACATTGGCCTAGTGGTTTTGGGATATTTTACTGCAAAAATCCTACATATTGTACCTTTAACTCTCTTAATCTGTCACGTAGTAGCGGCAAATCTCCCGGGTAGACGGTTACAGTAGAACGTCGCGAAGGAGCAGTTAATGTCGCGCATGCGCAATAGAACGACAGAATGCCGTTGCCGTTCCACCAGAGGCTGTTGCTTAAAGTCCCGATATCAGTGTAACGCGGCATTCGGACTCAGAGCTGCGCGTGCATTATATTGAACATTGACAGTCCGAATACACTGAGCTGGGGATTTTTAATGCAACATATACAACTCTGATCTCTCCATCGGCAGCGTTAGACATCATTCCAGACATTAAGAAGCATTCATTCATTATGTAACACTCAAAACACATTTATTTCATTGTTAATAAAACAGACATACAAATATGGATGAAGCTAATAAACTTTTTTTTTGTATTGTGACATTAATTTCATGATAGCCTACTATATAATTGATAATAAATTATTTTTTTAAATAATATAATTACATATTAGGCTACATTATATTATATATAATGTCTTAATGTTTGTTTTAGATTTAAAATGTATTAATATTATATTAACATAAAAACATATAATCACCCACGCACACATATATGTGGGCTATAATTGCATATTGTTAAAGATAAAATTAATTGTATTAATTAATGTTTATGTATATATTAATATATTATTTGTTTTATTTAATATTATAAAATGCATACATTTTATTATTTTATTTATTATGATTTGTATTACATTTAAAAAGTATTATTTATATGAACATTAATATATATATATATGTGTGTGTGTGTGTGTGTGTGTGTGTGTGTGTTGTTAAAGATATAATTAATTTTATCAATTAGTATTTGGATTACATAAAAAATGTATTAATATGTATATTAACATACATAAATATTAATATATAATATTAGCATATTATTTATATAAACATAAATAATTATTTTTTTATTTTATATATATATATATATATATATAATTCATATAAAAATAGAATTCATTAATTTATTATTTGTATTTCATTTAAAATGTATTTATATTAAAGTATTAATTATTTAAATTATAATTGATTGAGTATATATAGGCTAGTACATATATAAATACTGTATAATACCATGACATATTGATAAAAAGGCTATATTTCGTAGGAAAATGCCAGAATGCAAAATGTAAAATATTGACATTTTGTTTGCTTCACTTCCTTTCAGCAACACTGGTGTATTTATAGTTATTTTTACTACCATCATCAAATATATCCTGGACATGTTTTTAAGAGATTTGTTCATTCATTACTGTTTTAAAGCCAACGTCTGCAGAGTTGTGCTTCACTTGAGCTGTAAATTAACTAATTAGCTGCATAATTGGCCGAATTAAAGCTCCAATCAGTAAAGCTTTTTCTGTCAGAGGTCCTCCAGGTACCGTAAATCAGCCGTCGTTCGGGACACTGAGAGCAAGACAGATCTGCCCAGCCGAGCGAGTAATGACTGCAAACGCATGTAAGAAGGTCTGAGTAAAGCGAACAAAAGCGGCTCGATTAGCCGAGAGAGCTCTTCATATTCTGTAGAGCTGTGCTTTTGAAGAACATCTTGATTATGCTCTGTTCTGCTCCTTCCCGCTGTGCCGAATCAGCTCACCTGTTCTTCAAGACGCTCTTCAGGTTTGTTTTGTGTCTGAGTTTGTCCTCTTGAGCGTTAGCCGAGACGTTCTGGGGTCTCCGGGTTCGTAGGGAAGTTGTTAGGGTTGGGAAACATGCACTTGTGACCAGCACTGAAATGTCCGCTTTTAAACTTGAATAGACTCACTTGTGAGATGGGAGTCGAGGTTTGGATGTACAGACGCTCTCGATAGAGATTATGCGTGTGACGTCACCGTGACTTGCGGTCACACACACTGAGTGGCAGAAACACTGAGCGGCAGTGAAAAACACACTAAACGCATCTAAAACGGGAAAGAGCTTCGAGATTGACTGTACAACTAGATCCGACAAGAAATCTGAGGTGTATTTTTACAGACTCCCGAAAGCAGAACAGAATCCAGCCATTCACAGAAACCACTGGATCCAGGCAGAGAAAGGTGGATTTACAGTTATCATTTTGTGTCAATATGCTGAATTTAGGGGTAAACTCATACTCTATATATTGTATTGTTAAATATTGTATTGACAACTCATCAATTAAATATTTTCCATCGTATATTCTGCGGAATTGGATGTTTTTAAATAAACACTGACAAAAAACTACACAAGTTTTAGAGCTGGACGATATGACGGTGATATAAGTGATCACATGGATTTAGACATATATTGTATTTATATAAAGCGTTCACATGCAAATTTGCTTTGTATATTTCCCTGGCGTCGAAATCAGGCTCATATAAAACGTCAGGAAACACGATTCCTGTCTGCATGTCAATATCCATGATCACTGGATCTTTGGTCAGTTGTAAGAAACACTATATCGAGTCCAACCTTTAGTTTAAACTGCTAATCGCTTGTTTTACTGGTGTTTTGGCAGTCTCCCGTATTAACTCCAGTCACTCAGCAGCTCTTCTGAGGGAAAGTGACGTCAATGCAAACCCTATATTACTGATCAGAGATGATTATGAAATGTGTGGTGATATGCAAGCGGATATTACCTCAAATTGAAGCATTGCATACATTTCTGAACTAACATCATATTTGTTTTATAGAGGAGTTGGAGTGAAGGAAAGGCAGCAACACGTGTCCATCAGGCATGTGGTTTCCCACAATGCACCTCCCGTGTGTTTTCTGGGCACAATCACTCATAGCTTAACTACATAAACTGCAGCTACACGCCAGCTGTTTCCGACGTCTCCTGGAAACACCCCAGATGGCCGGGCGAGAAGTGTGAGTCGTGTTTGATGCACTGAAGCCATAAAGCATGATTTCACACCGGTCGAGTTTCCACGACCTTCCCCTGCTGTCGGTCCACCCACCCCGAAGCCAGCGCTTTACATAACGAGACGCTTTCACAAACTATAGACGCAGGGCTCCACATTAAAGGGTTAGTTCACCCAAAAATGAAAATGATGTCATTAATGACTCTCCCTCATGTCGCTCCAAGCCCGTAAGACCTCCGTTCATCTTCGGGACACAGTTTAAGATATTTTAGATTTAGTCCGAGAGCTTTCTGTCCCTCCATTGTAAATGTGTGTACGGTATACTGTCCTTGTCCAGAAAGGAAATAAAGACATCATCAAAGTAGTCCATGTGACATCAGTGGGTTAGTTAGAGTGTTTTGAAGCATCGAAAATACATTTAGGTCCAAAAATAACAAAAACTACGACTTCATTCAGCATCGTATTGTCTTCCGGTTCTGTTGTGGATCCGCATTCAGTGACGCCGCTGACGTGTATGATGTCTTTATTTCCTTTCTGGACAAGGACAGTATACCGTACACACATTTACAATGGAGGGACAGAAAGCTCTCGGACTAAATCTAAAATATCTTAAACTGTGTCCCGAAGATGAACGGAGGTCTTACGGGCTTGGAGCGACATGAGGGAGAGTCATTAATGACATCATTTTCATTTTTGGGTGGACTAACCCTTTAACACTTGACAAGGGGATTTTTTTTAAAGGAAAAATGAAAGCCTGATTAAGACGCCAATACCACAAAAAATAAGTAGGCAATCACCAAAACTTGATTTTTTTTTTATATCTAGTGTAAGTGGCTATGATAGTGGATAATAATATGTATATACTGACGGTAAAATCTGAAACAATTGAGTGCAGCACACACAAAGAAACTCAGATAACATACTGCGGTAAATTAAGTCACTTACATTTTAGACGCAATATTACCGGTTTTTGTTTTATTTTAGCAGCGAAAACAGCAGAACCATATCGCATCTCGCAGGGTGTTTTCATTTCTGAAAGATTCCGCGTTTTGGACAAATCGGTTGAGTGCAATATTCAATGACTCATTCATAAACAACAGCCTCAATCCTGAACGAATCAGCTGTTAGAATGAATCGACTCAATGATTCACTGAATGATTCCGCGTTTTGGACAAATCGGTTGAGTGCAATATTCAATGACTCATTCATAAACAACAGCCTCAATCCTGAACGAATCAGCTGTTTGATCGAATCGACTCAATGATTCACTGAATGATTCAGAGTTTTGAAACAAATTGGTTGAGTGCAATATTCAATGACTCAATCATAAACAACGGCCTCATTCCTGAACGAATCAGCTGTTTGAACGAATCGACTCAATGATTCACTGAATGATTCAGCGTTTTGAACAAATTTGCTGAGTGCAATATTCAATGACTCATTCATAAACAACTGCCTCAATCCTGAACGAATCAGCTGTTAGAATGAATAGACTCAATGATTCACTGAATGATTCAGAGTTTTGAAACAAATTGGTTGAGTGCAATATTCAATGACTCAATCATAAACAACGGCCTCATTCCTGAACGAATCAGCTGTTTGATCGAATCGACTGAATGACTCACTCAATGATTCACTCAATGATTCAGCGTTTTGAACAAATTGGTTGAGTGCAATATTCAATGACTCATTCATAAACAACTGCCTCAATACTGAACGAATCAGCTGTTTGAACGAATCGAATCAATGACTCACTCAATGATTCACTGAATGATTCAGCGTTTTGAACAAATTTGTTGAGTGCAATATTCAATGACTCATTCATAAACAACTGCCTCAATCCTGAACGAATCAGCTGTTAGAATGAATAGACTCAATGATTCACTGAATGATTCAGGGTTTTGAAACAAATTGGTTGAGTGCAATATTCAATGACTCATTCATTAACAACAGCCTCAATCCTGAACGAATCAGCTGTTTTAACGAATCGAATCAATCACTCACTCAATGATTCACTCAATGATTCGGCGTTTTGAACAAATTGGTTGAGTGCAATATTCAATGACTCATTTACAACAGCCTCATTCCTGAACGAATCAGCTGTTTGAACGAATCGCCACTCGTTCACGGTTTAGTTTCTTCATGTTTAAAAGTGTAATTCTTTCCAACATTTCTTATTTGTATATTCCAAAAATATTTGAAAAAAAAATCTCATAACTATTTAATGCAGTAGCTATTTTTCAGTGTAAATGATTTAATTATTCCATTATTCTAATTGAATTTATTGGTCAAATTTAAGAATTTGAAATGAAAGATGAAGCATGCATTTAATAAGATTAAGAAAAAAATGCCCGCTGGGTAAATATCACAAATATACCTTTTTAAATATGTAAAAGTTGACTGAACACTGATGATAATATTGCTTCAGAATAAATTATATTTACACAACAAAAAACAAAAAAAACATTTTTTTTCCCCGGACAAGCAACTTTTTTTATTGAGAAAAGTGAATGACTGATTCAGTTGTCTGAAGGACAAACACATGACAAGGCTTAATGTCGGGCGCTGTGTAAAAGCTAAAGAGTTCCTGCTAGCTGAATGCAAATACAGTGTTTAGGGTTAGTTTGACATCATCCAGGGTGTGTTTAAGCCTCTCAGAAGCCATGTTCCCCGTGCGGGCCCTTATCTCCGGCTCTCAGAGCGTCCCCACTGTCCCTGCTGGAGACGAGATGTCACGCTAGCATTAGCATCGCTGGCCAGCCGGACCCCTGAAACAATAGCTGTGCTCGTCCTCAGGGTCCGGAGACTCGCGGCCCGCGGGGGCCTCTGCTGGCGGAGCCTATCGGCCGGGACAGATGTGTGGAGCATGTCCCGCGGGGCCCGGGGAGGAAGATGAAGAATCTCGTGGTTGTGAAGGTAACATTATTTACTCAATGAAACTCCTCAAATCTCGTTCTGCTTCATCAGTTATGACGCTATTATGCTATAATGAAACAACATATTTTATAATAATAAATGTAAAACACAATCCAAAAATAGATGCTATGTATATATTTATTATTATAAAAATGCATTTGTTGCTTTTGAAATTTTAGATTCATTTTAATGTTAAAAGTTTTAATGTAAAATTTTCAATTATTTTTATTATTATTTATTATTATTTCAGATGGAATCTAAAATGACAACAACAAAACAACAAATTGTATAATAATAATAATAATGAATATGTTGCTGAAGTCATTTTTTTTATTTGACAAGTTTTAAATTGTTGGTATATTCCTTGTTTATTATTTTTACTATTATTATTTCAGAAGATTCAAATGTAAAATTACACCAAAACAACATTCACTATTTTATAATAATAATAACAATAATATATAATCCAGTAATGTTGCTTTTAGATTAATTTTAATGTAAATTTTAAATGTCATCATTAGATCAGTCAGATGTAATCTTAAATGATAGCGAAAAAAAACAACAATTTATATAATAACAATAATGAAATAATTAAAACTTAATTTTGCTGTTGCTTGATATTATTTTTATTTCAGACGAATGAATCTAAAGTTGCATCAAAACAACATTTACTGTTTTTATAATAATTAGAATAATATGTTGCATATGTTATTTTAGATAAATGTTAAGCATATCTTAATCTCTGTGCTATTACCGTTGGTGTTCTTGTTATAAAATGCAATTATGTCGTTTACTTTTGTTGTTGAAATTTCGATTTTGAGTGTTGTGTTCCTCACCCGAAGCTTTAGTTTTGGCTCCAGACGACCATTGATGGACTACTTGGGTCGCCGACGGTGAGTAAATGATTTTGTGTGAATTTATTCCATTAACTTGATCTCCTTCGCACCTGGATCGTATTCGGTTCCTCATATGTTCCCGGAGCGCTTCGCTATCCTGTTCAAGTCTCAGAATATGATTGAAAATCCACCAATTGAGCAGGTGTCTCCTGAAACCACTCTTTCTTATGAATTTACTGGTTAAGTGGGTTTGCCAGGCATGACAGTAGTGGTTTTCCCGTCCTCTCGGGCGTAATGGATAATTCCGAACCTAGCGGTTTTTAATATTGCATTTCCGATATTAAACACTTCGTCAGCTCACTGCCTGGAGGAGAGACACTACTATGACAGATGATAAAATTTCCTGCTGGTTAAAAATGCAGGAGACTGTGTCTAGAAGCGAGAGGTGACGTGTTCAAGCTTGCGCAGTCCATCCTCAGGGGTCTGCTGTTCAGATTAGGCCACGGTCCGTGTGTGTGTGTGTGTGTGTGTCCACCTCTGGGGTTTGAGATGTAGTCTTTGGGTCCCGCTGAGGTAAGCACAAGGCGGACGGGGAGATTGGATGGAGTTATTGTTGGAGTGGTTCATTGTTTAGGCGGCTAATAAAAGAGTCCACTCAGCTGAAAGGAGCGGCTCATGTTGCTAATCAGGTGTGAACAGCTCCCTCTTTCTGTTTAAAGGGGTCCTATAGTGCCCTTTTCACAAGATGTAAAATGAGTGTCTATGAGAAGTTTTAGCTCTAAATATCGCACAGATGTTGTTATATAGCATGTTAAAATTGTCACTTTTATTCAGCTTCAAGAGCTCTCGTGTTAGCAGCTCCGATTACCTCAAACTTTTAGCCTTTTATGTTCAAACCAACGCTATCTCACGACCAATTCGTACAAATTCGTACGAGTGAGTAAAATGTGACTGCTTCGTACGAATTTATACGACCTCACTCGTACGAATTCGTACAATTTGTCTAAACCCCAGTGACGGTTAGGCTTAGGGGCGGGGCCTCAGGGGTAGGTCATTCGTACGAATTCATACGAATTGGGCAACTCGTAAAAAATTTACGATTTAGCAAAAATCATACAAATTCGTACGAATTGTCTTCGTACGAATTGTCGTGAGATCAGGTTGGTTCAAACCAGAGTCTGACAATGATGGAGAGACTCAAGTAGAAGTGACAACATGTAGAAGCAACAGGACATTTCTGACCGGTTAGTTGATGAATTTGTGTTGCTGATGTGGAGTTATCTTCTAGTCATTGATTAGCATATTCTGTCTTGATAATCTATAAATCATGTTCCCAGGGGTGGGGTTTATGTCAATGTTAGAAGCTCATTGTAGTCCCTTCCAGCCGTTTGCTCTCCCTTTGCTATGCTTTGAACTTTGAGCGTTGTAACTTTGCAGATGTTGTTTATGCTCAAACAGCAACATTACACACTGACTAAAGTAAAAAAAAAAGTGAAATCATAATCAACCACCCCTTTAATACTTACCAGCTAGTCACAAAACTATGGGATGCACCGATTCTCAGACGAAAATGGCCCAAAAATGCATTTTTGGTTTTCGGCTGAAAGACTTTTATCACCGAAACAATACGGCCGAAATGTTGTGATGACGCAAACAGAAAGCGCGACCTGCACGTGCTTGTCTGAAGCAACATGTCTGCGGTGTGGACGTATTTCAGTATATCTGATGGTGCGTTCACACCAAACGCGAATAGAGCGTCTGGCGCGAATGATTTCAATGTTTACGCGTGTCAAGAGGTCCTGCGGCGCGAATGAGGGGTTTTGCGCGGCGCGGTAGATGCGAATTCGCCTCATTCGTGCGTCCAGTTCGTTGAAATGTAAAAATGTAATTTAATTAATAAAGCAGAGAAGCTACTCTTCATCAAGAAAAACCTGCCACTTTACCTCAAGAAGTAGAATGGGCTTGTCTAGTGTTTAAATTTTTATTATCCACTTTGCACGTCTGCAATTCTTGGTGCATTTGTTGTTGTTAAAGCTCTACCGATAACATATGGGCTATGGCAGTCTGTGTTTTGATGCACTATTATGTTGAAGGCCTACAGAGAAAATATTGTTGTATCTTTAAGCAGTTGCACTTGTTCTGAATGCACTTTCTTGTAGTAGTCCTACAGGGATAAATGTAAAATGCACTTGAACTAAATGCACTTTGTTTTTATGAGAGAACATTTAATTTTAAAACCTTTCGTCGGGCCAGTAGGCCTGTACATTATTACTTAATGTACACATGAGTGGGGTCAAGTTAAACATTTTAGTTTGAATTTTATTTTATACTGTGCATTGTTGCAATGTGGTAAATAAACATTTGCATAAATTGTAATTGATTTATTCTTTGAAACTTTCAAATTAATGTATGCAATTGCAATGCCTTGATTTTAGTAAAGTTAGTTCACAGTCATAGCCATAAATGCAATGGTACTAATAATTGGCATAATCAGTGTTTCGGTTTTCGGCCTTGGTTTCCTCTTTTTCGATTTTTGATGCATCCCTACAAAACAGGCCTGAAAAGTACTTGGACACTTCAGTCACACCTTAAAAAAATATGCAAGTCATTGCGCTAGATAACAAAATATCACACAAATTGTCTGTAAATGTTATTTTCACAGTTGGCTAACAATTTCTGATGGACTTTTCAGACAGCTGGTGATTTTTTTTTTTTTTTTTTTTTTTTTTATTGATTTATGAAGTCAATTCCGCTATCACACACAATCATTTATCACAACTTTTGGTTTTAAGTTGAAATAATGGCATTTCTTCATGAGATTCACTGAAGTTCACTAAAGCTAAGCTATTGTAGACTCCGTGATAAGTAGCATGCTAGCTGAAGAACCCTCTCTATAATATAATTAAAGTATGAAGAACACAATAAAAGCCACTTAAAGACATTCACCTCTAAGATTGCGTCACGCATGTGCTTTGTATTTTTAGCTACCTGCCCTAGTAATTGCTTGTTATGCAATGTGCACTTTCTTTGAGAACGTGTGTATATATAATGTAAAGCTAGCACTCCAGAACCCCCGCCTGCCTCCCGTATAACGCTTCTCAAGCCGTACCGAACGTGTCAAAGGTCAACTGACTAACCAACGGGCCGACGAGTCCTAACCCGAACCTCCTCTCAGTCCCGTGGATCCTTCTCATCGAGTGTTTTTCTCAACTCCCACGACGCCGGATGTCATCTCCACTCCTGCTCTCTGACACGATGTGTGTGGAGCAGTGAGACAGCGAGTCATTAACGTGTCGAGCGAGCGAGGACTGAGACACCTGTGTGGTGCTACGGACCCGCGGCGCTAATTGCTGCAACAGCGACTCATAAATTAGAGGGCAGGGTGAGGGTGTGAAGGACGGATTCAACAGCTCTGGCCTTTCACTGAGACTTTCACGCTGTATGAACGAGCCAATCATTGGGAAGCACAGATATGCTTTCGGAAACGAAACGCTATGATAGAGAGACCAGACCTCCTCTCAGTCCCTTGGATCCTTCACTACATGTGTATTAGATAGATGGGTATATAAATAACAGGGATGCAAACAGCACGCTTTTCGGTGCCTCCCGCTTTTTTCGGGTGTAGGGGCATTGGGGTCTGATTATAATTTCACCACCAGTAATTCTGGATTGCCTCCATCAAACAAGTAAATAGGAAATAAGCAAATAAGTGCGCACCAAAACAGCAGTATGCGCGCAAGCGTGAACCACTAGTCTGTCTTCTTGCTGCGTATCTTTTACTGTCTATGCAGGGGTCTCCAACACGTCGTTCGTGAGCTACCAGTACCTCGTGGCCTGATTGGAGGTAACTAGCTCGTCAAGGGGCCGTTTTGCGTGCTCAAGTTCGTTATTTCCAAGGGGGTAATCCACCAGCCGGAAACTGAAGTCTCCGCGGGGGCCGCCATTGGCTAGCAAGCCTTCACCTGCTGTTAGCACTCCATTGACTCCCATTCATTTTGGCAGCTGATAACTTTACATCCGAGGCGTTTAAAGACTCCATTTGTCCATGTGTTTATTTCTAAAGAAACACGACAATGTATAAAAGGCCCCATTACCTTGTATCTTACGTTATGGCCCCATAGAAGCAGTTTTTCGTAAAAATAGGCTAACGATTGCATCATAACACGCGACTCTCTGTCGCACAGTAGAGAAATGACCGTATAGACAGGAGGAGAAGCTCGCGCGCAATCGGGGGGACGTGGAGGCATAAAGTCAAGGGAGAAGCCCATAGACTCATAGAGAGTCATAAAGTTGCTCTGCTGCTCATGGACAGCTAATACTCACGCTCTCCGGCTCTGTGAGATTCGGGAGGGAATGATTCAGATTCCTCTTGGCACAGCGACTAGAAGACGTACAACTGTGAGACAGGTTGCTCACGTCACATCTCCGTCGTCCAGCTCAGTGTGAGTCTGCGTAGTCGCTCAGCCATCAGGGAGTGAGTGCTTCTAATTGACTTCACTTTTCTCCATTGAAGTCTTTGGGGTCGCTGTGTCCATTTCTTTTACTGTCTATGGTTATTTCAAATGTAGGCGCGCGGCAACGAAGCGCGCTCATTATTGAAGCGACGCGCTCATTTTTTCCAGGTGCAGCGAGATGAAAACACCTCAACTAATGCCGCAAGCGCACCGCAGTTCATGTGACAAGAACCAACCAATCAGCTTCACCCTTTCCATAACAACATCGAAAGCTCAGTCAACATGAAGGATGGGGGTGCACCCAAACACTACGGGTGTTTTTCTCTTCTCCGGAAATAAATCTTGTAGCAGAGCTACAGCAAGCGTTTTTCGGTGGTGGAAATCCATTAGCTACTAAAACTTCTTTGTCGTTGTGGAGAGCGCAGTGCATGGTTGCTTAGCAACGACACACGCCACGGAAAAATCGGACCGAATTTTACTATTAATAATAAAAGATAAGCTAATGTGCATCGTAAATGTCAGTAATTTATCTTTTTTGACTCATTCTTTTTATAAAAATTATTTAAAGGCTGAAATATGTAAGATAGATAGATAGATAGATAGATTCGAGTGATAATACGCACTGAAACGGTCTTCTCCTCACTCTTCTCTCTGTGTCATGTAAGTGTAGCGGCACTCAGGGGTCATCAAGAGACGAGGCGTCCTCAATCAGACCCGTGACCCAGTAACACCTCGAAAGAACAACTAATGATGCTGTTCACACAATTACTTTCACCAAGGTGTCCGTGCACTGCAGACAAAATGTCATGCTAATAATATTTCACCTGATATAGCAATTTTCTATGCCTAATAATCTTTTACAACAAGGGTTGTTATGAAGGAACCCACGAGAGAACGTGCTGATTTTACCATGGCGAACGGTGATCAGAGGCACAGTAATAATTCAATTCAAATGTATTTGTATAGCGCTTTTCACAATACATATTTTTTCAAAGCAGCTTTACAGAAAGTGCATTTCAGAAATGTACATAGAAAAATACAGTTAGTTTATCATGTATTAATTTAGGGCAAAACATATCAGCGGCGTCGAGTCGTCTTTTCACAGGCGTCGAGTCGTAATAATAATACTAGACATATTTAGGCTAACACTTTACAAAAAGGTTCATAAGTTGACAGTAGTTAGTATAACTAACATGAACTAACAATGAGCAATACATTTGTTACTGTATTAGTTCATATTTGCTACAGTTTTTCTCCATTGGTTGGCTCATTTCTTGAAACAGAAATTACATTCTCAAATCTCTAAGATCATTTGGCAAAACAGTCTTACAGTTCAGCACAACACTATAGCTCACTTGCAAAAGCTCATATCTCTCCCAAAACTGTTCACTCATGCTTCAAAACTAAATTTCCTTCTCATTTAAACAGTCAGTGCCCCCAAAATGCTTCGTCCCTTTGGCATTGTGTAAGCACTGCAAGTTAAAATGTTTAGATGTTTTGTCACTATGACCATTGAAATATCCCTCATGTCCACCTTTCATTAGCCCAGTCCTTCATTGACACTGGTTACTGTACTGTTTTTTGTCTAGCTAACAGAACACAATTGTGTATAAAACTGAAAAAAAGAAACATGATTTTAGGAGTAGCTTCCAATGTTTGACATCACACATTACACTCACACTGCCAAGGAAATTGTAACCATTATCATAAAGTAACTTCCATACATCAGAGTAAAAAGAAATGTATATACAGCATAATATACTGTAATATAAACACACAAACAAAAAACAATGAGAATTATTGCAGCCTACAGTGCTGTAAATAAAGCTTGAGTTTCAGTACTAACAGTTCTTCACTGGTCGCTGTCCTCAGCCTCTTGGCCATCCACAGATTCTCGTCCACATCACAGCGTATATTCAACGAGGGAAGAAACGGCGTGCATGTCGCAACCATCCCCTTCACTGATCTCCTGTAATATCCTCACTCGCAGCGTCCCTTGCATGAAGCAGGGACCTCTGATCTTGAGCCCGGTGTCCATACACTCTCCATCTCCAAGCGGAGAAATACTCCTCAATAGGATTGAGCAAAGGAGAGTAAGGTGGTAGGAACACCATGACTATACTTAGATGAGGAGTGAACCAGGCCCTGATGAGCGGGCCACGGATGAAATTCACATTGTCCCATATAATGACATATTGTGGTAGGTGAGGCCCTACGAGACCGCTCTCGTTTTCAGGGATAAAAATGAAGGCGTTTCAAGAACACGAGGAGCTTCTGTGTATTGTATGGGCCAAGACTGGGGATGTGAGATATGGCGGCACACATAGTTATATTGCCACCTCGCTGGCCTGGGACATCCACCATGGCCCGGTGGCCAATTATATTACAGCCACGTGTTCAGCCCTTGGCCAGGTTGACTGACTGAATACCTGTTTTCTCTGCGAAAGGTTTGGATGATGGAGGAGACTGTAGAGCCAGTCCTTCCAGAAAAACGCAGAGTTTTTTTGTGATTGTTGCGGGCAAAAATCCTTGATTACGCGGCCCGTTTTCTTTAAAAATGCGATGGAATATGCGGGATATTTATGCAATTTTTTGCGATGAAATTGCGGGAACTTGCAAAAATTGCGGGAACTTGCAAAAACTGCGGTTTGATGAAAAAGAGAAAAAAAAGTGATTCCCCCAACACCCTGTTCTCAGTAGGCTACTACCTTATTGTAAAGAGTCCTTTCTTATTACTTCCTACGATAAGCAAGCATAACTACATCACAGAAAGTGCTGGAAATATTTAATTTCTCATCTTGTTTTATTTCAGACTGTAACGAGTGGAAATAAGGTGTGGCCCCTTTAAGAGCTGCGCGCTCCTGTTGAACGGTCTGCAGTATTATACTGTATGCGCGCCTCGAACACCCCATGTGTGCGGGTCATTTCTGTTTGATGCTACTTCTTTTATCTTATTTTGTTTATTAAGTAGCGATGTGGACGGTAGAACATGTGACAGACAGTTATACGAGTTCGATTAGGGAATAAAGTGCTAGTTGTGAGATGCCAATCGCCTCTGTGAGTCTGTCTGGCCTCTGCAATAACTTCATCTGTGAGCTATCCCTATTTTTCTTCCACAACGCGTTACAAGACCTTAATAAACACATCAAACTTACAAAACATTGAGGAGTCAAACAAGTTCTGTAGCTTTACTAGAGGAATATGCTACAAAAAAATGAGTAGTAAAAATGAATAAATGAAATATTTAAAAATAAAGTGTGCTCCTGTTTTACAGCTTTTCGATGATGTTCACGTCGTGTAATTACGTCAATTCATAGCGTTCCCATGGCAACAGGGGGAAACGGCTGCTCTTGTGTGAAGCAAACGCAACATTTTCCAACTTTCTGCTCAGATATATGTGACTTTTTTGCGACGAAAAATGCGGGGATTATAAAATCATGCAAGCCCCGCATATTTTGCGCGGAAATCAGCAATTTATGCGGCGAAATTGCGGAGTATTTGAAAAAATGCGACCCCCGCATAAATATGCGGACTTTGGCTGATTATGCATTGAATTCAGCGATCGCATAATCGCGTTTTTCTGGAGGGACTGTAGAGCGAGGCACATTAGGCTGCACTCGGCGACTTGCCTCCGCCATTGTGAGGCCATGGTTGATGACATAGTCTATAATTGTGGCCCGAACTTCATCCGGGACAGCATGGTGTCTTCGTGCTCCTCGACCTCTTCCCCCTATTCCACCACCCTTACTCTTCTCCTTCTTCCTCCTCCTCTTCCTCGAGCAGGCTTGCCCTTGTTCATTTACTTGACCAGGTGCCTCCATGTTCAGATGTTGAGCTGGTCCTGCATGCTCAAGCTCTTTACATGCATGTTTGGAGCATTCACAGTCATGGACAGCACCTGTCGGGTAACTAAACATACTGTTTGATTGGTCATCTGAGATGTGTGAAACTCCTCCTTCGTTAGTCAAGTTCTAGTTTCACCCTGACTGTCAATTGCTGTAATAAATGTATCAAATGTTCCAATGGATTCATATATGGTATTCATGGTATTATGTTCTTGACTAATTTTGACAATTGAACAGACTATTGTGCATGTGATGACTTATACAATGAAATGATGCTGACACGTTTTGGAGCGAACAACCATTAGACTGAGAATCGACAATCAGTTTAGATCAACAAGATCTATTCACTTGGAAATTGTGCTAAATGTAGGCTACCTGTACTTAATCATTTGGGTAACACTTTATTTGAAGGGGTGTGCATAAGACTGACATGACACTGTCATAAACATGACATAACACCTGTCATGAACATGGAGTCTTTATGAATGTTTATGACTGTTGTCATTAAGTGTCATTCTGTAAATTATGACACTTTTAATGCAAAGTTGACATTGTTTAAAATGTCTTTATGACAACTTGACATTAACTTGACATGACAACTTGACATTAACCAAGAAATCATAACCTGTCAACCTGTCACAAATATGTCATAACAGGTCTAATTATCAAACTTAAAGAAGTTATTTAGCTTTGCGTTAACATTACATTACCCTGTCGTATGTGGTTGGTTTTGACTTTGGCCGTCATGACACCATTATAACTGTGTCATGAATATTTTACTTGTCCTCAAGTAAAGTGGAACACATTGTACTAGTTATAAAGATGTCATTAAGGGTTATTACACTGTCACATGCTTTAACATATGACAAATGCTTTAACATATGACAGGATAATGTAATGTTAACGCAAAGCTAAATAACTTCTTTAAGTTTGATAATTAGACCTGTTATGACATATTTGTGACAGGTTGACAGGTTATGATTTCTTGGTTAATGTCAAGTTGTCATAACAAAGACATTTTTTTGTCTTTGTTAATGTCATGTTGTCATAACAAAGACATTTTAAACCATGTCAACTTTGCATTAAAAGTATCATACTTTACCGAATGACACTTAATGACAACAGTCATAAACATTCATAAAGACTCCTTCATGTTCATGACGGGTGTTATGTCATTTTTATGACAGTGTCATGTCAGTCTTATCCACACCCCTTCAAATAAAGCGTTACCATCATTTGCAAAGATGTATTGAGACGTGTACTTAGACATTTGCAATTTGATGAATTGAATGAGAAATTCAAATCTGTTGTGAACAATTGCCAAGTGGTTTGGAGGTTTGTCCATGTTGTTTTGACAATGTAATTTCTGCTTCAAGAAATGAGCCAAACCAATGGAGAAAAACTGTAATGTTAGTTAATAAAAATCCAGCGGTTCAGTGTTTGTTCATGTTA